>CAMZMU010000078.1:31272056-31747257 GCA_947311845.1 Poa pratensis | reverse complement strand
TCAAGATCATCTTATTGTAATGCTACATGTTGTGTTTGCTGGGATTCGATGAATATTGAATACTATGTCAAGTTGATTATCAATCTATCTTATATGTTATTTATGATCTTGCATGATTTCCCTTACTCGTAGATGCTTTGGCCAAGTAGATGCTTGTAACTCCAAGAGTGAGTATTTATGCTAGATAGTGGGTTCAGCCTCGGTAATCTGGGAGAGTGACAATAACTTTTAAGATTGTGGATGTGCTGTTGCCACTAGGGATAAAATAAACGATGCTTAGCTTAAGGGTGCGCCGTTAGGTCTATGCATTTGTTTACATTACGCACATTACTTAATGCAATTATCCGTTGCTTGCAACTTAATACCAACGGGGAACTCGGTATGACAACCTGGCGGTGGATTATTAGTCATAGACGCTGTTGGATAACGGTCTATATATTTTGTCGTAATGCCCACATGAATATCATAGTAATCATCATGTCATATATATGCATTGTTATGCACTCAATATTTTGTCAATTGCCCAGCTGTAATTTGTTCCCAGCATGTTAGTTATCTTTTATGGAGAGACACCACTAGTGAACTGTGGACCCCGGTCCATTCTTTTACACTGATAATACAACCAACTGCAAACACTGTTCCTTTTCATTCTCTGCAATTTACTACTGTTTTCCACACCATACGTTTAATCCTTTTTTTTAGCAGCCGGTGAGATTGACAACCTCACTGTTTCGTTGGGCAAAGTAGTTTGATTGTGTTGTGTGCAGGTTCCACGTCTCGCGCCACTGACAACCTTCAGAAGTGATTTCTTGCTCCTACTGGTTCGATTAAACCTTGGTTTCATACTGAGGGAAACTGCTGCTACACTGCTTCATACCTTCCTCTTGGGGTCTCCCAACGAACGTGTGATCCACGCATCAAGCTCTTTTTCTGGCGCCGTTGCCGGGAGAAGAAATATTTCTGAGAGCTCCTCTAACTCCCTGCAACACTCTTTTTCTGGCGCCGTTGCCGGGGAGCAAGAGGATTTCTGCAAGGGAGTTTCACGCTTCCAATCTCTTTACTTTGTTATTGTCTTGCTTAGTTTATTTTTATCTTGTCTTGTTTGCTTTATTTATCAAAAACACAAAAAAATTAGTTTCTTGCATTTAGTTTATTTCGGTTTGTTATTATGTCTAGTTATTTATTTGCTATCAATGGCTTCTCTTTGAAACAAAATCTTATTGGCTAAGTGGGTTCACGGAGGAACAACAAATTATTATAAGGAATACCGCTTGTCTCAAAAAGGGAAATATTATGGGAACAAATAAGTAGATTGAATTATTTTGCTAAAACTTGTGCTCTACTTATGATGAATCCTACTGCTTTAATGAATCTTTATGTTGTAGAAGGCATAAACACCTCCCTTTCCAATGTGATTATAATGATAATGAAATTGGCTGCTTATGCTAAAGGAAACTATGACTTTGGTAATCTTGAACAAATTGAAGAATTTTTGTTTTTAAGGGTGCCTATGAAATTGCTGGTTATATTCAAGATGATGATCTCCTTTAAACTGAGAATTTGCTATACTTGGTTATTGCCTTGAATATTACAATGATAATCCTTATATCACTGAATTTCTTGAGAAAACTTATTCTCCAGAACAACTTGCTACCTTTCAGGAACCTGTGGGAGAAGAAATTGCTACTAAACTGAAAGCTCATTGGATGAAAAAGAGGAAGAGAGTGATGAACAAAAGGAGGATCTACCTTCTAATGATAGTAACTCTTTAACTCTTACATTATATGATTACCCTCCATGCCTACCTAAGGAGGAAGAATGCTATATTGTTGAATGTCATGATTCTATTGAAATATCTCCTTTTGATAAATTTGAAGTAACAACTCCTTGACTCAAGAAAAGGAAATTGCAGAAAGTAAAAATGTGCTCCCTAATGTATATGATAATGCTCTTGATGATGGTCCTATATTGCCTAATGATATTTATTATACTATTATTGTCAAAAGTGGGTTTGATAACCCCACTGTTTTTGAGCTTAATAAAAATTATGTGTTTGTAGATCATGAAAAGCATGCTTTATGTGATAGTTATATTGTTGAGTTTGTTCATGATGCTACTGAAAGTTATTATGAGAGAGGAAAATATGGTTGTAAAAGTTTTCAAGTCACTAAAAACCTCTCTTTATGTTGAAAGTTTTGAAGTTGTATTTGTTTCATCTTTCTATGCTAGTTGCTTTATGCTTCAATAATTTATTTTGTTACAAGATTCCTTTGCATAGAAGTGGGTTAGACTTAAATGTGTTTGATATTTGCCTCTTGATGCTCTCTTTTGTTTTTCAATCTTATTCTTATGAGAGCATCATTAAAATCTTCAAGCCTAGCTAAAAGGCATTAAAGAAAGCGCTTTTGGGAGGCAACCCATTATCTTTTGTTTTCAGTTTTAGTCAAGGAGTTGTTTACTTCTGTAACAATTCCTTTGTATCTTTATTTTATCGCATTGTTGTGCCAAGTATTGCCTCTAATAGGAAGATGATGCTAGATTTGGATTTCTGCGCAGGAACAGATTTCTGCTGTTCACCGTTTTAATTCTGTAAAATCACAAAAAATTATTTAAATCTGCAAATTTTTGTGCGTGATCCTCAGATATGTACGCATCTTTCGTTAGTTTAAAGTTTTTCGATCTGAGCAACGTAAGTGCCTCGAAAAAATTCGTCTTTGCGGACTGTTCTGTTTAGACAGATTCTGTCTTTTATTTTTCGCATTCTCTCTTTTACTAGTGTTGAGTGGAATTTTTTTTAGGGTGAAGAGCTTCACATAACATCAGTGGCAGTAGCTAATGTTAAAAGTAACGGTCATGTTTGTGTCCTTATAGAACATGTGAGTTTTTGATTGTGCACTAACCCTCTAATGAGAATTACTTTGAGTTTGGTGTGGCGGAAGTTTTCAAGGGTCAAGAGAGAAGGATGATATAATGTGATCAAGAAGAGTGAAGAGCTTAAGCTTGGGGATGCTCCCATGGATCACCCCAGCATATTTCAAGAAGACTCAAGCGTCTAAGCTTGGGGATGCCCAAGGCATCCCCTTCTTCATCAGCAACTTATCAGGTCATCTCTAGTGAAACTATATTTTAATTCTTTCACATCATATGTGCTTTACTTGGAGCGTCTGTGTGCTTTTATTTTCAGTATTTTATTTTTCTTATGGTCAACTTGATTGGACCCCAGCATTCTTGATTGGGAGAGAGACACGCTCCGCTTTTTCATATGAATACTCCTATTCTTCACTTATACTTGTTGAGTATTCTTATCTAGCTATTGCTATGCTTTTAGCTCCTGTTTTCATGCATCTCTTATTCAGAGCTGTTAGTTCTTTTAAAGAAAGTACTCTCTTGCTTCACTTATAATTGTTTGGAGAGTTTATGTTGAAATAAATTGATTGGTGTTTGGTTGGAACAGAAAATGTTGCATGTGGTAGATGGTATAATGGAAAAAGCTTACATATTCTTGTAGATCATTGTATTGGATAATTTGATACTTGTCAATTGTTTTGAGTTATCAAGTAGTTCATGTTTAAGCTTTTGTATCATGTAGTTAAAACCTATTAATGAAGAACTACCGTAAAGCTCGTTGAAATTTGGTTTGCATGATTGGTATCTCTAAGGTCTAGATATTTTCTAGTAAAAGGGTTTGGTTAACAAGGAAGACAGTGTAGAGTCTTATAATGCTTGCAATATGTTTTCATATAAGTCTTGCTGTGTCGGTTGATATCCTGTGTTTGCTTCAAATAACCTTGCTAGCCTAAACTCTGTACTGAGAGGGAATGCTTCTCGTGCATCCAAAACCTTGAGCCAAATCCATGCCATCTGTGTCCACCATAACTACCTATATGTGGTATTTCCTTGCCATTCCAAGTAAATTTTTCATGTGCTACCTTTAAACTATTCAAACTTTATTACTCCTATTTTGTGTCAATGTTTACCAAGCTCATGAGGACGGGGTGGATGTCTTTATGTCAACTGTCAAACAGACTTTACCACCGGACTAGCGGCATATACATCCGCTTATCCATTAATTTTGCAAAAAGAGCTGGCAAATGGGGTGCCCAGTCCCAATTAATTACAACTTTAACCGCTTAATTCTCTTCACATTTTTGCCCTGATTTATCAGTCAAGCAATGACAAACAGTGAAATATCTGCATGTGTAAACAAAAGAGAAAGAGGGATGATCTGCCTTGCTGGTAGAAATAACGTCCTTCATGGGAGCCGCTCTTAAAAGTCTGGTTGGCAGGGGTCATATTGTACTTTCCATTTTCTGATTCGTTGACAATTAACAAACACCTCTCAAAACTTATTTTTACTCTCTATATGATTTCAAAAACTTAAAAAGCTCTAGCACATGATTTAATCCCTGCTTCCCTCTGCGAAGGGCCTTTCTTTTACTTTTATGTTGAGTCAGTTTTCCTACTTCTTTCTATCTTAGAAGCAAACACTAGTGTCAACTTTGGTGCAACAATTTTTATATGCTTATATTGCACTTATTATATGCTTTGTGTTGACAAATATCCATGAGATATATATGTTGAAAGTTGAAAGCAATTGCTGAAACTTAAATCTTCCTTTGTGTTGGTTAAATACCTTTTACTTAGAATCTATTGCTTTATGAGTTAACTCTTATGCAAAACTCTTTGATGCTTGTCTCGAAAGTACTATTCATGAAAAGTTTTTGCTTATATGATTCAGTTGTTTGCTCATTATCTACTTGCTAGCAAACTATAGACCATTGACCTGGATCACTTCATTCATAACATGTGCTTTACAATACTATTTGATCAAGATTATGATTGTAGCATGTCACCTCAGAAATTATTTTGTTTTTATCGTTTTACCTACTCGAGGACGAGTAGAACTAAGCTTGGGGATGCTTGATACGTCTCAAACGTATCTATAATTTCTGATGTTCCATGTTGATATTATACCAATTGTTACATGTTTTATATACACTTCATAGCATTTTTATGCATTTTCTGGGACTAACCTATTAACAAGATGCCACAGTGCCAGTTCCTGTTTTCTGCTGTTTTTGTATTCCAGAAAAGCTAGTCTGGAAATATTCTCGGAATTGGACGAAACTTGGACAGAACCTCCTATTTTTCCAACACGAAGACGGAGTCCAGAGAGAGACGGAGGAGGGCCACGTGGCACCCACACCATGGGGCCGCGCGGGCCCCCTGCCGCGCCGTGGGGTGGTGTGGGGCCCTCGTGGCTCCGCAGCCGCCGCCCTTTCGCCTATTTATTCTTCCCGACGCGAAAACCCTAAATACCCGAGCCATTATCCACGAAAAGTTCCAGAGACGCCGCCGCCGTCAACCCTAGCTCGGGAGGGTTCAGAAGCTCTTCCCGGCACCCTGCGGAGAGGGGAATCATCACCGGAGGGCTCTACATCACCATGCCTGCCTCCGGAGTGATGCGTGAGTAGTTCATCCTTGGACTACGGGTCCATGGCAGTAGCTAGATGGTTGTCTCTCCACTTTATGCTATCATGTTTAGATCTTGTGAGCTGCCTATCATGATCAAGATCATCTTATTGTAATGCTACATGTTGTGTTTGCTGGGATCCGATGAATATTGAATACTATGTCAAGTTGATTATCAATCTATCTTATATGTTATTTATGATCTTGCATGCTTTCCGTTACTGTAGATGCTTTGGCCAAGTAGATGCTTGTAACTCCAAGAGTGAGTATTTATGCTAGATAGTGGGTTCATGCCTCCGGTAATCTGGGAGAGTGACAATAACTTCTAAGATTGTGGATGTGCTGTTGCTAGGGATAAAATAACCGATGCTTAGCTTAAGGGTGCGCCGTTAGGTCTAATGCATTTGTTTACATTACGCACATTACTTAATGCAATTATCCGTTGCTTGCAACTTAATACCAACGGGGAACTCGGTATGACAACCTGGCGGTGGATTATTAGTCATAGACGTTGTTGGATAACGGTCTATGTATTTTGTCGTAATGCCCACATGAATATCATAGTAATCATCATGTCATATATATGCATTGTCATGCGCTCAATATTTTGTCAATTGCCCAGCTGTAATTTGTTCACCCAGCATGTTAGTTATCTTTTATGGAGAGACACCACTAGTGAACTGTGGACCCCGGTCCATTCTTTTACGCTGATAATACAACCAATTGTAAACACTGTTCCTTTTCATTCTCTGCAATTTACTACTGTTTTCCACACCATACGTTTAATCCTTTGTTTTCAGCAAGCCAGTGAGATTGACAACCTCACTGTTTCATTGAGACAAAGTAGTTTGATTGTGTTGTGTGCAGGTTCCACGTCAGCGTGCCACTGACAACCTTCAGATGTGATTTCTTGCTCCTACTGGTTCGATTAAATCTTGATTTCATACTGAGGGAAACTGATGCTACACTGCTTCATACATTCCTCTTGGGGTCTCCCAACGAACGTGTGATCCACGTCATCACCCCACCCCCCTGGCATTTTCCCGTGCCTCGACCTCCACATGTGTCATGCCTCGTCCATGTCGTCACTGAGCACCACCACGCCTGACACCACGCGGGAGCTCCTCGTCTCTCTGCTTTGTGCGAGCAGGTTGTCCCAAGCGCGCCCTTGAATGCATGCATGCTTGTTTGCGGTGGCAGAGGAGCCGCTCCTCCTCCTCGTCACCACAGCCACCGCCATTCCCTTCTAGGGCCGTCAGGGCCGTGCATGGATGATCGAACCATTGGTCTACTAGAGATGTCGAGCGTGGACGGAGAAAGGGGGAATCGAACGCGGAAGTTTCGCGGCGGAATTATCAGCGGGGCCAGAGTTTCGTGGCGGAGGAGTGGATTTCGGGACGGATTGATCGGCGGAGGGGCGCGAGGGGGGGGGGTACCCTTAATATAGTGGAGGAGGGGTCGATATACGGTGCCTCCAATATTTTGATCTGGGCAAAAGCGATATATGATGCATGTTCGAGCCATAAAAAGACCCAAAACGACATATTGGCTGGAATTTTCGGGTCCATTGAATTATCCAGTATCTACAATAGATACTCTAACACTACTCCCGCTTTTTTTTTATAATTTGCGTTCTGGGTTTTGTCAAATCAAACTTTATCAAGTTAAATTGACCAAGAATATAGGAAACAATATCAATATCCATAATACCAAATGCATATAATATGAAAATATACTTTATGATGATTCTACTACTATAGATTTTACACTGTAGTAAAATTTGACTTTAACTAAACCTAAAACGAAAAATAATCTTGACCGAAGGGAGTACTATAGTACCACAGAGCTAGTTGGGTCAACAGCAACGGCGCGCCATGCATTACTATGCCGATGGTCGATGGGATGCACGAACGTACGTACGTACGCAAATCCTCTGTCTCAAAAATCAAAATGGTGTGCATGCATATGGATGGCACGATCGATAGGTGGTGCATGGGCGGATGGCTATTGTTGAGCAGATCGAGCTAAGGATTTGGAAAGAAATACAGTATATAGTTTAGGTCAGACGCGGATGGAGGGTAGTTGCCTTCTGTTTTGCTGAAAAGAAAAACCTCGTGTATGGATGGCGCAATCTCGTGTCTTGATTTTCTCCTTATTTAAACACCACCTGCTCTTTTCCTTTCTTTTGGCTAGTTGGACAGTAGTGTTGCGACACTCGAGCTGAAATGCTGTGGCATCGAGTTTGGAAAATGGTGAGTGGTATCTAAAAAAAAACTGAATATGGAGGATACTGTTGCAACAACCGCGTTGAGCAACTGATCAGATGCTTGATCATGGCTTCCAAATCTCCGGAAGAAACTATTGCGAATCTTGTCACAGTAATTAAGCATGCCGCCTCTCATCCTGTAATTTCTTCCCCAGCTGAAATAACTACTCTTCTGATCAACAAAGCTTCCAAGTCCTATTACAGTTAAACATTGTCGGTTGCAACATGAAGAATCTTACTTCATAAGCGAGGCTGTCATGTAGTATACAAGTTCCTGAAATCATAAAAATAGTCACTGTCATGATCTTTACAATTTGTTAGGCGTACTAACTAATTTCTGCAGATTGAAAGCCACGACATGTCTCATCTACAATATCCCTACCGAGTCAATTCTTAGCTAATGCATTATGTTTTGTGCATGGAAAAGGTAATTAATCAAGTTGAAACGTCGGCGTCATATTGTTGCCAACAAGGGGGTTGGTCTAGCTAGAAATATAGTATTGCAAAATTAAGGGCAAGATAAGCAAATAGTGTGCCCAAGAAATATATATAATCATGAGCAATCGTCTTTGAGTAGAAAGCCAAAAAAAAGGTTACTTCTAGAAAGGAAAAGGCAAAGGGGGGAAGTCTTGCCACGCAATTCTTCCATCCCATGCGGCAACACGGGGGAGTGAGTGAGAGGGGGAAAGATGTGTTCAACCAGATGTGGCTTTGCCACCGGTCACAGGTTGTTCAAGTTAAATGGGAAGAAAGGTCGATGCGAGCGGCCAATCGGAGGAAAACCTTGCCGCAAGCTACAAGGTACAGTAGCCAGTAGCGTATCACAATATTATTTCTGCGGTTGTACATCAAATCAAGCTAGACATACAGAAAACAAACGCATGCTTTCAACGGAGGGAAACGGCTAACAATCCTTGATTATGTCAGTGGAAGTACGAATTAAAGGCAATGCTATTGCGTGAGCCGTCCGCGGGGGAGAACGAAGACCAGTATTCGATTCGAAACTGGTGGTAAGTGGTTAGGGACTGTGTTGTGGTTGCCTTCATTTCTTTGCGTCGGTCGATTGATTCAGGTAAGTGGCAGCCACTTCAGTTCTTCCTGTAGATTCTGAACTAGAAATGCTCCATTACTGGAGTTGCCAAGGAAAGATTGCAAACTGAAACTAAATCCCATTCATGAAAGCAAGTGCCTGTAAAAGATAAGTATTCCATTGCTGGAGTATCATGACTTTTTCAACCTAAATCCATCTTTACCTTCTTACATCAAAATATAGTAAGGGTACTAGTTAAAGCAGAACAAGGAATGTTCTGAAAATTTACATAGAAGGCCAAATTCCCCAAGTTGCACTAAAGGATAGACTTTACTGTCCAACTACATCTTCAGTGAAGTTCTATTTTCAGCAAGATGTTCATTGAGGTTTATTCCTTTATCATCTATATGGAGTAAACTGAAACCTAACTCTGTTACCATGGTTTGCATAAGCATATACAGGCGTACTACTAGTCCATTAGCCTTATCTCGGCAGACAATTGGAGCAATAAGCTTTTCGACTGGCTGCGGAAAACAAACAAGAACGCAAGCAAGGAAGGAGTGAGGCCTTCCATTCCAATCCAATATTCCATTCCTCAGATGAGCCAGGCAAAAACGCTCTCAACGACAAGTGTCCCCCTCCCATGATTAAACACCACCAATTAAACCCTGAGTGTACCCCATTGTACCACTAGGTAGGTGCGTTCTGCCAATATGAAACTGAGAGAAAAAAGAAAGAAAGAATACAGAGCAGAGCATAGAATAGGAAGGCACTACCAAAACCCCACCAATCTCTCGCCCCAAGATGGGCAAAATGGCCAGTCTCGCGGCGCCAAATGGCGAATCTCCTCGCGACGGCCGCCTCCTGCCAGCTCGGAACGCTTTGGACAGCCCACAACTAACCACCTCCGCCTTCCAAAGCATCCACCTTCACCTATCTGTCTATCTTGTAGTTGCAGTGCCCAGCTCGGAGGAGGAGTAGTATATAAGCATAGCACAACGCCGGCCATCACACCAAGCTCCTTCTTGTCCCAATTCCAATTGCGTCCACTACTCGGAAACAAGAAGCGGAGCAGACGCCACCGCGCCTCAGCCATTCTTGTTGCTGCGGCGGCGGCTGCAAGAATGGGCGTCGTCGGGGAGTGGACGGGGGGCCGACGATCGGCAGGGGCGCCTCGGCCACCGTGTCGCTCGCGGTCGATCGCCAGACCGGCGATGTGCTGGCGGTGAAGTCCGTGGACGCGGACCGGGCGGCCGAGCTCCGCGCGAGCAGAGCATCCTGTGCGCTCTCAGCTCGCCACACGTCGTGCGCTGCCTAGGCGGCTCCGAGGCTGAGAATTGGAGCGGCGGGTACGACATGCTCATGGAGTACGCGCCCGGCGGGTCGCTGCTGGACGAGATCAAGCGGTGCGGGGGCGGTGCGAGGAGGGCCTCATCCGGTCCCTCGCGCGCGACATTTGAGCGGGCTGGCGCACGTGCACGCCGCCGGGGTCGCGCACTGCGACGTCAAGGGCCGGAACGTGCTCATCGGGTCCGACGGCCGCGCCATGATCGCCGACTTCGGGTGCGCGCGCCGCATTGCCGCCGGCGAGCGGCTGGTGGGCGGCGGCACGCCGATGTTCATGGCGCCCGAGGCCGCGCGGGGCGAGCAGCAGGGCCCGGCCGCGGACATCTGGGCGCTCGGCTGCACGGTCATCGAGATGGCCACCGGCGCCGCGCCGTGGCAGCGGTTCGCCAGCGCCGCCGCGACGCTGCACCACGTCGCGTTCTCGGGCGTAGCGCCGGAGCTCCCGTCGTGGCTGTCGGACCAAGGCAAGGACTTCCTGGGTAGGTGCTTGCTGCAGGACGCCGGGGAGCGGTGGACGGCGGAGCAGCTGCTCGAGCACGAATTCGTGGCAGCCGCAGTCTCTTCGTTGAATTCCGTGCCTGCGGGGATCACCGAAAAGGGGATGTTCGTGTCCCCCAAGAGCGTCCTCGACCAGGCATTGTGGGAAGACGAAGACGACGACACGACGGCGGACACCGCTGCCGGAAGTCCGGCCGACAGAGTCCGCGCGCTGGCGGCCGGCCGGCGGACTGGACCTGGGACGCGAGCTGGATCACCGTCCATTCCGGCACCACCGACGACGCCGACGAGCGGGCAATGTCGCCGGAATCGGGTACCGACAGCAGCGATTCCCCCGTCGGCAGCATTTCCTCCTCCGCTGGGCGTGTGGCCGAGGAAGCGGGGTCCTCGAACAGCCAGGCCTCACCACACGGCGATGGCGAGCGTTACGATGACAGCACGAGCAGCTGTAATGGAGAGGCCGGCAGTGATGATGGTAATCACGTGATTAGCGACGATTGTACCCTTCCAATCACAGGCAATGGAAAATTCTTTTCCGATACAGTGTGCTTTGTTTGTCCCAGCTCGCTGGCTGTCCCGTTTACCTTTCTTCCCCTACCGTCATTTGTTTCTCCCTCGCCATTATTCGCAGCAGGAGGACGCCGGACTTAACACAGAGAATGCCAGCTAAAACACACAAACACACATGGACGGACATGGCGGAGGAGGAAATGCGGATCATCGATCGGGAAAGAGAAGACGGGGGGGGGGGGGGGGGGGGGGGGGGGGGGGGGGGGTTTCTTTTGGTCATGTGTCACGCGTGACTGGCAACTTGGAGGAGCTGGTTAGTGAGTGGTGGTTACGGTACGGCCGGCGAGGTTAGTTATTACGAGGCGGCGAAGTCGGGTGTGAATGACAGCGGCGGCGGGGCCCGGCCGTCCGATCGTCGGGTCGGGCGGCCATGGCTGGCTCGCTAGCTCAGTTGGGTGGATGGACGATGAGGTCCACCCCTCCAACCCGTCCCAGAAGAAAGGGACGTAGTACGTACTATACCAACCTTGGCGCACGTTGGGCACGCGCGCACGCCCTGGTTCCAACTGCACCGCGTCGGTCTCGCTGTCGGGCATGCGGCTTGCGAGCACGCCACGCTTTCGGTCTGAGCGTAGTAGCGAGCGCTCGCGGCCACTCTATTCCTTCCGCCGCAATTTGGTTTTCTCCGCCCCAAGTTTTAGATACGTCTGATGAGCAATTTCTCGCAACTCCACCGCCAATGGATCCCGGATTCGGCGGCGGGTCTCTTTCGGGCGGTGTTAGCCTCGGCGGTGCGCCTCTTCTAGCACTGCCGGCCTCAGCGATGCAGCGGAGGGGTCGGGGGCTACGAGTTTTGGTATTCGCCGACTCCTAGGAGTTCTCCGACAACGACGAAGGAAAGTGGGAGCTCACCACCAACGACGACGACGACACAGACGAGCTCGCCGCAATCACCAAAGACGACGAGCTCGTTGAGCACATCCGACATAAGTCGTTGCGCTCCGTCTCCAGACCGCCTGGTGGGCCGAATGGTTCAACGCCGAGCAGCTCCGCCACAGCCCCCAGTTGAGCGCCGATCACGCAGCGCTCTGCCGGAAGTGGGAGAGGGAGGAGGCGCGACCTTCAGTGCAAGTCCGACAACTAGTGCGCCGGCGCGCATAGTTTAGATCTAGCTTTAGATTGCTACTCCCTCCGTCCCCAAATAGGTGACACATAAATTGAATAAAAGGTCAACATTTTTTAAGTTTGACAAAAAATATATACAAAATTATTGAGATCTATAGTACCAAACCAATATCAACAGATTCACCATAAGATATATTTTCGTAATGTATTTGTGAAATGTTGTAATTATTGATATTTTCTTCTACATATTTAGTCAAACTTAGGAATCGCTGATTTTTGTACTCAATTTATAAGCCACCTATTTTGCGACGGAGGGAGTTATGAACTCTGTTTGATCAAAATCAGTTTCGGTAGGGTACCTAAACTTGTTTTACTGGGAAGGAACGATCGTAGATTTGTTACGGTCGGTAGAGTTAAGAAAAATGAGACCACCCAGAACTAGTCCTTGGTAGCATATTTTTATAGGAGAATTGCTCCTTTGTGAGAAAATCAAGAATTTGTTCCCGATGTGAAATCAAACTCAGGCTGTTGAGCGTGCTCACCCACGTCTCCAACCACTGGGCCTCTGCCCGGTTCTCCGGTCGGTAGAGTTAAGAGACACAGTTACAGTGACCAAAAAACCATGTGGAACAGCGTGGCTGCGCGTGTCTGCGGGAGATTCGAGGAAGCGTCAGCACATTTTGAGCTTTATGGCGAGATTTTTCCAAATCGGTGGCCAGGACCAGAAGTCCAAAACTAGGTTTGAAGCGAAATCTGGAGAGCAGCCGGCGCTGGGACTTGCATTGTTGGTTGGTTGCTTGCTTCACGTGGCTCGCCGCCGGCCACGATGCTCTTCATGCCATGGATGAAAAGTTGCCCGTTTCTGACAATGTGCATCGACGGCCTCAAATTGCTCGGTCTGGAGAGAAGAGACTCGGCTCTAGAGAAGAGGATGCTTAATTCGTAAAACCAGGGGCGCTCATGAGAATCGGACGGAAACAGCCCTACATTGTCATAGCACATCCTCTGCCTGAGCAGAGAGACATAGCTAGATCCTCTCGCGCGACATGTACTACATCGAGCGATCAGCTGAAGAAGGGCAGAGCCTTGTCCCCTGCACAAGCAAAAGCCGAAAGCGAGCGAGCGGCTGGAAATCACCATGTCAGACTGCTTTGCCTTGAAGCTTTTCCGTCGGGCATTGCCTCCTACGCAAGGATCGCATTTTACTCACTCCTGTCCTGTGTTGTTCAAGCAAAACCTGCCTGGACTCCTTATCTTGCTAGCTCTTGTGCTCTGTGCTCATGCATGCACACGGTTAATTAAGTGGTTAACACCATCTGCCACACACACAAAAGAACTACAGTACTACTCCAAGTGTGAGTAGAGAACATCATCTTAGTTTCAACTTACAAGTGAGATCCGTATATAGTGCTAATTTGAAGGTGTGCTTCCTTCCATAGTATTTTCATATCCATCACGGGATTTGATAACTGGCAAGTGGTCCCTCGCCTATGGCTATGGAGATCCAGCAAAGGAGACGCTAGCTAGGTAGGCATGGAGCATATGAATTTGTATGATGAGCAGGCCGTCGCCCGCGGATAATCCTATTCTTTTGCCACTTGTGTCGATCGTCTTTTTTACCTTTCGGTGACGGTGGGTAGAGACAATTCTTGAATTTCCGAGTAGCTAGAATCCACCGCCACATCCAAATTCAGGATGGGGTACATATATATACGTTTCGGTGCATCATGCAGTATATCTCTTCTTGTGCTTATCTGCATTTTTCCTTCATGGTGCAGCTAGCACGAACAACTACGTCAACAGAGAGTATCGGATTACACGGTGGAAGGAAAGAAAGATTGTCAGTTTGTCACTAGTAAAGCTATTGGGAACTCCGGGAACATCGAACACAGCACACACGTACTGTATAACCAAGCCTCCAAGGCAACGGAGTTGGGACGATAATTTCTGTCCGATAACATAGATGCCACACTAGCCAGTAACACTAATGTACCAGTATATCCTTGATAAATGATGCTGAGATCCCGTCGATGATGGCTAGCATCACGTTTTCCAGATCCAACAATCACGATCACATGTCCACATGCCACTCGCATCGCCAAGACAATCTTCTGGCGCTAAATGCTGCTGGTACTTGTAATATAACTGACGAACAAACACTTGCTGCTACACCTGCGCGCACATGGCGAATGTGGAATATACCGCCGTCAGCCTGGCTCTGATCCTTTTTAGCGATCGATCGAATGGAAGATGCATGCTGCGCAGCGCAGGCATGGGAAGCTACGTACGTACTCTGCTCTGTACTACGTAGTACAGAGATACGGCCTAACCCTGCTGGCTGCTGCGATTAAGGTAATAAAGTATAGCGAGCGACAGGCGTATGATTGATCCGATCCGTGAGTAATCAAATCTCCCCTACTACAGTACAAAAGTACTATGCATTCGATCCATGAGGCTGCCCATAAAGTACGTACTTTTGTATAGACTGGCTTGGTACTACATCGAATGCAACTTGGGATTAACCATTTTTTTTTTCTAAAGTAAGAATAGCAAGTGTTTTGTTTGCCAGTTGATGCATGTGCCGTTTAATTCCCACCTGCTGTTTTTTTTCGTCGGTTAATTATCACTTGGTCCATTTACTCATGTCTTGCACGAATTTGCATAGGCTGATGCGATGTGCAACGTTATGAAATGTTGCCGGTTACACAAATTTTATATATTTAAATTTGATTTATCTTTTGTTACCAACAGAAAATGTGGATTTATAAAATTGCAAGCTTTAGAAAATTCAGAGGTTTGAACTCGTACATACAGAAATAAGCTGCAGAGTGTGATGTGTTGGTTAATGGAGGCTCTGCACTTGTATCGTGTGCTGGGGTTTAACTAACCAACATCTCATGCAGATTGTTATTAATCACATGAACATATAAGACATAGTTCAACTATATGTGTACGCACAAGAGAAACTATATATGTATTCCTGTGGTCGCATAAAAAAAATCCAAGCAGTGTACCGAATATATTAAATTACTTGATGGACTCAAATGTTGAGCATCTATGAGATGTTTTTTTGAGAATATCTATTAGCAGCTGCGGTGATGCTCCTTTTGGTGTGGTCGTCTGGTGGCTGACTATTACTGGGCTTTTGCCGAATCAGGCCATTTGGATGTTCGGGACAGGAGAAAAACTCTGGCAGGCTGGCTTAGTCAATGGCCCACCAAGACACGTTGTCCATCCAATTCAATCCCATTATCCTTTGGGTACATTCAATCTAAAATCCTGTTGCTCTAACCTCAACTTATCATAGGCTTTTTTCTAGATAGAATGCTCAAAGAGCCCAACTTTGAATTAACAAAGCTAGTACGGCAGATTACAGAGTACAAACGCACAGCTTACAAGCCTCACGCAACAAGCAAACAGAAAATAGAAAAAAAAAAGCTTCGCTTCGACCGTCGAGCCTCACCGTGGACGCCAACGGAGCGAGGCGAGACGATGCAAGAGGCACGACCAACAGGAGAACACATACACATCGCTACCAAAAGGCAAAAGGTGCTACCTTGCGGCCTCTGTCGTCGAATATGGAGCAAAGTGAATGAACTACCCAAAAAATACGTCTAGATATGTAGGAACCAGAAGAAAAAAAAGCTGAAAAAGCTACAAAGGCTTATTTAAAAACAAAGAGAGAGTAGTGAACATCCATCCAAGCCCCTGCTTGGTTGTGCACTATTAATGAACTGACGCTTTTCAGAGATAGAACGTGAGAATACATGAGTCCCTGGAGGATATGAGTGTGGCTTCTTCACCTCTACACTTCATGGTCCTGACAACGACAATCCTAAATGGTCTTGCTGGATCAAAATAATGAACTTATATTAAAATTCCATTAAACCCTTCATGATCTAAAAAAATAGTCAATAAATATAAAATGTATGAACACACGGCCATATTTGCTATAAATACTCATATATAATGAAACCCCCAAACAACCACCCAAAATCGCCGTAACCAGATAAGTACTACTCTTTAACTCCTCGTGACAAGGGATGAACTCAAAGAGACCTTTTTTTTCCCGGAAAGAGGGAATACCCTGGCCTCTGCATTAGAACGATGTACACATCCATTTATTAAACAAGAAAACGAGTATCAAGTACGAGTTCAAGCAGCTGAGCAAAATTACAAATCATGGATCGCTCAAACTGGGGGCCTAGGCCAACTCAAATGTTTCAAATGGAAGTGATTAGTGTCCCCGCTCAAAATCTTCCCTCAACTCCAAATTATACCTGCGTCCCCGTTGTGTCAACGTCGCCCTCTGTCATACTTGCAACTAAAGGTTTGGACTTCACACGACCACAATCCCGGCTGACGCAGAGCATCCTTTTCTACACGCATTTTGCCAGTGCTTTCAAAGTTACGGGTGCGGCCACGATTGCTGGAGCCCCACACCTTTTCTACGCATTTTGCCATTGCTTTCCAAACTATAAGTTCGTTAACGAGCTAACAAAGCATATCAAAAGCTCCTCAAAAGAAACGGATACTTAGCCGGATCGACTTATCTCCCCGCGACCTCGTTCATGAACTGCCCAGCTAGGAAGATGACTCCGGCCCAGAATTTTATACAGTATGTGTTTTGCCCTTTCATGAGTTGGAAAGGGTGTTTTGACTTTTCAAAGGAGTAATAACGCAATAGCTTTACCAGGAAACGTTGGAGGCAGAATCGCGCGCTACAGTATCAACGAGCTTCGTGAATGACCAAACTCTTTATGTAGGGGATGTAACATGTTTGTTCTCCTTTTGCTGCGTGCTTTCCTGAAGATGTCGAAAGTGGTTAGCATTTAGCGCCCGGTTAGGTTTCACTGATTTTTTTTTTTTGAAACGAGGTAAAAGCTTTGTTTCCTTTTAAACTTGTAGGACTGGTTTCTTACAATAGGATGATGTTTGCATCTAGTTTGATGCCCAGCAGGATGGTTTTGTGCAAAATATAGACGAAAATAAGAAGTGTGCCATTTTGGTGGCAAGGATGCATGTTTTTTGTATGTTTGCAGGGAATGAGGCCCTTGAGATTGCCGGAATGTTGATTAACTTCCGTTCAGTTAAATTCGGGCACTTCATATGTCGTATTTTTACCAAAGGTCATGTTGAATTTTTTCTGTAATTTTGCGTGCCTTTTGCTGAAAATAAGACATATTTGAGTGCCCGAAATGTAAGTTTAAATTTTTTAAGTCTATAAGATCAATATATTCATCATATATTTGCTTTCTATGAGACTTTTAATTGTAGAATACTGAAGATGAACATCAGTGAGGCCAGGGTGTTCTAGTAAGGTGTTATTAGAACTCCCGGAAGATGAACTACAAAGTTCGCAAGATTACTGGAAGTTAATGATGTGCGACGACTAGTGCCTAGACGATGGAAATCTGCAGGCTACGGGATTCGAGACCACGGATTTCGGAGGTACCACATCAGGCATCGAGAGCACGGATGAAGCCGTAGATCACAATGATGGTAGCAAAACCAGCAAGAAGCGAAAGAGTCGCGCAAATTCGGTCAGCACCCTGACAACTGAGATCCTTGCAGTGCACCCGACACCGGATTGCCTACAAGTCTTGAGTCGGCTAAGAAAAGCTATGGCAACACCATATGAGTCATCTATGAGATATCATATCCATCACCGAAACAAACATCCAACATCCCCGCAAAAAACCTTTGCGTGACCTCCTCCTTCAGAGGTTGCACAACTTATACAAGTTCCCTGGAGGTGATCCTGAGAAAGAGCCCCAGTGACAAGAATTTTGAACTGGTTAACTACAAGGCCATGGTCAAGTTCAGCAGGGCCTTGGCCCAATGGAAACACAAGGTGAAAGCAGAGATCGATAAAAGTGCCATATTCGAGGAAGTCCATGATAAATGGCCTAGTATAAATCAAGACCAATTTGATACTTTCAAAATGACATAGTGCATCCTTCAACCATTGTGTCGAGGGCGTGGGGAAGGACTTTCAAAGCAAGAATATAGGTTTGTATCGTCTCGAAAGCCGTGGTTACCCCGGTAAGGAGGGGCCGTGTGGGCAAAGGAGGATCCGGAGTATGCAAGACTTAACATAGCCAACCCCTGGGACATATTTGAAGACCCAACGGCCCGCCCCTTCCTCAGGGCCTGATACCATTGGGACGCGGAGAAGAAGGAATTTCAGACGTCCGATAAGGTCAAGGTTCTCGAGAAAGAACCGGTAATTTACTTCGCCAGCTTAATTAACTTCTAATCAGTTCGATTACATTCATAGTCACATTTCTAAATGGTTCATGTTTCCTTATGCAACATGAGCGCAAAACAAGATAGCTCGACGTCAAAGCCATTCGTCTCAGTCGTTGGCCCCGTGAGACAATTCTTTTAACGGGGCGATGAACAAGACCTGGGAAAGTCGGAAGAACAGAAGCCGACAACTGGCCATGTTCTACGCATGGAGTCGGTGCGAGCTGGAATTACTTTTTTGATAAGGATACCGAGAGGCGAAAGAAGATGGAAGTCCGAGCACAACAAGTTTGCGAAGAAGATTAAAGAATTGAGAAGAGTACCGTACTTGCGGCCAGACAAGAATGTCAACTCCGGATAAAAGCCCTTGTGCCTTCCATTGCGCAATGGATAAGAGAGCATCCTGGAGAGAAATTTCCTACTCCCAGCTTCAACGCCAGCAACTCGATGAGCATCCAGGAGAAGGATGGAATTTTAGTTGGTGCTGATCCTCAGCATAGCAGCCCTCCTCCGTCTCTGGCATGCCCGGCAGCGGTGCGGCGACATTGGCTGAAATCAACGCCATCACGGTAACTAATTAAGAGTCAAGATATCTTTGATTCCTTTCCTTGCCATGGTTGATCGGATCACTACGCCCTATATGTTTTCGCAGGCCGACATAACCCTTGCATTGTACTGAACGAACATTTCGTGCCTGTTGCCAAGGTGTGAGATGTGTAACCCAGCTGACCGCACCTTACACGGACTACCAATCTTGTCCCCCGACGGGGTTAAGGTCCACATGGCTTGTGCTTTACCAGATTATGAGGATATGGTTCCCCCTGAGCAACGTCCCAATGTCATAGATGATCCCCCACGAGGCTAGGAGATTACAGAGGTTGGCTCCTTCTGTGGCCGAAAACCCAAATTCGCTTGGACTTGTGCACCCCATAGAGAACGCATGTCGCTCCGACACCGCCAACTCATGGTACAACCACTCAACAACTACCACCATCTATCTTGGGTCTGAGCAGACCAGAAATAATAGGTCCAACCATTGTGGAGGCTGCTGAGGGCGAGGCCACGAAAGAAGACCACGATAATCAATACCTCTATACTGGCGCAGACGACCTAGTGGGTGCTCAACAAGATGATTCACCCTACCAGCATGATCCTGATTATTAGGAAATGCATGAGGACCTCCCGAAACAACAACGTCGTGAGTGCAAGAAGTCTCTAAAGTTCGTCGATCCTCAGGAAATGGCTCCAGCTGCCTTCACCCACACTAGTATAGAACCTCACATTAGAGCCGGCCCTAGAGAGTCACCTCAGCCGGTTATCATGACCGTCTCTAGGCGTGGGTCTCTAATGCATGCTTCATTAGAGCGGTTCCCTGGGGCCGGCTGTAATGACGTCAACACCTCAGACAGCCGGAAAAAAACAACCGTCTCTAACATAGAGACGGTCAATAAATGCACCCGTATGTAAACATGACTAATCATAGACGTATGTGATCACTGGCCGTCGCAAAAACCCGCGGGGGTCCGACATATCCCTCCGGGCGTAATATTCGTTGCCTCGGGGAATATATCAGGGGGGTCCAACTTTGTGAAGCAAAACAGAATAATTACAGCAACCCGACTGGTTTTTATAGCCAATTAGTTATATGAAGCAAAACCTATCATTATTCAAATCAGTTACACAACAATGTACGTGTAGGAAATGTTCAGTAAACTATAGCTAAATAGATTGTTGAAAACTGCATTGCTTGTGCAAACAAACTACCTAATAAGAAAATTGATGAACAATCTCGTTGAAATATTGTCCTATATGATCTGCATCTCAATCATGACCTCCAAGCTTAGGTGATTGGTGTTCCTCGTAATGCTCAAAACAAGTTGATTGATCTTAGAATGCTTGTCTTCAATGAAATTCTTCCACCCAAGCTTGTCAAACTCAATGTGTCCATCATTTTTCTTGTTGTAGGTAATGGTTGTGATGGTCCCAACTGCTCCAAGATGTAGTCCAGCTTTGCCATGACTAGGTAGGCTAGCGTCTTCCACTATCAACTTCGGTAGTTCTGCGCATAAAGGACATATAGTATATTAACTTAGAAAATATGCATATATATCGGGTAAAAGAGGCATTTCTTCTTAAATTTTAACTTTGAAAAGAGGCACATTATATCATATCACGTCTCTTCAAATTTGTGGTCGTCAAACAAGTCACAAAAGGAACACCAACATCAGCATTTACGGGTAGAAGATGAACCATGTGTCTTCAGATGAACTCTTTGGGAAACTATGTAACGGGCCCTTTCGTCACTCCCAACAGAACTGTCAGAATAATAGCCAGAACTGTCATAATCCTCCTCACCGTCCTGTTCATTGTTGTCATGTTCCATAAAGGCAACAGAGATCCTGGGTTTTGGGCCTGTCATAGTAAAAACAAGTAGCACTACTTCCCCGTGAAGACTGGTGTGCTTGACGAATAGTTCCCATCCTAAGCCGTGCAAGAGGGTCGTCCTCCGTACTTTGCTCACATAAATGGTGCATGTTTTCTCAAAAGCAGAAAAAACACGGTGTCGCCTATTAACCTGTTGAACGTTTCCCGAGCGTTGCACGGTACTACCTGTGCAACAGAAACATAATAAACAGTATTACAGTACTATCTGTGCAACAGAAACACATTATAGAATTAGAAGTTGTAGTCCTACTTACGAATGTCTTGCTGTGACGACTCTTTTGCAGATGAACACTAAAATTAGATCCACTTAGGAGCCTAAAGCATTCGTTCTTGCATAATGGGCACGTCATTTCCTGTTAATTAATCAAGTTAACATGTGGATCACGTATTCCTATATCATAAAAATTCAAGCTAGTTTTCAAACAAATATACGGAGTTTAAGTGGTACAAATGGGCATCACAAATTAAAACTACAGATCCGCGTAAGGCGGTGCATCAACATGCACCACAAATTCCTAAAAATGGGCATCACAAATTAAAACTAGGGATCGACGTAAGGTGGTGTATCAACATGCACCACACATTCCTAAAAATGGGCAACACAATTTCTATAAGAAAATGAGAACTAGCTAGGGTTCGAACATGCAACAAACCAAGGAGAGGCCAAGGTGTGTTGTGGGGCAGCCGACAGCGGCAAGTAGAGGCAGGTATGATGGCGGGGAGGCACAACGATGGGGGCGGCGGTGGACCGATGCAGCGACGGGGAACAGCGGCGGACCGGCAGAGCGATGGGAAACGGCGGCGGGGAGGCGGGCAGTGAGGGGGGCGGCGGCGAGGAAGTGGCATGTGAGGGAGGCGAGCGCGGGTTTGGTGGGAGAGGGGGAGGTGGGCGAGATTTCGATTTGTGGCGTGGCGGCAAAAGGGGAAAATTTCCCGCTTCCCGTTATTGATTTGGGGCCCGAATTTTTTCACTTTGCCACCAGTTATTCACAATCCGCACCGTCCGGATATGTTTGTTCCCTCCGAGATTTACCATAATCCAAATAATTCCAAAATATTCAAACAAAAGGGAATATAAATGATTTATGCGTGCTAATTAGTGTTACATTGAGTTGTATAAGAAAATGTATGTTCATACACCGAAGATAATTTATTAGGTAGTAAAAAACTTGTAGCGAACACAGAAAGGTCTGGTGTGTTTAGAACGATGTTCTTCTTTACAGCTGTACTTCAACATACGAAAGAAATTTTCACAAAATATGAGTAATTTCTACGGTTTCAGACAGTGGGCTCACAGATGTACCATAATACGAATTATTCATCCATGTACATCAATTTTTACGTGCGCCCTTTGCTCATATTTCATTTTAATATGGAATTGACTATATATGTTACATTAACTCGCGAAAAAGTAAAACCTATATATTTATAAAAAATATAGTTATATAGATTTCCTTATACGTTGCATTAAAAAATATATCAACATATATGAAAACTTGATCTTACCATATTTTTAAACATCCGTACCCTCTGGACCTTTTTACATGGATGACCAGATCGCATGTATGCCTGCACGCGTAGGATTTGACCACATTTTTTCCAGTGTGAACTGCATAGTGTCTGAACCTCCAGATAAATGGACATGACCTCCGGGTCCCACCCGGACCCACGGCCAGCCGGCGCAGCGCCCGAGATTCCCCTCCGGACTTGTGAGCTTTATTAACTACGACATCGGAGAGTAGAAATCCATCCCCACCGAGATTCCCATCCATCTAGAGCAAACCCTAGCTGCCGCACGCATCCACCTCTCACCGGCGAATCCAAGCCCGCCGCCGCGCGCATCATGCCTCAACGCCTAACCACGACCCACTCGAAGCTCACACGTGAGTGCTACACTGCCATTGTGGCGGAGATGCGCGCGGCAGCCAACATCCCAGATGCGGCGGAGACACTGGCGGCGGCCATGGCGGAGGCTGTGGTGGAGATGTGTCTGACCAACGTCAGGGCGATGGCCTTTGTCTTCGCCATAGAGATGGCCTTGGCGGAGGCCGTGGTGGAGTTCCTGCTGGACCGCACTGGCCGCAAAGGCGTGCCGGCGCGCCTGGCAGCGACGGTGGCCGGTGACGGTGAGAGTGTGGTGGCCTCGGCGGCAGAAGATGGCGGCGAGGGCGTGGTGGAGAGCCAGGCTTCAACGACGGCTACTGGCGGCAAGGTCGTGGTGGAGAGCCAGGCCTCGGCCGCAGCAGCCGATGGCGGCGACGCGCCGACGCCCAGGGGGCTCGCCCGTCTGGAGGCCGTCGAGGAAGAGCACCGTGTGGCCTGGTAGCAAATCCAGGCCGAGCACGTGGATGCCGCACTCATCGGGCAGATGAAGGCAGACGTCGGCCTTGTCGCGCAGAACCGGCTGTAGGTCCCGTCTGCAATGTGAGGTTTTGTACTAGTGCCAACCGGCGCCCGCCTCTCTGATTTGCTCGGGCACTTTTACTAAGACGCTAAATGCGTCTGTATATCGCAACGAGCTTGTGGCCACCCAGAAGGAGGCGCCCGTACCCAAGAGAAAAAGTTGAGGAAAAGATACAACAAGAAAAAAGGTGACTCCTCTAAGTCCCATAGCCAACCGGCTCCAAGCACGCAACGGGTAGTTGATAGGATACCCAGGACGAATGTGTGAAACTATCATCTCGGGGGACAACCAATGCTACCCCCCCCCCCCCCCCCGATATGCTCAGAGCCGCCCTTGGGGATGCGAAAAAACTACATGACCTTGTCTTGGCATATGAAACCCATCTTCTTTCCCGAGACAATCCAGATAATGCCCGCTTTTTGCGGCTAAGGTGCCACCGGGCTTGTCCTTTGTCAATAAATTCCCCACATACATTATCTTCCTGTGATTTGAGGACATCTTTGTTCTGTTCCGTATGCATCGCCTCCATTTGTCCCTGATCCGCTATCATGCGCTTCAACAAGCATACATGATCGCACAAGAGGGTACCCCAAACATCGTGATAGCGGACCCCTATTACTTATATGCCAACATGTTGGAAAGCCCTGAAGGATCTAAAATTGCGTTGGAATACATCGTCGACACGTTCATGGTCGACAATAGGGGCAAGGAAATCTTGCTCCTTCCTTTCGCTCTCAAGTAAGTCATTTTCTAGCCACCATATGCTATGCTTTAGCACATTACATCATTCTTTTACACGTTGAGGATGATGGTTGATTTCATTTACTTTGCGTAGTGACCGCCACATCGTCATCATTCTGTGGCCGAAGAATCTCAAGCTTTAATTTGTATTTGGACTCGGCTAGAAATGCAAAGAATGACGAGTACAAGAAAATCGAGAATCTTCTGAATGATTGTCTCGCAAGGTTCACCTTGCGTGGGAACGTGCTCAGAACCGTAAAATGCAAGTCAAGTAGGATAGTATTCATCCACCATACCAAATTCACATGCCTCAAGGAAGCAGAGAACACTAAGCTTGATGTCTTCTACGTCATGCTTCAAATACAAGAGTTCGTCAGGGATCAAGATCAGCTTACCATGCCATCTGAGAGAAAATTACTCCCTATGTTCCTAAATGTAAGATGTTTGAGGTGTTTGACATGTTGTCTAGATGCATACTTAAAGGAGTGAACATACATATTAAAACGTGTCTAGATACATTTGTATACATGTGAATGTGGACAAAACCAAAGACATATTACATTTATGAACGGAGGAGTACATCATATCCGCAGATGGTGCAAGGACATAGCAAACGCTCCGGGTAAAGCAGTCAGGAATAATTTGTATCGCATCCAGCAGGAGTTAGCGTCATCCATCTATAAGGGTGTCGTCCAACACAATAGAATGTTCCACATCAGCAATGAACTAACGAAGGCGGAGGTAAACGAACGCTTAAGAGGGCCATGGCGACCTAGGCCATTTTCCAAGTTAGGTGACATTCTTCCGGAGCGGTCGCCGGAGAAATCGAATTAAAGTGAGAACTTTTTATGCTTTCGAACAATGAACTTCTGATGTTATATATGAATTATGCATTCTTTTAATTATGTTGATTCTCTTGCTAACAATTTTACTCTTGTGATTTGTTGCCTTATATTTATGTTTCATATCATCTATGACTCTTCGTCAATTATGACACATTTTTGTCACCCACAGGTGGACAAGTCCCCACAAGTCGTTCGGGACTAGACAGCAGAAGCAAGCGACTTGGAGTTCTTAGAGGGAGTACTTGGAGAATCCGCAGGCTGAAGAACTTCATTATCGCTGTCTTGCTGCTCGCCATTTTGTTTCTGTTGTATCTCATCATAGTCTAGATGATGAGCGAACTACTGCTTCTTCCTTAGGATGACTAAACTCTTCAAATTTACTATTCGAGACTTTGTAAAACAAATGGTAACTCTTTTATGTAACCGGCCTATTCGAGACCTTCGATGCATAACTTTTATCTATGTCAGTTCATATGTTATTACTGCTATTTGATACACTTTATATGTTGTGTTACTTTACCTGTGCAAATGCTGGAAATAAAATAAATTAATTACAAATTATATAAATTCAAAAAAAGATCTAGCAACGTGCGCACATGATACACGTACATTCCATTCAATGGCAACGTGCGGCCGCCCCACGTTGCCGGCCTGTAGGCAACTGGCAACGTGCATGTATGTAGCACGTTGCCAGTACTACGTGTACTGGCAACGTGTATAAAATGCACGTAGCAGCAGCAGAGTATGGCAACGTGTCCCTACATGTTGTCAATGGGCAAAAGTGGCACGTTGCCAATTAGCTTTTCCTACTAGTTAAGTCGAGTATACGAGGTTCGGGCATGCTACCCGAGGCCTTTTCCTTCGCCTTGCAACACACCCACCCCTCGCCGGCACTCGGCGTCAAGTTTAGGTCGATGGGGACCGAAGAAATCTCTGACGACGCCTCTCAAGACGCAAGCAGCGGCGGGGCGCCGGCGGGTTGGACCACGGCCGGCGAAGCCGTCGAGATGGTAAGCGAAGAGGACCTTGGCGGCTTCCCTTTGGCAGAGGAGACGGAGCTCTAAGTCGAGGCCGCCACAGTGGGTCCGCCGCGAACGTACCGTCAAAAACCTCCCCCTTGAGGAGAAGCACAGCTCGGGTGACGGCCTGGGTGGCGATGAGGTCCGCGCTGGCGCGGGCCTGGATGGCGGCGAGCCTCTCCTTCTCCTCTGCCGCTTCCTTGGCGTCCTCTCCCTCCGCCCTGCCCCCTTGTCCGACTCGGGAAGCGCTCCTTCTTCGGCTTCAACAGGGTGGCGGCGGCCGTCGAGTTGGGCAGGCCGTGGTCTTCCATCGGGGGGCGGCGACAAGGGCGGCGGCGGTTGCGGGAGGGTTTGGCGAAAGCAAGGGTTGGGTAGGGCACGTTTGTGTGGTTGGCAACTGGGCCTGAGGCGGACAAGGGAGGACAAAGAGTGGACATAGAGGTTGTCCGTTTCGCCCCAAACGTGGACCAAAGTTGGGGCAGGTTTGGGGGAAAACGGACGTGTCTGCCCTCGCCGATCCGTATGCGTTGGGCCATTCGAGCCCTCCCGTGTCCGTTCGGACAAAAACGGACTGTAGGTCCGTTTGCGGTAGCCGGTTGGAGCTTCCCTTATGGCTTTAAATGTCTACGGGACAATTCTTTTGAAGTTGTGGGAAACCCTAGCTCATCTCTCCACTCATGCGACCTCTCCCAGCTCCAAAATGGAACCGCCTCTGCCGCAGCACCTTCTCGGCCAGATCGATCGCGCTCGCCCTCTCCACTGTGGCAGCTTCTCTCGTAGTAGCGCGCTTGCTCGCTACCACGCTGGACTCTGGGGAGGAGGTTTTTGAACGGAGCAGCGAGGAGGTGGTTGGGCAGGAAGAGGACGCCGGCGACCTGCACCTGCAAGATGCCATCCAGCGTCGTTGGAAATGCCTGACGAGGGCGATGCCCGCCACGCAGCTCTCGCCCACGACCTAAATGCGAAGTAAGATGCCGAGGAAGCGCAAGCATGGGGAGCTCCCAGTGAATACCTTCTAGGTACCGCCGGCAGCGCTATCTGCGCGTGGACAATTTTGTAGAAGTCCCGGTGCCACTATTTATTATGTCTTTTAGTTGTCCACTGAGGAGATAGATCGCCGACACTTGGGGAGAAGCGGACCTGGCTGGTCTGTCCCACACATGGGGCGCTCTTTGTGGACTTAGTTTTGAACCAATCCTAGAGAACAAACTTCTGAACTGGACTTAGTGATGAGTTCACACTAGAGGCCCTAAGCGCGCTCCACTAACTGGCTTCACCCGGATCGAAAATGTAAGATCATGGCTAGCGGGGCCAACCATCGTCGACTGAAAGGATAGAGATGGTAACCTTAAGATGATACATAGGTTTCTACATATTTAACTTGTATAAGTGAGCCTAACAAATAAGAGAAACGTCACGTCAAGGACGGAGGGAAGGGGGGACGAGCAGGGGCTAAGCCCCCCCTAACAATGGTCATTTACTTAAGCTTCTCTTCATACATATGTTCATGGTAAGCATATCTTAGAGCATTTCGCTACCCCCATGTGCTCTCCGCCTCCTCTATACATGGTTCCTGGCTCCATCCCTGTGCCGCGTACCCTTATTTGGAGTGTCCCATAACCTTATATACATGGCAGTATGGCACTCTACGCCTACGTATAGGCTATGACGAGACCTAAGCTACCTTAGGTTGTTTTAGCCTACGTCCGACTAGCGACGGGTACGCTGGTGTAGGTCCGATCATTGTGCATTGTGTCAGCGGTTGATTTCGGGATGTCTGGGGATGGGATGCGTTGAACATAGCCTTGTTCGTATGCTTGTCTTGGCACTTGAGTCTTGCCCATTCGTCTTCACGTCGGTGCCTCCCTTCAAAAGTATGCTTGAAGTGGGAGGTCACATTCCTTAGTGAGCCGCTTGATGTATACCTAGGCGGCTGTGTGGTCGGCTGGGTTAGCCGAGCTTCATAGTTTTGCGTCTGCTAGGTATCCGGTAGAGCCAACCCCTTCACCGAGCAAGAATACCAACAAACCAGCGGAAGACATCCTCTTCGCCGAGGACTCACTGTTTTGGACGAAACTCTTCCCGATTGAGCACGATGTCAATCGCTACTTCTTCAATGTCGTCCAGGCGCCGGTGGGGTGATTCGACTCTGACGACAAGTCGACGAGTTCAAGCTACCAGAGGAGGACGTGGCCAGGACCTAGGCCGAATTCCACCAGCGGAAGGCGGGCGACGTTGTGTATCGTTCGCCGATGATGCGTGCCGCTCTGGCCAGACCTGTCGGCAACGCTCGAAGCGGCCAAGTTTAAAGTATATGTAGTTTAGTTTTAGTTCTATGTCTAGTTTATCTAGCTTAGTTCTAATTTATGTACTGTTTCAGCTAATATTTAATTATTAGAATTAAAATACGTTAAAAAAATCCAAGGAACCTAAATGTGGTGTGGCATTGGATGCACTAGACGAACTTGTTCGGAACAGGACAACGTTCAAGTTGCCCTAGCTACTCACTGCTTGGACTTCACATGACCGCACTCCCCGCTGCTGACTCACACCATTCTTCGTGCCATAGCCTCGTCATCGATCTGCTGCCCACTGTTAGCGATACGTGTTTGCATAGGACACTAATTCTTGTTGTCCAAGGATACCGACCCTAGTCCTATGTCGGTTGTTCATGTAATAGATATACGATGTACTCCTGTCTATTTTGATCAATACAAACTATCAAACTCTCCAAATATCATGGTATCAGACGCCTAGGTTATTCCGCACCTAGATGGCGCCGCCGCCAAAACCTCCTCCGCCGCCGCCGCGCCGGCTCTTCACCCTTGAAGAGTTCCACGCCGCCGGTCCTCCCCCTCTTCTATCTCCAACCTCCACCTCTTCCCAACACCATATGCAACCAGCTGCAATCTCTCTAGCTGACTCCATCGCCGACGTCTCTCCGTTTATCCCCGTCGTGCTTGATCTCAGCTCGCACAACTACTACCATTGGCGCCACCTCTTCCACATCCACCTTCGTCGCTGCGGCCTCCGCCACCACATCGAGTCCACCTCGGTTCCGCAACACCATGATCCGCGCTGGGTCAAGGACGATCTTGCGATCATCCAATGGATCTACACCCGCATCTCCACCGAGCTCTTCAACCTTGTCTCCACCGACGACGCCACCGCATCCGACCTATGGGCCTCCTTGCGCCAACTCTTCTAGGACAACAGCGACGCCCAGATCAACGCTCTCCACACCGAGCTCCGCACCACCACCCAAGGAGACTCGACGGTCAGCGTCTTCTGTCAGCGCATCAAGGCCATCGGCGATGAGCTCCGTGAGCTAGGGGATCGCGTGGACGGTCGGACCCTCATCAAGGCTCTTCTCGTTGGACTCGGAGAACAGTTCGACAAACAGATCGCCTTCATACCAATGATGCGGCCGTGCCCCTCCTTCGTCGAGGTTCGCTCCATGTTGCAGCTTGAGGCCTTAACTCAGGCCCGCAAAACAGCTCGGCCGCCCCATGTCTTCCACACCAGCGCCAGACCTCCCGCTCCTGCCACGGCCCCTGCTCCTCCGGCGCCAGTACCGTACACACTAGCACAGCCTCCTCCGGGTTGGAAAGCAAGTCCCAACTATCGCGGCAAGAATCCGATCTACCGGCCTCCAACTGCACCGCGCTCCACTGCTTCTTCATCGACAAGTGGTCCCGCTCCACCGCCTCTAGTCGCTCCCGATGATGTCTCGACTTGGCGCCCGCTCATGATCCGTGGACCGGTCTCGTACAAGCATGGCCCATGCCCTGGACCTCGCCATCCCCCTACGGCGCCCCTCCGGCTTACACCGGCGCCTGGAACCCTGGCCTTCGGCCATCAACAGGGTCTCCTGGCTTGCTTGGCGCACGGCCACCGACGCACGTCTACACTGCCAGCGCCCCTTCGACGTACGGGTCTGCCGCACTGGTCTACTACAACACATACGGTGCCCCTACGGCTCTCCCGTATCTCCCAGCACCGTCGGCTCCATCGACATCCACGACCTCGTCCGCATCACCAAGCTGGGATCAGGCTGCATTCATCGCCGCCATGAACAATTTTACCCTCAACAACCAAGGTACGGATTGGATTTTTGATTCTGGTGCATCCTCGCATATGTCTTCAAATATGAATTTGATGTCTTCTTGTTCTCCTTCACCTTTTTCTTGAATCATTGTTGGCAACGGTTCTTCTATACCTATCATATGCACCGGTCACTCGTATATTCCCAACTCCCACAAAACTTTCTTCTCCGAGATATTCTTATTGCTCCATCCTTAATTAAAAATCTTATCTCTGTTAGGCAATTTACCACTGACAATTCCATCTCTTTAGAATTTGACACTATTGGCTTATCTGCGAAGGATCTGAAAACTAGGACGGTTCTGGCGCGATACAATAGCTCAAGTGATCTTTACCCTCTTCCCGGCGCGCCTTCCTCGAGTCCCCAAGCTCTCCATGCGTCTGTTGATTTGTGGCATCGTCGACTGGGTCATCCAAATAAAAATACGCTAGCTTCTTTACTTCAAGAATTTTGTATCCCTAGCCCTAGGTCTTCTCATGATTCTACCATTTGTAATGCCCGTCAATGCGGCAAACATGTTCGATTACCATTTAGTTCCTCTACTACAACTAGTTTGTTTCCATTTGAATTATTACATTGTGATCTCTGGACATCGCCTATTCCTAGTGTTTTAGGTTTTAAGTATTATCTCGTTATTCTTGATGATTATTCTCACTATATATGGACGTTTTCTCTTCGTGCAAAATCGGATGCTCACACTATTTTTCTTAACTTTCACCAATATGCTCTTGTCCACTTCGGCCTTCCTATACGTTTTGTTCAATGTGACAATGGCCGTGAATTCAATAATGCTCGTAATCGCGATTTCCTTCTCTCCATCGGTACTCTTCTTAGATTCTCTTGCCCCTATACCTCTCCCCAAAACGGAAAAGCCGAAAGATCTCTCCGATCCATTAACGACATTATATGAACCCTACTTATTCAAGCCTCTCTTACTCCTCGTTTTTGGGCCGAGGCACTTCGCATCGCCACCTTTCTTCTCAACATCCGACCCACCAAAACATGCCCTCGCTATAATAAAAAGATAATGAAGGACTAAAAGATTTAAACAATGAATATATGATAACTACACAAAGATTATATGAGAACTGAAACAAATAATGAAATAACTAAGAAACTCATGAACAACAAAGAAAAAACTTTCATAGATGAAAATAAAAAACAAATCTAACCAACGGATGAAAAGCCGATGAATGGGTGACCAAAAAACTGACACACTTGATACTGAAAAACTGAAGAAATCTAATGGAATAATGAAAACTCGAGGAATTAGTGACTGAAAATTGAAATACTTAATACTGAGAAACTGACGAAAAGGGACAAAATAAATCAAACGCAAGAATGACTAGCTGAGGAATTAGTGACTAAAAAACTAAGAAACTTGATACTGAAATATAAAAATGAAATAACTGAGAAACTCATGAACAACGGGTAATAAATGAAATAAACATAAATAAACTGAGGACAAAGTATGACTTCGATAACTGAGAATGACTAAAACAACTTAAGAAAAATGACTTTGAAAATTGAGAAACAAAGGCACTAAAAAACTTAAAAGTTGAGAAGGACTAAGCAAATGAAGATTGATACATTGAAAATGACAAGAATGAAGAACAAGAGTCAGAACACTGAGAATGACTGAAAAACTAAAGAACAAGACTCAAAAAATTAGAATGACTGAAAGAAATGAAGATTAAAATAATGAAAATAACAAGACTGAAGAACACGACTAAAAAATGAAACTGAGAAACATGAATCAAATGAAGAGTAGCTGGACAGAACTGAAAACTGAATAAAGAAAGAATAAAAATCAACTAATGTCTGAAGAATGAGAATGAGAGACTAGTGTTCAGCTCAGATTCACGGATGGATAAACAATGAATAGTTTAAAAAACATGGTCCCCTCTTTTTTTTCCGAGATCGGAACCGACATTTCAACTTAAGTATTAGCTTAAGAATGGTGTAGGCGGAGTTCCCCATGCATAACCCGTTCCCCCACCGCCGATCATAATGCAAGACTAAAACATATTAAGAGAATGACATGGGCGATGAATACAAACCTAAGAAAACATACAATGAAACACTTGACTGAAAAACTGAACTGAACTTAAAATGCAAATATGAACTAACATAAAAAAATTGTGGAACTTTTCTCCTAATGAACAATGACAGTAATCAATCTACCAAATTTCCATGATCCATAGCAAGAATTACACTCCAACAGAACCACAACATGAAGAAAAAAGGTAAATCGAGCGGGTAATTTTGAACAACTAAAATCATAGCTGAAAATTCCAGAGATCATTAGCAGATTTGCAGTCAATGAGCACAAGAACAACTATCGTATCAATGAACATAATTGAACATCCAACCATACATCAGAGCCAGACTGCAGTTAACAAAAGAAGCATAGCTCATCCTAAGCCCAAGGTATCAATGTTGAAAGATTCATCTCGTGACAACAATTCAAAGTACCCTACGAAAGTTTCGGAAGCAAAACAACTCAATAATCACAGACGGACCAGGAAGACTAACGGCATGGCAGATGCACACATCAACAGAGCAACTACAAAATATATTCTGTTGTTCGACTAGGTGAACAACAAGTTACTCTGAATCACACTAGTTGCTACATGCTTTATACACCATAAAAATAGGTGGTACAATCTATCCTCTTCTTGTAAACTACACCTGACGGATGCACCAACAAAATTACAGTCCAACTGGAGCACGAAATGAAGAAAAAAGAAGTTCATGGAACAGATCACATGTGGCAAAAATCCTACGCTCCGAATACTACTAGAAGGTTCACATAATCACAGAAACCCAGAAACCCAACAGTGACGCACCATTGCGAAGGCAAACTATACTATTTGCACTTCAGTACAGCCAACACTCGAATTCCCAATTACAAACCACCTGAAATTCCATACCACAACAACCATTTAACTGAAAATCCAATAATAAAAAAAATGATGAACAACAAAAACCAGTTCATCGGCAGATTTGCAAAAGACCCCTAGTTTCCCCAACAGAAAAGCTACCACATCAATAAGCATAACTGAGCAGCGAACCATGCATCTACGATATACTGCAGTCAACTAAATCATGCACAACTCAGCCAAAGGTTCAATGCTGAAAGAAACCCAACCATACAGAACATAAGAAATAAAATACCATACAATACTAATAAGCTCTAAAGTCACCACTGACTAGGAACAGTAGTGAACAAAACCTACAGCACATCATCCATCAAATCAAGAGCAGTTTTTATTCCACATACTGAACGTGAAATTAAAATCGAACTAAACACAATCCATTAAAGCTGTTTAGCACACCATCATCATATTCAGTTCGAGCAGTAAGAAGAACAAACCCTCAATCAAAACTAAAACTTCAATCCAATCAAGCTACATGACCAAAAATCATATTCACGTCAACCTATTCAAAGAACAAAACTAAATCAATCTGAAACCTAGACGATTCAAGGTGTTTCCACAGCAGAGAATTGTACCCAATATGGCCATACAGAACAAGCACTTAACAAAATGAGGAGAAAATTGATGAAATCCCTCTATCAGGCACTGAAACAAGCCTCCCGACTACCAATGCTTACACCACAACCGAGCTAGTCCAGAACGGCGCTCCCACCACAGAAACTCGCCGTGGCCTCAACACCACTGAGGTCGCAATCAAAGGAGGAAAAAATTCGATGAAATACATATACCGCCGCCTAAAACAAGCCTCCCCATCTACCCATGTTAACAACGCCGCCGCGGTCCCGCCGCAGGAACTCGCCGGAGACCACACGCAACCAAATCTTCACGCCAGCGAGCATGGAAAACAAGAGCAACATAAAAGAGGAAGGAGGGCAGAGAAGTACCCATCTCGTCCGCAACTTCCATGCCTTCACGCTCGCCAAAAATCGCTCTCTCCATCTCCGGGTGCGCGCTCTGCGCTGGCTGCAGGATCCTGCCGACCTCTCCACCATGGCCGTCCTGCCACTTCCCCTCCTTCCCCCGAGTCAGAGCAGAGCCGGCTGTATCCCAGGCCGCGAAGGTCCGCCCCCATCGGCGCCGGTGCAGCTGCCTGCGCCGACAACCTCTCCGTCATGGCTTTCGCCTCTCTCTCTCCGGGAGGGCAACGACACGAACAGAGAGTTCGCTTCAGGACGGGGAAATGAAAATTAAAAAACAAAAACTCAAAAGGTGGACTCAGCCAGGGAAAAAGAAAGAGGGACATGAGGGAGAGACACGGAGAGACGCACAGAGATTGGTGACAAAATAATCGGACGGTGGGAGAAAATGTGTCTGTTTCTGAATTTGAAAACAGCTGGCTGTTAAGTAGGAAAAGTGTATTATTTTTAGAGTAACGAGGTAGCTTCATTAGGAAACGTTCGGGGCAGAATCACGCACTACAATCTCAGCGAGCTTCCTGAATGACCGAACACTTTTTGCAGGGAATGTATGGGCTATTTGATTCGTAGGATAGGAAAATCGTAGGAATAGGAAAATTATAGGATTTTAATGTCATGTACCCTTCAATCTTATAGGATTTTGCATTCACCATAGTTTGTTTGATTCCACCAAAGAAATTGTAAAATGAGATTGAAGTGAATGTTGGATTTCCTATGAGAAGTAGTACAACATTTCCTATAGGAATTTTCCTATAGGATACAATCCTACAAATGAAATGACCAAGATAGGAAAATTTCCTATAGGATTCATTACTCCACAATTCCATTGAAAATCCTTTGTATCAAACAGGATATGTTGGTTCTCCTTTTGCGGGGTGCTTCCTAGATGACCAAACTCGAGTGAGTGGTAGATTTTTTTTGGAATGTATAATTAAGGAGAGTTTTACAAGAAAGTAAAATGCGGTTACAAAACAACTACTCTCGCGGCATTAAATCTCTCAAATGTTTCGCACCCGCGTTTGCCAAAGGCGGGATTCATTCTTGATGTTTTCGAAGACGATTGTAGGAGGTGCATGCTTGTTACGGAAGACCCGTGCATTGCGTTCATTCCAAATCTCCCATGAAGTGAGCAAGGTTAGAGACCCCATGGCCTTCCGGTTAGGAGTGGAGTTATCCGACATGTTAAACCATCATTCCTCAGGCGAGAGTGATAGCCAACAATGGACGTCAAGAGCATGAAGGCCTAGCCACTCCTTAAGGAGTCCCCAAATGCGCACGGTGAAACGACATTCGACGAGGAGGTGCTTAATTGACTCCGGTGCCCTCTTGCAAAGAGGGCAAAGACCACAATTCGGCCATCCCCGTTTCTCCAACCGGTCGGCCATCCATACTCTATTTTGTAGAGCTAACCGTGCAAAGAACTGGGCCTCCAAAAGTGAAGTGGTAGCATTTTCGCCCAGCTAGTTTTCCTTTTCGGAGTGGGGTGCTGGCATTTTCCGCTGAATTAGTTTTCCTTTTCACAGTGGGGTGCTGGCATTTTCCGTCGAGTTAGTTCCCCCTTTTGTTGTTTCATTTGAACATGTAGGCGGTAAGAACTGTTGGTATCACCGAGCTCCTCAACCGGCGTCCTCGCCAGTAATGGCTGGCGGCAGTGCGAGGCGAGTCTTCGTCGTTTGGTTTATGTGGGTTGTGTCGTAAACTGTGTAGTATGGTATTTCTATCGTTGTAGCCATGCTTGGCGTTGTACTGGTCGTTCTGGTCTTCTCCTTCTATACACCTCCCAGGATATATTCTAGAAAGAATTGTCGGTGTCTTTTTTTAAGGCGAACTGCTGGTACCTTATAAGTAATATGCAGAGGATATAAAATATATTTACATTTTCTAACTTTGTTTGTTTTTTGTTCATTTAAGTTACGTTCAATATATAATTTAAGTTATGTCCAGTATTTCCAGTCACATAGCCACCAAGGCACCAACGATATAAACCTTTTCCTCTCCTTTGGGACCCTCGTGGTGCTGGGACTGATGTGCAATTCGCCTTTGCTTTCGACATTAGGGATGTGGGCCATGCGGCGACGATTGCCCACGCTGGATTATATAACTCCATAAGTTCGTTAACGAGCTATCCGATAACAAAAGCGCCAAAAAAAGAGTGAAATCCACTTGGGCACCAGGTTCATTTGCACCCGGTATTTCAAAAACAAAATTTAGAATGTCAAAAAAAAATCTATACTAAAATTTGTTAACCTTCACATTTTATCTGTTCATAAAATTGTTTTGCAAAAAATGGAGAATTTTTTTTTTGCGAAACACAGTACAACGTAGACGCTCACATACACGCGCACACACTCACCCCTATGAACGCACGCACCCACACCCTACCCCTATGAGCACCTTCGAGAGACTGAGCCGGCGGGTCGAGTCTTGAGATTGACGAAGTCACCACAGACGTCTCGCTGTCGACGGGAACGTCGCCTCCCACTGGACAATATTCCGTCTTATATGAGAAACACCAACGTCAAACCTGGGGTTTGAACTCTGGTGGGTTTGGGATATAACCACCCTCCTAACCGTCTTGTCATACATCTAAATTTATCCTTTTTACATAGGCCACAAAAATGTTTGTTTTTCTTGGACAACTTCGTGAACCTCCTTGATGCACCAAGTCTTTTAGAAAATTACCTCACCATGAACTACATTGAAGGAATGCTATGAGATCAAGACTTCACGTACAAGGCAGAAGGAAACCCTAAGCATACAAGGCTCGGACATCTACCAAGGGATATATATACCGAAGGACCCCATCAAGATATCTAACGCTCAACTCACGCCGAAGTTTCTTCATCAACATCCTCTTGTAACCCTATTCTTAATCTCTAGACACATCGAAAACCCTCAGGCCAAGATCACATATATAACTCGCCGAGGTCCAACCATGTACAGATCTTGTAGTCACTTCATGAATAAAGTCTAAGGAATCTTCATCTATTTCATCTACGACTCATACCTGTTAACCCGCATCGTCTGTCGAACAAGTAAACTCCCTTCTGATTCTCAGAATTAAGATTGTCGTGGGATCGTGAAAACTAGCCGTCGACAACTAGTATACTTAAAGGAGGGGCAATGGACATGTAAGCATAATAATGTGTTAAAATCTTGAGTAAATTCCATTTTTTACCCCACATTTAATTATTTGTGACACGTATTCATTTAGTAAAAAAAAATATGTCATGTAGAAAAAATTAACGCGGTTTACCTCTTCATGGCATTCCGCATGTTTCATTGGAATAGACTGGCATCTTAGAACCATGTGGTGCGTCAAAATACTTGAAGATCGAATGGCGCTATGAACGATAATGTCCAGTCCTCTCTTCACCCTATGTTAAATTCCATGTCGTTGTTCGGATATTTCTGAGTCTCAGCCATCACCTCATATACCTTACCTAACGAAAATGCATCGGAAAAAGATGGTTACGGGTGCGGCCACGATTGCTGGAGCCCCACACCTTTTCTACGCATTTTGCCATTGCTTTCCAAACTATAAGTTCGTTAATGAGCTAATAAAGCATATCAAAAGCGCCTCAAAAGAAACGGATACTTAGCCGGATCGACTTATCTCCCCCCGACCTCGTTCATGAACTGCCCAGCATCAGAGTAAGATGACTCCTGCCCAGAATTTATATGTGTTTTGCCCTTTCATGGGTTGGAAAGGGTGTTTTGACTTTTGAAAGGAGTAATAACGCAATAGCTTTACCAGGAAACAGACGTTGGAGGCGGAATCACGCGCTACAGCATCAACGAGCTTCGTGAATGACCAAACACATTATGTAGGGGATGTAACATGTTTGTTCTCCTTTTGCTGCGTGCTTTCCTGAAAATGTCGAAAGTGGTTAGCATTTAGCGCCCGGTTAGGTTCCACTGCGTTTGTTTCCTCTTTTTTTGAAACGAGGTAAAAGCTTCGTTTCCTTTTAAACTTGTAGGACGGGTTTCGTAGAATAGAAATCGGAGGGGACACCATCATGATTAATTTCATTGCAGAAAATAAGCTCAACAGAGTTTTGCGTTGTGCTAACAGACAGTACATAGACAACTAGGAGCCCCCACGTTGCCTAGGGTTAGGCGACATGGGAGGCGACCAAGGTGGCGCTGCCACGTCACCCTTTATCGCCGCCGCCGGGTCACGCCGGGCATAGCCCAGGCTGTGAGGGCGGCGGGTATTTCCCCTCTGGCGGGTTCTCTCCTTCTCGCAGCGTTGGCGTGGAGCTCCACAAGATATGGCAGCACGGCTCCGCGATATCTCGGCGCTTGGCTTCCTCCGGTGGTAGTGCTACCGCTGCGGTTGAGCGTAGCTCCAGGCTCATCCGGGTCTTGGGCAAGGTAGGGCATGTGGGGCTTAATCTGCTACGACCGATGGGCGGCCTGGTGAGTTCTCCGGATTTGGATGGTCGGAATCGGTGTGAGGTCCGGACATATGGCCCCAATCATGGCCACCCCATCATCAAGATTTAGGTGTAGTGACAGATTTCGTCAGGAAGGTGGCTTTGAATTGATCTATGTATTTGTTTTGTCGGGATATGTTGCATAATAATACAGCGAAAAGTTGTGTGCATTTTTTTTATGAAGAGGCCGGGAGTTTCACGAGTTTGCTTCATATAACCTATAATTGCATGAAAAAAAAGGATCGTCGATAGGTCAAGAAATGTGCAACTACACCCACAGCTCCACATAGTCAAACCTAAAGCTGTAAGCAATTCCTAAAATGTTCAAGCACTCAGTTAATCGTTTCATTATAAAATAATGATGACGTGATGTTCCTTTTGTATATCCTCCACCATGTTGATCCTTTTGTATATCATCCACCATGGGCCATGGCGACTGTTGCCCAGGTGGTCTTGGAGTACCAAGTTACCAACATAGTAGCAACTGTTCCTTGGTAGGGAAAAGCAGGCAGCCATTCTTTTACTGGCTATCGCAAAGCGTTTTTCTGGTGTCCAAAGCAGAGTTCTACAGCATATATAGCTCATGTGCAGGCGGTCATCCTGTCGCGAGGACACGGACAACGACGGACCAAGCAAAAAGGACAATGGGAACGATGGCGGCAGCGCTATGGGACATCCTGGCGAAGGCGGCGAACCTGGCGCAGATGTCGGGGTTGCACGCCGTGATGCTCGTCGCCGTGTGCGCGACCATCCTTCGCATCCCGCAGAGCAAGCGGGAGTGCGCCGAGCTCGAGCGCTGCGCACGCAGGCTCCGCTCACTCCTCCAGTGGCCGGCGACAGGCTACGGCGTCGCGCTTCTGTGCTCGGACATGGTGGGGGATCCCGTCAGCGAGGCGCTCGCTGACGCAGCCAGCCTCGTAGAGTCCTACAAGAAGAGCACGCTTTGGCGCCGAGTCCGGAGCGGCCGGAGCATGGCCACCCAGCTGCGTGACATGCAGGACGTCGTCAACTCCTACTGCGGCTTCCTGCTTTGCACCAACGCCCATCTCCTCACGCAGCCGACTCATCGTCCAACGTCCGATAGCACTACAACGTGAGATATATATTACTGCTTCTGCATGTCCTACCTTTGATGCAGCCTGATTAAGTTTCTGATACCATGTTTAATAACTGGCAACGCAGGATTCCTGAGGTGGATAAGCCATCACAGAATCCAAGTGTACAGGCAGTAACCATCTGCCCCACAACTACAGGAGGTTGTGACACTCAAAAGGCCAACGATATTGGTCGGGGAGGAACGGACAGTCAGACAGGTAACACAACCGACCCGGCTGGTTGTGAAAGAATCGTGCCTGCCATAGTGATTTCCAATCCGTAACTGTACATCGATGATAAACGAAGAATTCGATGTGCATTCGAACCTTCAAACACGCTTGTCTTCTTACTTGCTGCATAAGTGAAGAATGCAACATTCTGTATAGGTTTGGAAGTTGATTCACCCTCGCCATGATGATTTAGACCATTTGATCGATGTACTACTAGCTAGTAATCAGATAAGGAGCACATGTATTGTAAAAAGAAGCTTGGAGATCAAACTTAAATTACTGTTTGTGTGTTTGATGTTATCTCCTTATTATTTTCTTTTACGCGTTTTGGTGGACAATAATTATCTGACAAGAAAAGGTGTGCCCCATCACTTTACATGGTTTGGACGCATGGCTTTACAAACCTGAAATTTGTGGATTTACATGTTCAGACGCGCCGAACTAATCTATTACACTGCAAATAGTTCGTAGCAATACCAAAATTTACTAGGGCTTGCATCTTGATTCTTCTTACGGGGATTACTGGGGCTTCAGCTTCAGAGATGCACTGCAAGCAAGCAGAGAGGATGAAAACATGAAAAGAAACCATACCCATTCATCTTGTCAACAAGAACAAGATGTAGCAAAGGTAAACATATGAACATAAAAGATCAAACAAAGGGAGCAAACATACCTGTTAATGCAATATCTCTTCCCCGTCGGCGGTGGTCCGTCGTCAAACACATGCCCCAGGTGAGCGTCACAGACAGCACATAGGGACTCGGTCCGAGGCATGAAGAAGATGGACATATCAAGTTTGTCCTTGACATTGTCGCCGATTGGTTGATAATAGGACGGCCATCCAGTGCCACTATCAAACTTGGTAGATGACCTAGAACGCAATCAAGCATCAGTGCAGAGCAATGAGCAGAATAGCAGATGGCGTTTTAAGTTAAAAGGCAACTATGTTCTATTCTTGGAATAAAGAAAGACGCAGCTGCCCCTTGGATGTTCTGGTGCTAGTGCTTACTCGAACAGAGGGGTGTCACAGCAGACGCAGTGGTAGACCCCTGGGGTTTTAGAGTTCCAGTATTCCCTGGATACACAACACAACAGAGAAAATATAATGTTATACTATGGTAGCACCAAAAATAGCAAACTAAGATTGTACACATATGAAGATTATGGTTAGAATTTGGCAACATACCCAGTGAATGCCCTCTCAGTTCCCTTCTGCCGAGTGACGTAATATTGTTCTTTTGTCAGGCGCTTCTTCAATTCTTCATCACTCAGAGATACATTATCCGCTTTCCCTGTACAAAAATGGGCTGTTACTTGGAAGTTACTAATGATTTCAAGATATCGCACTAGAATCAGACACATGAAAGTCAAATAATACAGTGCCTGATAGATTGCCCACAAGAAATCTCCTTGAGCCACCACTGTATCGTGTGAATTCTAAACATTAATGAGATCAACGAAGGTTTTATGTAGCAGCGTGCGGTTCGGTACCAAAAAAGCCATCTTGGAAGCTCTTCTTCGATTTTAAACATAAGTATAGAGAATATTATACTCGCAACGAAGAGTACTAGAAGAAAATTTAGCCAGTGATTAAAATTTACGTGGAATTAATATGTGTAGAAATATGTGTAGAAAACAGAGCTAGCGAGACTAAAAATAGCAGACACAGTTATCTGATTGTCATAAATTTTACTACGTCACGTAGCTTTCATCTTTCTTGTCTGAAGAAGCTACAAAGAACTTCTGTGCTACGCAGTATTCATTTGTTCAAGTTTTGGTCCAGCTTCTAGCGAGAATCCACGGCAAAGTGGCCCGAGACGATGGGTGTGCGGCCCGTGAGGCCCGAACAGGGACCCATATTTTTAGGGGCCCAAAATTTGATTTTTAAGTTTCTATGTAGAGATAAAATTGTGCGTATCCAATAATATGCACGAAAGGAGCAACGGCGTAGTGGTCAGGTCTATTTGTTTCTTCCACCAGCCTGTCGCTTCGGGTCTTCCACCAGCTTGTTTTGTTTTTTCCATTGTTTAAAATGGACCTCGCAGGCTGAAGTCCGTTGACAATTCTCTTTGTCAAAAAAAAATGATGCACACCACACAGCGACTCACAGAAACAGCCATATACATTACCTATTTGAGCTAGTATTAGGCCAATAAATTTAAATCTATCCTTTTTTCTACAGTAACTATATTTCTCGGAGAGAAAATAAATTAACGGTTGAGCTACTATTAAGCTATCTCTACTATAAAAGTATGGAGTGTCCTGTCTCCTGCCGTCACCCGTCGTGCGTCGCCGTTGTTTTGCAATTTAGTCCCTCAGAAAGTATGAAACTAACCCGCACTCCACACTTATGTATTGCTCAATTTTCGTTTTCACCCTTCAGCTAACAGGTATCGATGGAGAGAAAATAAAAACGCAGGGCACCTTCATCGATCCCCCATCCCTCTCGCGATTTGCAGGCGACAGGGGCGGCGGCGGGGACGACGCAGTCGTGGAAGGTCCGCGCAATCCACCCGCAAGGCCGGATCTCTCCACCGCCGGACGACCGAACTCCCCTGCTCCTTCGCGTGCGGGAAACCACCAACGCATCCCTGCTCCCCACTCCATCGAGGCGCACACCCGCCCTGATCCCTCCTGTACAACGACGCCGCCGCCGGATCCCTCCTATACAACGACGCCGCCACCCGCCCTGATCTGACGAACGACCTCGCCATCCACCCTAGGCACATGAGTGGGCACTAGGCGGCGGTGTAATCCTGACGGCAGTGCCAAGTCGGACCGGGACCTCCGCTCGGGGGCGGCACGCTCCTCCGCACTCAGGCACCTTTCTGTCTAGGAGGACGATGAGAATCTGGATGCGATGGCGGCCGCCAACATGCCCGGCCGGAAGGAAAAGGCGGCGCCCGTCATTGTGACGGTAATTTCGTCAGACTCTCGTCCTTAATTTTATTATTCACCTGGAGAAATCATCTCTTCGTCGATTAGTGCCTCGACCTATCTCGTATGGCTCGCACGATTCCGAAAATCAGCTGAAGCTTTCGTACATGGGGAAATTTTGGGTGTTCAGGCATCCAAGTGATCTGCTAGGCACGAAGTATGCAGTCAACATGGTTTCAAGCTCTTATAAAAGGAGTTCAGTCTAGGAGCAGAGCACAGCATGTGGAACTGCATCATCAATTCAAATGTTCTTGAAATAATTGCACATCAGATGGAATTTGAATTACAAATTATGTTTTCATTAACCATTGTTGCAATGTACATATACACTATTATTGTCTTTCCATAAAGTTCCATCTGAATGTTGTTGCAACTGGAATGCTGTACAAATGCAGAGTAGGAGGTTTCTAAGAATGGCTATGTTCAAATTCAAGGTTGACTGCTTGGGAGGACGAGGAAAGGAATTATATAGACGCTGAGATTAGGGAGGCAGCCGCTGGCATACATCTCCCCCAATCAGATCAACCAGACCGTTCCCAGCCAATCTGGTAAGACGCCAGACCTCGCGCCTGTTATTTGTGATAGGCCTCACTGTTTAAGATGTCATACATTGTAAACTCGTCAGTGGCACCGTGATTCGGTTTTTGTGTCGTGGCACTGGTGCTATTTGAAAGTGTTGCTTGGTTTGGACATTTTGACATTAGTAAATTTTGAAGTGCTTTATTTTCTCATTGTTTATATAGAAAGTACTTGATTTTCTCATTGTTTATATCTGGTGCTCGGTTTTGGCTTTTGAGTATAGTCCTTCCTTTATTGTTTCTTGCTCTAGATTGCTTGAAATCGTAAAGCATTATGAGTGCTTTCCTAAGACCTCTCAGATCAGTAAAATGATTGGGCTGTCTTAGTACTACAGAAATACTTGGTCCTTTTTTCTGTTTCTCGATTGTAATTCTTTGTGTGGTCTCCATGTAACTTGAGTCTTATTACTGTTCGAACATTATCATTACTTCTGCGTCCGCTTATTCAAAAATTTAGTATTCGGTGTTCTCATGTTTGATCCTTTTTATGTGATAAATATTTGTCAAAAGGTTCCTCTTTGGGGCGGTATGCTTGAAAGGATTGTTGCTGTCGGCGCCGTGTCACCTGTTCTTTTGCCCCTCTTCTCTTATTCGTTCTTGATCTGATTGAATCTGCACAGAAAAATAAAATATCACATCCTATAGTGCACTAGCCAGGCCACCAATTAGTCACTTATTAATTCTAACCCCAAATTCTTATGCAACATATAAACACTGTGTGTTCATCTCGCAACAAAACTAACGAAGTAACACTTCCTGCAAATTGTGCTGCTTGTGTAGACCTATTGGCTTCTTTCTTTTTCCTTTCACTCTGTTTTTTATATGAACTGATCCTGAATGCAGACTTGCTTGCTGTATGATCTGACCCTCTTGTGCTTTCTATTGTTTAGAAACCTAGGTACCTAACCAACCTGAAGTGAAGGATCACATGTTAACACCAAGAACAACCTGAAGAAAACTTACCATTGTGTTATTGAGTATTTGCATTAATAGTGCTTCGATGACTGTAATGAGTCATATTTCTGTCTCTGTCAGGTTGGATGATGTACTGGAGACGAAGCGAGACTGGAAATGTAAAACCATAACAGATAAAGGGACAATGGATGCCATTAGATTGCATCAGGATGGTCGCAAAAAGGTACACGAACTTCGACTTTGTTTTTTTTTGCATATTCCATGGTTGTTACTTTCTCGTACAAACCCTCTAAAACTCTCATCTTATACCGCTGTCCCCATGAGTCTGAAGGTCATAACACCACACAAAGGACGAGCTTCTGCAAGAATTAGACGATTTCAGCGCGCCAAAGTTTGCTAAGGAGGATGCAGACATAGGTGTAAGTGATGTCCACGAGATCTTCCGGTACTTGGATCATGTCCAGACGTATCTTAACATCATGTTTGCGGAGTCGAGGGGTCTCAAGTGTGCACCGCGCCATTCCAACCGGTGTGAAAAGGCCGATTTACATTGCATTTTGCTCTATGTCGTAACTCGTTTTATCCTCAGTTGCGTTGCTGCTGTTGTAGCCTAGACAGGTTGTCTTTTTCCGGTTTGTAAGGGCAGAGTAAGAGAACACTTCCGAAGGGACTTTTTGTGTGTAGTGTAAACAAATAAGGAGGGACACCTGTGTACTATACCGTTGATGTAAGCCTGAATGCCTGCCCTTTTTCATACGGCCATGCATACAGCGCAGCAGTTTCAGTTCCCTACTCTTTTCCAAGAAAATGCAGACGTTAGTTTTGTTATCATGTGCAGTTGGTTACAAATTTTGTTGATATCATTATTTGGATTCTCCAGTCCTCCAACTCTCCTACACTGAAATTACTTTGAGAGAAGAGGGTTAGGATGTCAGATTGCCCATTCTCTGATCAAAATATTACCATGATGGCTCCCGATCGGAAACAACTTCAAAGGGGCACTGTAGTTTGGTGTAAATTATTGTGCCATAAGGAGCAGGTACAACAAATTAGTCAATAAACCATGAACTGTCTTTTGTCTTTTGGCACAATTAATGTTGTTAATGATTTTTTCATCGTCTGTTCTGAAGTACATTTTCTTTTTTTAAAGAATGCCTTGTGGCGCTTTATTTATCCAAAAGGAGAGTTACATCGAACTTGGCCGGTTTATGTGACTCGATGCAGCTATACCAATAAGAATACATCAAATATGCAGATTTTTTTTCACCCCGTTGCAACGCACGGGCATATTAACTAGTTAGATTAAAATTTATCCCTTTTTTCATACGCTAGCTATAATTCTCAGAGGGAAACGGAATTAACGGTTACTGATGGGTTCGAAAAAATCTTAGGCCCTCACCTAAGGGGTCTAAACATGAAGTCGTGGGTCGTACAAGTCCAGAACGGAGCAAGCCCAAGCCGCCGGTCGATTAGGCTAGCAACGCAACAAAACCGACGAGAAGCGTCGAGCGTAGGACGCTAGACGCCAGTTCGTCTTTTGTTCCTTCATGACTTTTTCCGCGCTTGCGATCGGCCAATTGCCAGACAAGGATCGTTTGCCGGATTTCGACAATGAGGGAGTAGGGCCTCATTTCAGACTTTGGCACAGGGCCCCTGATTATGCTCACCCGGCCCTGTCAAAGAGTTAGGGCTCTATGCACCTTTTGAGCTAGAGCTAAAAGAAGCTAGAGTCCGGGTGTACTTTTTTTTTTTGAAACGATCCCCCCATCAGGGAGTCCGGGTGTACTAGAGTGGAGCTGACGAACTGTAGTTTCACTAGCCCCCAGAAGCTTTAAAATGGGTAAATCCTCACGTAGGCTTCATCAGAAACAAGCAGCTGTTTTCAAACCAACAGGAAATACTATGAATAGGCTGTCTGTGTTGACAAATAATCCAGACTGACAGTTTGGCCACAAGAAATCTCCTAGATCCATCAGTGCATCTGTCTGAATTCTAAACACGAGTGACTGAATGTCATCATAATAAGAGCAGGCTGTCCCGTCTGGTGAAATATCTTCCTCTTGTAAAGCTCTACTTGGGGAAAACCAAATTACTAGGACATACTAGCTAACGCCTAACAGCACAACTCCACAAATTAATCAAAGATTCTATCCTATCTCATCTGACAGGATTAATTCAGGTACGAAGCTGCACCAGAAGCAGAGCAAGCTCCTCAATTCCTTCAACCCAAACCAATCCGACAGACAGTGGCGTCATCAGATATTGTTTCAGATCAAACGCACAACACCACCATGCGCGCAGTTTACTTACTGGTAATTATAACAAGAAAAGGGATTGTATAATAAGATTAAACTAAAAGGCGAAGCACCGCATGGCACGCACCTGGGGCTTGTCCCGACGGCGAGGGCGACGACGGCGAGGCGCCCATGGCGCGGACGACGGCGGCTCGCCGGTAGCTGCCGCTGCAGGCGCGGGCAGTCCACGCGCCACTGGGTCGCGCGGAGGGGAGGTAGGAGGAGGACAGGCGGGGCGCGCGTGCTCGCGACGAGACCACGACGGTAGCAGCAGTGTAACACCGGGTGGCCATCGATGGGTTCGATGCTACTCCTATATTTTTCTGCGGAACGGACGATGGGGTAGCGGTGCATTTCGTTGCCACGCGAGGCGAAAAGAGGGGCCAAACGTGGGACGCTGCCAGGGGTTTCTTCAGTGGCTGGCGTTGCCTGAACGTGGAAGAGCGCCGATCGGCACACGCGCATTCGCCTTGGACTGCACCGAGGGTTTTCTACTCAGGACTCTAGATGGCGCGTTTGGTTGCATCGAACAGGCTATGTTCTGCAATTGGTCGCGTGAATTCGATTTTGCAATTTGAAACGAGAAAAGACATAAACTCTCGGCCATAATTTAAGGTCTTTGGCCACAAATTGAAAGTCTAGTACACGAGTTCAAAGTTCGGGCCATCAAAAAACACAGCAAATCCCACCATGCACAATAAAACAATGTATGTCGCTGGTCTCCATAGTGGGTGTCGTCGTGGCAAGCCCAGTTCTTACAAGATGGCGGCAAGGAACATGTCGTGCGCCGCCTTCACCAACGGGTACATGTTCGACAAGTTGCTATCAAGATCGAGAAATCATCCTTCCTTTTTTCACGACGACATTCTTCTTCTCGAGCTCGAGCTTGATGTCGGTCTTCTCCATCAAGGCTGCCCACCTTGCGTCATTTTAGGTGTGCCTCAAGCTGGAGTTGGAGCAGACATCAGCGAGTACCTTGTCGATGGATGACTGAACCCTATCTTATTTTCTTGTTCCCGATGGGCCGTCCCTCCGAGTTGGATGCATGAAGTTGAAGTCGGCACGACCACCCTTATTGAGTTTATTCCGGTGTGCCTTCCATTTGTCACAATTTTGAAGTAACTTGAATCAATGCATAAAGCTGAACTCCTCGTCCTTGTTTTGGTCCCGATAGAAGGCTAGCGTGTCGATAAGCCAACAAAACACAAATACGGCGATCAAGGTTCATCCATATGCACCCAAAACACAATACCGACGTGAACTTACTTGGTCGGACTGATTCTTCCCACTCTCGGGCCTATCGCGGAAGTTCTCGAGAAATCCATGAAACTTGTCGACGACCTTTTGTATGCAACGCCACCTATGCTCGATGGCACCTTTGTTGTGATCCATGCGCACCTTGTTGTATTGTTGTAGTCCTTGGTGAACCGGCGCACGTCAAACTCGGTCTTGATTCTCGTCCAATAGGCGCCGCTTGTTTGATTGGCGCCGGTGATTGAGTTCTCGCTCACGGCCTTTCAAGATTCCACCAAGCACTCGGTCCTCCATGTTCGTCCAACAAACGTGTCGGTTCCCATTCCTCTTATTCTTCCTGGTTTCACAGTCTGCTTTCACCCCCTCCTTGATGATCACCCCGTCCTCTTCTTCTTCATCATCATGCCCCCCTCCTATTCTTCTTTGTATCCCGCTGTGGGGGCGCCATCATTGATTATGGTATGCATGATGTTGACGTTGTCCTATGCATATAAAAACATAACGCCGGCGACCAACGTTCGTCCATATGCACACAAAACACAACGTCGAAGATTATGTGATAGTATCATACCTGGTTGGAATCGAACACGCCCGAACGCGTTTCGTCGATCGTATTGGATGCTCCCACGCCGAACGTCAAGCTACGCCGGTCTGGAGTTGGATGTCGACGCTGGGGACGCCTGGCCCTCTTAGCAGGGATGAGTGGATGACGAGCCCTCGTAGGACTCGCTGAGATCGACGACGACGCCGTGGACAGTCTTGGTCAGGGAAAAGAGGGCGTTCGGGTCGAATCTGTCATGCTCGCTGTCGTTGAACTCGTGGGAGAACCTGGGATCAGGGTCAAACCTTGACCGAGGCATGGCGCTGGCGCTCTTGAGAAACTCCGACGAATTCGAAGGCAAGCCGTTGCTCCATGAACGGACGGCCACCGTGTCGCTCTCCTGGTTTGCAGCCATGGCGAACGTTGGGTTCAAGGGGGCAAGATTCTTCGCCGTCATGGACATCTTCCTCGCCACCTCCATCACGCGTCGTCCGATGAGGGCCTCCATGCTTTTCCGGTGCCGGAGGACGTAAACTGCCAATCATGGTCTAAAATCCCCGCCGACCGCTCTATGGGCGGGCGAGGCTTGCGAGGCCAGCAAACACCGAGCGTGGTCCCCGACTGCCATCGCTTTGGAAGCTTAGGGTACACGCAGGAGCGCCATGGCTACGAGATGGGAACGATAGAGCGGCGCGGCAGGCAAAATGAAGTTGGGGAGGAGAAGGCGAGGGGAAAGTGGTGTTTTCGGGTTTTTGTTGTGTCAATGACAGCGATGGTCGTCTGTCGGTATCCGACATGGTGGCGCACGCCGTTTCATATGGCGCGCCCAAGCTCCTCCCAACGGGAGGGGCGTGGGCTGCGCGCGCCAGACGTAATATTGGGTCGCGTAGGACAAAATTTGGCTACTTGCGCCGCGAGTGGGCGCGGTTTTTTGTCCGGTACGCCAAATAGGGCTACTGGGATCCCCATTGGCGTAGTGGAGATTTTGTTGGATGCAGCACGCGGTGTTTGCTCTCCTTCACCCTCTTTGGAAATGGTGATCTTACCACCTCTTTTGCAACACGTAACCACATTCAAACACACATCATTAATAGTAACCATATACTTCGTTAGCATCTACTCCCTTTGTAACAAAATAGACTTTCACGTACAAGTTTTTCCTCTTTGCCAAATTACCCTCGCGCGGATGACTTGCTTGCACGCGTTCCCCTCCACTCGCTCGCTCGACTCGCACTCGACCTCGCTATCATTCGCTCTCCTCCACTCACTCTCGTTCGCTCGTCAACACATATGCTCCCCGCCGCCCCATCTCTTTCGCTCCCCGTCGTCGCCCTGCTCTTTCGCTCCCCGTCGCCGCCTTTCCTTACCACTCCCCACCTCGCCTTGCTCGCCACCACCCCGATTTTTCTCCCACCCACCAGCGATAGAAAGTTGGAGGTCAAAGGTGGTGTTTTTACGCGTCGAGGACGCGCTGCTGGCACGAGGAGGCGCCCACATTAGATCCGCGTTTGTTGGCGGTTCTGGAATGAGGAGGAGCTGGATCTAGAGCGGCGCCGGATTTGCGATTCGGCGGATCAGCTGAAGACGGCGTCGTCATCCTCACGGTGCTCCCACCGTGGTAGCACGGCCCTGTCCTGCCACGCCACGGTGCCACGGCTCCGTGCGTCAGGTGGTCCTCCTTCTCTTTTCATCTCTCTTCTCCTTGCTTGTCTGGTGCTTGCTTGGAAAATTAGTACTAAGTAATTAAGCTAACGGCCATATTTTTAAAATGCAGCACCGAAAATGTTTATCCTGAATTATATCTTGTCATATAGTCATAAATACTCCTAATCAAGCCAAGACTAATAAAATAAAACTTCGGAACCTCTTTTTGCTATGACAAGATACATGTAAACATCATGTCAGTGAAATGAAAATAGGTTCATTAATTCAACCTGACGATGACAATGTTTACAACATGGAACTGAGGCCATTACTTAGCAGGTGTGTTTTACTTCATTCCAAAAAAATCTTTGAAGTTTCTTTCTATGTTGGTGTCACAAGCATAACTACTCCAGCAAACATCTTTGAACCATACTAGACTGTGTGCAGTTGTTTCACTTGTTTGAAGGAAAAGTTACATAACATTGTTGCAGCAAACATCTTTGATCCATACTAGGCTCTGCATGGGTGTATTTTTTAGTCTGTAGCCTTTTTAATGCAGATACCCTTGATATGCGATTTGTAGAATCCCGAAATCATACCTACAAGCTGCAGCTGCCTTGATAAGCTCCCTTGCTCCATGCGTGTGTGTTTGTGGCGGCTCAGTGTGTTGCTCCTGCAGCTCTCTCACAGCTCCTTCCTCTTCTAGGTCATTATATGGGCTGGGCCTCATGGGCCATAACAGTTCAACACTCCCCCTCAAGATGGGTGGTAGATATCTATCATCCCCATCTCGACACATGCCAAATTGCAGTCCTTTGTTCCCAATCCTTTTGTCAACCAATCTGCAAAATGTTGCGCATAACTGACATGAGTAAGGCTGATGATCCCGGCATCAAGTTTCTCCTTAATGAAGAAACGATCGATTTCCACATGTTTTGTCATATCATGTTGAACCGGGTTATTTGCAATACTTATAGCTGACTGATTGTCACACCACACTCTCAGGGGACCTTTCCTCAAAAGCTTCAAGTCGCCCAGAAGATGCTTCACCCAGAGCATCTCACTCAACCCATGGGATAGGGCTTTATACTCAGCTTCAGCTGTTGATCTAGACACAACTGACTGTTTCTTGCTTCTCCAAGACACTAAATTTCCTCCCACAAACACACAATAGCCTGATGTTGATCTTCTGTCATCTTGACAATCACCCCAGCTTGAGTGACTGTAGCCATCCACTTCAAGATGTCCACTCTTTTTTTTTTACCAGCAAAACCGTAGGGGAGGCCCTCACGGTTAATTTTCTATTTTCACATTCCACACAACAACAAACAAAAGTTCAGGAGCTACATTACAAGGTTGAGAGGATCAACCCTAGAGATGAAAAAGATTAAAAAAAGATAGCAAAAGAAAAGCAGTAAAGAGTTCAGATCAAAGAGATCCAGTGGATGAGGCAGTCTCGTTTGGAGGTTTTAACCCTGTGAGACGTGAGAAGAATGTCCTGCTTGAATCTTGCCCTCCAGCTAGCAAAGCTCGGCCTCTGATTCTCAAAAATGAGACCATTACGCTCCTTCCAAATGCTCCAGGTGGCCGTCACCACCACAACCCCTTTCCCGGAGTTCCCTTCAGGTACCTCAAGATTCTGTGCACTATATCAAGGTGCCCACTTCTTGGTTCATGCATGTATCTGCTCACTACGCCCACGGCGTATGTAATGTCAGGCCTAGTGTGACACAAATATAATAACCTCCCAACCAATTTCTGATAATCTTCCTTGTTCACTAGCTCACCTGATTGTGCTGTCACTTGATGCACGACATCCCATCATGCCCATGTCGCTCAAGAGATCTAAGGTGTATTTTTGTTGGCACAAAGATATCCCCTTCTCTGTCCGGGCCACTTCTACACCAAGAAAGTATTTTAGGTTGCCCAAATCTTTTACCTCAAACTCCTTACTCAGATACTCCTTCAGTCTCTTGATTTCTCCTTGATCATCTCCAGTGATGATTACGTCATCTACATAAACTGCAAGAATGGTGATTTTCATATCGGAGTGTCTGTAGAACACCATGTGATCACCATTGCATTGACCATACCCCATACCACAAACAACATGTTTGAACCTATCGAACCATGCCCTTGGTGATTTTTTCAGTCCATACAAGAATTTCTTCAGCCTGCATACTTTCCCTGTGGTCCCTGAGGTACCAAAACCTGGTGGTATCTCCATGTACACTTCTTCCTTCAGGTCACCGTGTAGAAAGGCATTCTTGACGTCTAGTTGATGCAACTTCCACCCGAAGTTAGCAGCACAAGAAACTAAAATCCTTACTGTGTTCATCTTTGCCACTGGGGCAAACGTCTCATCATAGTCAATTCCATATGTTTGACTAAATCCTCTGGCGACCAATCTGGCCTTATACCGTTCTACCTTCCCCTCAGGATTCTGCTTCACAGTGTAGATCCACTTACAGCTCACAGCTTTCTTTTCTGCTGGCAACGTGGTTAGCACCCACGTCTTATTTTTCTTCAGTGCTTCCAACTCCTCTATCATCGCAACACACCACTTCGGATCTTGCTTTGCACTCCTCCAAACCTTTGGGACAGATGCAGATTGGAGAGAGGCAACAAAGGCTCTGTAGGAAGGAGACAAAGCCTCATAAGACACAAAATTTCCAATATCATGGTCACCCCGTATATTTTGTAGTGCCTTCTTTGCCACTATAGTATCTTGCTCATCCCTGTATTTTTCAGCAGGCTTTCCTGCAGTAGCTCATGGTTCTTTCCTCAAGGCAATAGGAAGATCCACAGTGTCACATGAGCTAGCATCACTGCCTTGCTGCTCCCCCTACACATGTGTCTGCTGTCCCGCAGTGTCGGATGAGCTCGTGTCACTGCCTTGATGCTCCCCCTACACAGGTGGCTGCCGTCTAGAGTACACATGGAGATTCTGCGGCCAACGATCTCGAACAGGAACAGTGACCTGAAGAGAACCAATTTGAATTGTACCCACCGTTGTCTGAACCGGAACTTGCACCACTGTTGGCTGAACTGGAACCTGCACATCATTATCAGTGTTAGTACCCACAGAATCACCCTGAGTACGTGATACAACATTCTCCCCCTCATGACCATCTTGCACAGAGTGTAGTGTTGGATGTATGCCCAAAAGGTAATAAAGTTGAACATCTGATTCGTAATTATGCTTCATGATTCTATGCTATAACTGCGGTGACTCCTGAATATGTGATTCAGAGGAAAACTCACTCGCACGTGTAGAGACATGGACAGAATAAAGTATATCCTAGTTTTGCCTTTTAGACTAATTCGTTGATTGCTAGAGACCACGTTTTCCTGGTCTGGGACATTGTTTATGTCAGTATCAATGAGTGGCATATTGTTGGTGGAAACAAAATGGCTGGGTAGACCCAAATCGTTGATATGCTAAGTAAGATTCCAAAGTGTCTTATTGTCCTTAGTGCAATATCGCAGATGGTTATTATATGACATGTCCATTGACCATGAGGTTATTGGGGTTGTGTATACTGGAAGAGTTACTTTGGTACTGTCAACCATCACGGCCGTAACTGGGTGATCATAACGGCAGTTACTGGGTGATTCCGAAGGTGTGCACATATCCTAATGTTCCAAGATAGGAAATTACTCCTCTGTCAAAAGAGAGTACTTCCAGGGCCCACTCGGTATGTATGATATCCAATATGTTCTGCAGACAATGCATGATGAAGTTACATCGTGTGGGATATCGGATTCTGGGAACGAGAAAAGAAAATTTACCGGTAACGAGATAGACGGAGATATAGTGAATCAATGATTGATTCATGGAAATATCAGGAATACTTTATCTCGGGTAATTTCAGTATCGCGAGTAATGGGAATGACGAATTAATAATCAACAGGTTCAACAGAGTGCCCTTCGTATAACGGGTATTTGTTATTCAGGTAGCCCATGTACCTGACCCTGGCCGGTGATTAGATGGAAACATCTAATTATAGCTTCACATTATCGAACCTGTAGGGTAACACACTTAAGTCAGTTCTAGTTAGTTGTGTATATGGTTGGTCTGGATACCGAGAGAGTCTCACCGGAATGGTTTCTGCGTGGTAGATAATATCTTTATCAGAGAGATTGGATTATGCAGACACTAGGTGTCTCGGAGTGATAGAAGTTGCTATCACTAGTCGGATTTATTCCGAGGGTTTATATAAGAGGGAAATATTTATCCAGAGTATTTTGTCAGCGGACACTGGGTGTCCAGGATCATATAAAAGGTGTTTTATATGATAGGTAATTAATTCGGTAAAATATTCTGTAAAATGAAATATTCAAATAAGAATTAATTAGACAAAATATTATTTAATTAAATATTAATTTATTTAATTAATAAATAATTATTGGAAAAATATTGGAGCCACCAAAGGGGGGCTGCCAGGTGGGCCCATGGGCCCACTAGGCAGCCGCACCCCCACGAGGGGCGGGTGGGCCAGGTGCACCAAGGGGGGAAGTTCCCCCCTTGGCCGAACCCTAGTTGGGCCCTAGGCCCACTGGGGGGAGGCGGTTTGGGGGGACCTTGTTGGACAAGGACTCCTCCCCCCCCCCCCCCCCAAACCAAATTGGGCAAGGGGAAGGTTTTCCCCTTCCCCAAACCGAATTGGGTGGGGAGTTGGAGTCCAACTCCAACTCTCCCCCATGGAGTGCGCATCAAGGAAGAGGGGGGGAGGAGTTGGAGTCCAACTCCAACCCCTAGGGCCGGCGCACAAGGCAAGGTCTTGCCCCTTGCCCAAGCCGCCCTACCCCTTGGCCACCTATATAAACCCCCACCCCCTCCTATTTGGGGACACACAAGTTTATATCTCTTCTAGTTGGTTTAGAGGGAACCTCTAAATATTTAGAGGGATCCTCTTCGATTAGATTAGATCTAGATCTCTAATCTCTCTCTCCTCCTTCTCATGTGTTGAGATCTCCACCTTCACATACACCAGCGGTGCTTCAAGTGTGGACGGCGAAACCCTGCTGGACTAGTTCGGATGTATGCGTGCGAAACTCAGAGGGGCGAGCCGTTGAGAAACGGTTGACTCTATCTAACTCTGTTGGATCAAGGCGGGACGCGAGAGGTCATCGATGTGATCATCGACATCGGCGACGACTACATCAACTACGTCAATCGTCATCGACATCTCTTCCGCTTCAACGGTGTCGGTAACGATTTACAGTTTGATCAAATATGCATGTCTTGCACTTGTATCTTCATAGTAGATCTTGGCTGTTCCGTAGTTGGCGAAAATTTTGTTTTCCATGCATGCAACCCAATATGTAGGTGGTCAAGCTCTGCAAACACTAGACTCAGATAAGTCGGTTCACCATAGAAGGGCTCACATTCCCTGAAGGTGACATCCATACTGACAAAATTTCTTCGGTCTGAAGGATTCCAACAATTATAACCCCGCTGTCCAGGAGAGTACCCTATGAAGATAGACTTCACAGCCTTCGGATCTAGTTTTCCCATGCCCGGTCTATGATCCCTTACAAAGCATGTGCAACCAAATAATTTTGGGGGAACCACGAATTTGTTCTCTCCTAACAACAGCTCACACGGAGATTTACCCAATATCCTTGAAGGAGTTCTGTTAATCAAATAAGTTGCAGTCATCACAGCTTCACTCCACAAGAATTTTGGAACATTCATGGTGAACATAAGAGATCTAGCAACTTCCAGAATGTGGCGGTTCTTCCTCTCAGCAACTCCATTCTCGGGTGGAGTGTCTGGACATGAAGTTTGGTGAAGAATGCCATGCTCTGACAAGAAAGCCCCAAACTTGTTATTCACGTATTCAGTTCCATTGTCAGTTCTCATTGCCTGCACCTGCACACTGATCTGAGTCTTGATAAGAGTATAAAAATTCTGAAAACAGTCAAACACTTCATCTTTATGCCGCATCAGATAAACCCATGTCATGCGTGTGTGGCAGTCAATGAAGGTCACAAAGTACTTCACACCACTAACGGACACCACGGGACAAGTCCATACGTCTGAGTGAACAAGCATGAATGGAGAAATATTCCTAAGTCCTCTACTCACATAACATGTCCTTGTATGCTTTGCAAACTCACAAGCATCACATTGCAATTTGCTATTGTCTATGCTGCACATAACATCCGGAAATATTCTACACATCTTGTCAAAAGAAATGTGCCCAATCCTACAATGATGTATCATCGCCTGCTTCTCCTTGTCCTCCATGGCCGCAGCACACACCAAGTCTGGCTACACCTCCTGGTCCACATACCAGAGTCCCCTACGCCTGGTGCTAGACCCAATTGTCTGCCTTGTTTGTCGCTCCGCAATCAAGCAACCGAACTTGTCAAAAGTCACACTACAGTCAATTTGATCAATCAGTGCACTTAAAGAGGCCAAATTCACATGAAATGCTGGCACATGCAAAACTGATGATAGTGAAATTTCCGAAGTGCATTTTACTGTGCCAACCCCAACGACAGGCTGCTTTATACCATCAGCTGTTTGAATAGTGCCTTTGTGAGTAGGAGGATGCATATTGTAAGACTCAAACACACACAATTTACCCCCAACATGCTTAGATGCACCAGATTCAAGAACCCATTCTGTATCACTTCTGTGAGCAACAATATTGGCCTTTTCAGCGCTACCTTCATTGGTACAGATGAAATGAGCAGTTGCTACCAGTTCTCCGACCGTTTCCTGTACTTCCTTGCTCGCCACTACCATTTTCTCCTCCTTAATGACTTCTACCTCACACATACATCCATCGGCCGGTTGCATCGAATCCATGACCTCACCACCGGTCATATTCCTCTCAGGCACTTGCACGCAGCAGCTAGCCCCTTCTTCACCAGATGAGAACGCAACCATCAATGCCCTCTGAATGAGCCTGTCGAGCACCTTGAACCACCTATCGAGCTCGACGACGTGCTCAGCCTCCTTCGCTGCAGCAGCATGCACAGCCGCACAGTGACGTGCCTCGCCTCCTCCAGGACAGCGAGGAGCTCCCCAGGGACCCGTTCTGCCGTGCGCTGCCGAGCCGCCTCCTCCCACGCGACATCGGCCAGGTACCCCATCTCCTCTGCGTCCGCCGAGGCTAGCACCGCTGCCGATGCCTCAACATCCTCCACTGCTCGCCGCGAAGGCAACTCTGAAAACACCCTCGTGAGCGCCTCCACTACTTCTGCTGTCGACACCACCTCCACACGCCCTGGTCCGCCTTCCTCCGTTGTGCTCACCTTCCCTTACTCCAGCAGGCTTCTTCTCGCACGCGTACGCAGCCTGCACACGCAGTAGCAGCTTCCTCCTTGCCTCCCCTTTTTTTCCTCCTTCTCTCGAGCTGCAGCAAGGACAGCAGCTACAGCAGCTCAGCTTGCAGTCAGGCCAGATTCAGCTCTCTTTCCGGCCGGCCAGCCGTACGCACCCGACCGCACGCACACAACGTCCACAGCCGTCTCTTCTCCGTCTCCTCCACCCTGCTGATGACCCCAGCTCAGGTAGCTCGCTCCGCTCCAGCTGACTTCCTCCTCCACATCGCAGACCCATCTCAAAACCTGGCTCTGATACCATGTAGAATCCCGAAATCATACCTACAAGCTGCAGCTACCTTGCTCCATGCGTATGTGTGTGTGGCGGCTGAGTGTGTTGCTCCTGCAGCTCTCTCACAACTCCTTCCTCTTCTAGGTCATTATATGGGCTGGGCCTCATGGGCCATAACAGTTCAACACGATTGCTAGAAGTCTCTTTGCTGCTTGTTCCACCATCACCTTGGGCAATGGCGAAAAGGTTTGACAGATGGTTGAATGGAGAAGCTCCGAAAGTTGTAGCTCCTGATCTATACACGCTGGCCTTCAGAAAGAAACTTACGGTTAAAACTGCTCTGACTAATGGGGTTTGGATGCTCTTTTTACGGCCGTACCCTGCTAGCTCGATGGCTCTACCAACAACAACAAGAAGCACCGTGGTTGATGGCGAACACGGACCAAATGACCAGCCGCTCTGTACTGGAGCTCCTTGACGTAGACGCCGTCCAAGGCCGCGCCAGTCTGGTTGAAGGCCGCCACGGCCAGAGTGCCCTCCACTCTTGCATGTGGCTGCCAGAAACAAACCGAGGCCGGAAACTAGAGTCGACGTCCCGTCTCCGTCGCCAGGCGGTTCTTGAGCGCCGCAGTGCACGACCCCCAGTGTGTGCCCAACTGCCCACTGGAGTGTTACAAGCGATAGGCAATAACACGAGATTTTAATATGGAAAATCCCAAAAATCATGGGCGTCAGCCAGTAATTTTAATTATGATCGAGTGAGTTTACAAACACCGGGAATTTATAATATGTGACTTATTCCAATCGGCTGCTTACAAGAGATATATATGGTGCTAAAATCCTAAGTCGGTTGTAGTCTGACTCGGCAATGATGCTTCACTACTACAGAACCGAGCATTACAGTCGGATCCCGTCCATGAGCCTCAGTCGGTTTTCCCATCCGGCTCGGAGCAACAGTCGATAATCCAGCCGCGAGGAGCCGGTTCTGACGTTCGACTGGGAAACTAGCCCCTTAGACAGTTTTTAAAATGACCCGCCTCTGCAACCCGAGGCGGGCGCAGATAAGAACCGACGCGCGCGTTGGAGGCTGCCAGGTTCCTCGACCGGCTCCACAGGGTGCGGAACGTCCGGATTTTACCCAGACGTCCCGGCAGTGGTTGGAAGCGGACAGGAAAAAAACAGGCTAGGTTGTAGGCGTCGGTTCAATTTTTTAGGCGGCTCCGATTTACCCGGAGCTTCCGACAGAGCCCAGGCCTTCTGTGTTTGTCGTTCGGGATAGGATCGGTCCGGAGAGTCTGCGTCTACCCAGAAAATCATATATCCGGAAGGTATGTTCTTTTCCGGAACCTATCGTGCCCACTATTTCGTAAGCGAGCGAAATAATTAATATTGATACTGAACAGTTAATTAGCACATATATTGCTAATCAAGCAGAATTCTGTTACGTGGCGACTAATAACAAATGAAGGACTTCTGAATATCATACATAGCTAGCTGAACTCTAAATGTTTCGAATGGGACGACACAAATCATGCGTCTCTAACCCCAAACGGCGGCGGCTTATCACTGCCGTCCAGGGGCTTATTCGCCAGCACCGTATGAACCAAGAATTGTGTCATTTGCATGCGGAATGTACGTAAATATGCATGCGTCATTTCCTTCTCCTCGATTTCCAGATGATGTAGATAATGTTCAGAGCACTAATGATTATGAATGACTAAGCAAGTATATAGAAATTAGAATATATTCGTACAAGGAAACAAAAGATGTTTTAATACCTCGCCTTCTTTTAATCCCAACACCGCCCAATCAATCATCAGGTCAATATGATTGGCAACATAGAACGCTCATAGGATTAAATCAAAGTTGATGTAGATAGTGTTACAAGCTAGTCAATCAAAGTTGTGTGTCATTAGAGTTAACTAATTAACAAAATGAGATTATCCATTACTTTACCTTGTCTTAAACGGCCATAGGATTAAATCATTATCTTTAGTACGCTGCATCACAAAGAACATGTAATCCTCGACACCCCTCTCGTTAATTTCCATTTGTCGCTCCGATTAAGACATATGGTCCAGGAAGACTACTTTTGGTGATTGCTTCTCGTCCATCAGATGTTTCCTCCATAAACCATGTATATGAATAACATGTAATAAATGTGACGGTAGCATAGATATGAGAAGCATTGAAGATAAATACTTACAATCTCATGATGCTAATAATGATGTCGCTGTCGGGCATGTCTGTGGCTTGCACAGTGCAACGCAAATCCAACCACATGATTACAAACTCGCGGATAGTTTTGAGATCGATTGGTCTGTACCTAACAATAATTCTCTTGGTTTTACGCGTCTTGTATTCTGGTCCACAGAGAGACAACAGATATTTTATCTCACGGTGAGTTTCCTGCTGAGATGTAAGTGTACTACCCCCAAAGTTTTTCTCCATGAGCTTATGCACAACAAGAGAGCCGATACGTTCATAATGATCTTTGGCAAAAGTAACCACTCTATCATTTTTGTTTAGGAGATACAACCACTAGATCCTCTCCATCATACATTCAAAGTTAGTAAATTATGTATCAGCATACATGTCAACAGATAGCTATATATCTTTGTAGAAAAAGAGCCTATATATATAATATAACCTGGCTCCTCCTCAATCGTCAACTTCTCTTTATTTCTGGAGTCAAAGATAGTAGCCCTGAAGAATTCTTGGTCACCATCTAAATTCACCACTATCTGATCGTAATAGTACAAACAGTAGTGCTTGATAAGATCTTCCTAGACGCCCCCTGTTATCAGTGTTCTTTTTTCTTCTTCTTCTTCTTCTTTGTTGAGATCAAGTTTATAGAGAAATCCATCTTGAGTCGCAATTTTCATCTCTCGGTCACCAGTAATTTGAGTTAACTGATCCCTGACGTAGCAAGGAACATACTACAAAAAAGAGAGCAGTCATTTCATTTTTCTTTGTTTGTCACGGCAATTGTACACATTTATGAACTGGTCACATCCCTTAGATGGGATCAGAGGGAATACATCATAACTGAATTTTGTATGATCTAGGGCCAGAGTACGTACAGAAATTAACATGACTTATATTATGCATTTTGTGCAATTAGCTAGACGATGTGCGCATAATTAAGTCACCTACTTACCATGTAATCTATGTACTGCATATGCATAGTTAGCAAGAAATAAGAGCTTCGTCTCTTCTCCATTCTGCACGGGCCTTAAAAGTTGAGGCACACTGGGCAAGCCTAAACAAAATAAGATTTTGATATATGTTAGAGCCACCCAGATGTAGTGCATATACACATTGTAAAAACTCAGATACCATTTTCGATCGAGATGGGGAGTGGGGACGACGCCAGCTTGAAGTAGAGCCCCACAACAGAGGGCAAGGGTGGGCCGCGGGATGCAGAGGCTGCCGGACGGGGAGTGTTGGATGGGGCAGGGGGCACTGTAGCAGTAAGGACGGTGTCGGAGTGGAGGTGTGACGGGGAGCGTGGTGGTGGGACTGAAGGACGCGGACGGGGGTGGGGGCGAGGGAGGGGGACGGAGGAGGAGGGCGAGCTGGTGGTTCTCCGGTGGAAGGGAGTGGATAAGGTCTTGTGACAGAGGGAGGAAGAAGGGCGTCGGGGTAGGTAGCAGCTGGAATTCGCGGCGGTGCGGCAAAATGAAATGTGAGTGACTAAATCGAGTGAGTGCCAAATTCAAATCAGCGGGCCGGGGGGAAACAGTCCCTGGAAAAAAATCCCTGCGAAAACAAAATTTCTGGACCTATGGGAAACCTGTTAGACGGTCCGAATACTACACGAACTTAACAATATAATGGGTACACATTCGAAAGAGGAATTTACAAAGAGGCAAATTGCATGATAATTGGAAACTTAGGATAGGGAATTAAAGAAGCCGAAATTAACAAGAATGTGAGTACAGATACACATATAAAGAAAGGAACTCTCGCTAACTTAACTGACTTAAACATGGATCAAACTAAGAACAATTCAACAGGATTAAGACTAGACATTGAAAAAGATTGCAACACGGACTAAAACATAGATAAAGTTAGGAGAATCGTCATAGGATTAGTCGATGACGATCACAACGTCCTCGATGGACTTGCGCAGTGCGGCCGTGGTGCCCGGCCACAATGGATCATCGCCAGGCTCGACCTGAGGAGGCGGCAGCGACTGGATCTCCTCCATCGAATCTATGAACGCCTCGACAGCCGACCAATCGACGGAGCTAGAGTTTCCGGATACATGGCTCAGGCTTGACGGCGTTCTCAAGCAACGCATGCGTCATCTCTGCGAAGCCGTCCAACTCCACCTCGGGCTCCGGCTTGACGGCGGGCTCAAGCGATGCGCGCAGCATCTCTTCCAACCCCTCACACACCTCCTCGAACTTGGGCTCATAAACTGCTTGACGGGCGGGTGCCGCTGCGTTCACCGCGTCAGCGGAGGCTTGGGCCTAGACCTGGTGTCGCGCCGATGTGTTCCACCGCCTTGGCGTTCGGCCAAAGCGGGAGGAGCGGCGCTTGGCTTCGTGTTCGCGCTCGAACAACTTATCCCGGTATGGCACACTCGCTGCGTACTTTGGGTCCGCCCGTAACGCCGCCGAGGGCAAGCGCGCCCTGAGTTTGGCGACCGCCATTGTGCGGGCGTGACCGGTCGGCGACGGCGGTACGGGGACACCGTCGAGGTCGAGGTTCCACCCCTTTGGTACGTGCGAGTCCGGCGGGGCAGGGACACCGGAAGCGGCCAGATCAGATGCCCTCTCCGTGTTCATGTACGGCCGGCCATGCGCGCGGCGGCTCAATCCATTCCCCGCAAGATGCTTCGGCCTCCGCATCTTTACGGTAGAGGCGGCGGTGGCTTATCTACCCGGTGGCGGGGTGTGGGGAGACGGCGATCGGAGATGGGCGTATGGAGGTCAGGGATATGCAGGTGTGTGCGGCAGCTTAGCCCGAGGAAGGGATAAAATAGGAGTGGTAGAGGGTATTTTGGTACCGCGAACCGGGTGTTCCGAACAATGTCGGAACGCCCAATGTCAAAACATTGTAATATTATTCCTATGATCCCAAGTTTGTGTACTAAAATGTGAGTTCACGCAAGAAATCATGGTATTATATACATATGTGTACTTCCCAAGAAGTGAGCCTAGCTCACTTGGCTAGTGGAGTGGATGTACAACCCAAGCCACCCAGGTTCAAATCCTCACGGGCACAAATTTGGGTTCTTATTATTTTTTAAAAAAACTCGCTGTGGGGGCTTCCTCCACCGCATTCCTTTCAGAAAAAAAATGTGTACTTCCCCTACTATTATCCTACAAAAACACGACTATTGGTTGGCCTGCACTAGGTTTCAGACCCTTCAGGTGACCGGCCGGTCCCGGACCTTATACTTCAAAGCAACCGGAGGCTTGTGAAAACTTGGGCATAATTTTGTTTTCCCATGTTCCTATACCTAATTTAAAACAAAACCAGTAGACAATTCGAATGGTGTGTACCCCTGATGCATGTAAAATGCATAAATGAACTTTGCACTTTATTCACTCATATTCCAATCATATTTGCATCATATAAGGGTTATATCAATGTTTTATCATGATTTTTGGAAATATCTTAATGATTTCCTATTTTTATGGAATTAACCCTGCACAGGCAGAAAACCCAAGTTTTGTATTTTAATGTTTCAGGGACCCAAACGTCGTCCAAATCACCTGCAAATTTAGGGGCGTCATTTTTTGGAAGGAAGAAGACCTGTGGGCGAAGGAAGCGATCAAACGGAAGCCCGAGGGCCAAAAGAGGGGGGCCCACGTGGCCACAGTACCAGGCCGCGTGGGACCCACCCATCTGGCCCTCGAGGCTCCGTTGCCGTTGATCTTTGCTCCACCGACTCCGTCTTGACCTAAAAACGCCTATAAAAAAGGTCCCCCGACGTTCTCTGGAAGGAGGCGCCGGAGAAACACAGAACCACGAAACAGAGAGTCGGAAGGCTGCCGCCGGAGAAGATCGGAGGGGGGAAACGCCGCCAGAGTCACCTCCGGAGGCTCTACCCCCCTTCGGCGTGTTCATCATCAACATCTACAGCAAGAACTTCTCCTCCATCATCACCATGATGAAGGGGGAGTAGTCCACCCCCTGGACTAGGGTTTGTGGTGGTAACTTTTGTATCTCTCCTCTCTCTTGAGCTTCACTAATTAGTACCGTATGAGCTGCCAAACATGATTACGGTCATCTATGTAATACCTTTGTGGTGAATATTGTGGTGTGAGATGATTTGTTATGCATTTACCGTTGTGTTGGAGATTTTGTGATTTGTCATACTTTGAAGTATGATGTATGTGGGTACGGGATGGCCGATGTGACACGGCATAGGTATTGAGTGACACAGTACCGCCCAACATCCTTTATCTGGGGGTAAAAAGAAAGAGTATGATGTGGGAGTGAGAGCAACGCACTAGCCTTACGAGGGTGACCTAGCAACACAAATGAGTATTTCTTTTAACTATGTGTTTTAGGACATATAGCCATTATAAAGTTACCATTAAAACATGGCAATTGTGTGTACTTTATCTATAACATGATAATCACAGTAGATGAGGAAGAGAGGATTAAGTGAACCCATGAACCCATGTCCATTGTTCCTAGAAGAGAAAACCTTTGTCTTGTCCTCTTGCTTTGAAGAGGATTGGGACACTTTTACATTCTTGTTTTGCTACATCGAACTTCCATCCATCAACCACCTTGTTCTCCAAACTTGTTTAGTGCATAATCAACTAAAACTTGTGACACTTTAGTTGTAGGGAATAGATAACTTTTCCTTCTTGCTCCTGCGGATCGATACCTTACTTCCACATTGAGAGGTGCTACAGTGATCCCTTGCTCTTGGGGGTTATCAAGTACTTTTCTGGCGCCGTTGCCGGGGAGCGTAGCGCTTAAGTTTCTATTCTTGTGTGCACTAGACTAAGCTTGGGGAGGTTTCTTTATCTTGCAATCATCTAAGCTTGGGGAGGTTCTTTGACTTGTTTGATGATACTATGTCTCCTATTTATGATGATGAATATGATATTTTCAGTCCACCCACTATTGAGTATAAAGTTTATTGTGATTATGATATGCCTCCTATATATGATGATTACAATGATTATTATGAATGTTTTACTCCCACTATTCCTAATGAAACTGTTTATGCTTATGTGGAGAGTAATGATACTTTTATGCATATGGATCATGATAAGAATGTTTCATGTGATAGCTATATTGTTGAGTTTATCAATGATGCTACTGAAAGTTTTTATGAGAGAGGGAGACATGATTTCATATATCTCAAAAATATTAAGTCTTCTCTCTTTTTGTTGAAAATTTTGAAGTTGCACTTGCTTTGCCTTCCTATGCTAGTCACTTTGTGCTTTATTGATTTATTTTCTTACAAGATCCCAATGCATAGGAAGTGGGTTAGACTTAAATGTGTTTCATATTTTTCTCTGATGCTCTCTTTTGCATTTCAATTCTTATTCCTATGTGAGCATCATTAAAACTATCAAGCCTAGCTATATGGCTATAAAGAAAGCGCTTTGCGGGAGGCAACCCGGTTATTTTTTGTGTGATTTTCTTTGTGTCCTCTTGCTGTAACAAGAGACTTTGTTTAGTTTAGGTTCTGGAATTTTCAATAAAGTGCCAAGTTTTACCCTTTTTGGTTTGAAAAAGTTGCTTATAGCGTTCGGAGATTTTATTCCTGCACGATCAGTGCACGGTATGATTTTTAATTCTTATTCTGTAACTCCGAATGAGCTCATATTTGAACTGTAGTTGCAACTTTTCATCCTCTGTATGCATGAATTTTTCGGAATTTTTCGAGAAAGTTTGGTAGGGTAGAAAAATACGTTTTGCTGCTGCTGTTTTTCTGGACAGATTCTGTCCCATTTTGTTTGATGCATGCTTTGAGCTTTTAAGTTGAATCTTTTTGATCCAATTGAGTTTATGAGTAGGCATACAACATTATACACTTTCTGGACATCTCATATGAATTTTTGTTCAAGGATTATATGCAGCAAGAACCTATTTGTTTATCACTATTAATGCACCCCACAGAAAAGAAATGGGAGAAACGGTGTTTTGAAGTTTTTTCACAGGGATTGGAGGAGATGCACCAAGAGCTATCCAAGGATGGTGAAGACCATAAGCTTGGGGATGTGAAGACAACCCCGCTGGACCTACACACTCTCGGTTTGCACACGTCCAACTTCTGTTTTTCGATCGAAACACTTTATCGCATAAACTTGGAGCGTCTTTTGTTTTGTTTTGGTTTGATTTGTTTTGAGAGACCACCACACTATCATTTATATATGGAGAGCTACTGGAAATATGGGTTGAAATATGTTGGATGCTTTTATAAGATTGGGAAAAGGGATGTTTGAGTTGATTTTTAATGATACATATAGTTGCATGATTCATGAGCTTGTTTATGAGTAATAGTTTGCAAATCTTTTTGAAGAGCTATCACTTATTCATGTTTTGGTGCTGATTGTTATTTTACTTGGTTTAACATGGATTAGTTAGTTCTATGGACACTCATGCATGCATCTAGATGGTCAACTTTCTCCCTTTTGCTAGCCCAAAATTCCAACAAGTCAAAACTTGTTTCCAACACCTTCAACCAAAGTTATTCCAGTGAGTCCACCATATCTACCTATAGCTTATGCTATTCCGAGTATGTTCATCATGTTTGTGTTATCTATACCTCTGAATGAAAATGATTATGTTATTGATTGCATGGAAAAAGTTGGTTATATAGCTCTCACGAACTTGATGCACATTTTACTATCATTGCAATAAATAAAACATGACCCATTGTGATTAAGATTATGATGCTAGTGGCTTGATAAATGTCAAGGTTGGGAGTTAGCCCATATGTGCTGTCACATGCAAGCTTTCAACATGCTCCATTTAGTTGATATCATGTGCTTTTGTCTATGGATGCTATCATGAAATAAGGGGGAAAAGATTTAGTTTAAATGAGTTTGTATAAATGGTTAGAGAGACGCCTGGGCCGCTAATCTAAGCCATGCATCATTCATGGTGGAAATTTACTTACATGCTATGGTGAATTTCTATGACACACTTACAATAAAAAGCTATTCCAATGGTAAATAAAAAGGGTGTTGAGGTTTTCATTTGTTTGTTTGTCTTGTCATTTTGATATGGGCTTGTTCCATATCTGGGACAAGAGGTACCCCAGTTGACGCTCTTGATGATACTATTATTACTTACAATGATATAACTTGAACTTGCTTTTCCCAAGTTGAGTAACTCATGGTGTAGGTACTTGTATTCAAGGGGCATGAGACACCCAACCTTTACTTTGTCAAGCACACTACTCATATTTGCTTTCACATTAAACTTTAATCATTCAAGATGCTATGATAGGGGCAATGAGAGCTTGACACCAAGAATTCCACATTGCAATCATTAACTTAAGTAGAAGAGTTTGGAAGTTAGATGAAACTTATGCATGCTTTACCTCTACTCACATATACATCTTTCCAAAGTGTCCACCTTTTATATTCAGATTTTCATCTACACTCTATGACCATGTAGGATGTTCTTGCTTATCATTATGCATACATGTGGTCCATATTACTTGCTTCTATGTTACACTTTGTGAACTATCAATGAACATCCTTGTCTTGAATACTTGATATCACTTCATAAACTATCTTGCATATTGCTACTCCTTTGAAGAATGAATCATTTGACTTTATGTAGCAATTGTAATCATCTTTGATATCCATTGTTAGTATTAAATTGCAAAGTCCATGTTAGTTTTATCACCTTCATACTCGAGGACGAGCATGGGTTAAGCTTGGGGATGTTGATGCATGTAAAATGCATACATGAACTTTGCACTTTATTCACTCATATTCCAATCATATTTGCATCATATAAGGGTTATATCAATGTTTTATCATGATTTTGGAAATATCTTAATGATTTCCTATTTTTATGGAATTAACCCTGCACAGGCAGAAAACCCTAGTTTTGTATTTTAATGTTTCAGGGACCCAAACGTCGTCCAAATCACCTGCAAATTTAGGGGCGTCATTTTTTGGAAGGAAGAAGACCTGTGGGCGAAGGAAGCAATCAAACGGAGGCCCGAGGCCAAAAGGGGGGGCCCACGCGGCCACAGTACCAGGCCACGTGGGACCCACCCATCTGGCCCTCGAGGCTCCGTTGCCGTTGATCTTTGCTCCACCGACTCCGTCTTGACCTAAAAACGCCTATAAAAAAAGGTCCCCCGACGTTCTCTGGAAGGGGCGCGGAGAAACACAAACCACGAAACAGAGAGTCAGAAGGCTGCCGCCGGAGAAGATCGGAGGGGGGAAACGCCGCCGGAGTCACCTCCGGAGGGCTCCACCCCCCTCCGGCGTGTTCATCATCAATATCTACAGCAAGAACTTCTCCACCATCATCACCATGATGAAGGGGGAGTAGTCCACCCCCTGGACTAGGGTTTGTGGTGGTAACTTTTGTATCTCTCCTCTCTCTTGAGCTTCACTAATTAGTACCGTATGAGCTGCCAAACATGATTACGGTCATCTATGTAATACCTTTGTGGTGAATATTGTGGTGTGAGATGATTTGTTATGCATTTACCGTTGTGTTGGAGCTTTTGTGATTTGTCATACTTTGAAGTATGATGTATGTGGGTACGGGATGGCCGATGTGACACGGCATAGGTATTGAGTGACACAGTACCGCCCAACATCCTTTATCTGGGGGTAAAAAGAAAGAGTATGATGTGGGAGTGAGAGCAACCACGCTAGCCTTACGAGGGTGACCTAGCAACACAAATGAGTATTTCTTTCAACTATGTGTTTTAGGACATATAGCCGTTATAAAAGCAACCATTAAAACATGACAATTATGTGTACTTTATCTATAACATGATAATCACAGTAGATGAGGAAGAGAGGATTAAGTGAACCCATGAACCATGTCCATTGTTCCTAGAAGAGAAAACCTTTGTCTTGTCCTCTTGCTTTGAAGAGCATTGGGACACTTTTACATTCTTGTTTTGCTACATCGAACTTCCATCCATCAACCACCTTGTTCTCCAAAGTTGTTTAGTGCATAATCAACTAAAACTTGTGACACTTTAGTTGTAGGGAATAGATAACTTTTCCTTCTTGCTCCTGCGGATCGATACCTTACTTCCACATTGAGAGGTGCTACAGTGATCCCTTGCTCTTGGGGGTTATCAACCCCTTTCCAAGTTTTGTCAATGCGGGCATCGCGCGGCCCCGCAAACTAGGGTTTTCACCTAAACATGTGCGGCGGATGGTTGGAGAACCCTCCCTCTTGCATGATCACAAGAGTGGTATGTATATACATGTATATGGTTATATGTGCTTCAGATATCCCATAGAAAACATTGAGCGTCTTCGTTAGCAAACACATGATATATATATCTCGCCGAAAGGGTACAGTATGTTTTCTCGTATTTAGGGTGATAACGATCCATCTCTCTTCTTTGAAGCTAACCGACATGGATCTCGTCAAAGCTTGGCCTCATTTTTTTTGTTTTTCACGTTCATATATATATATCACCAAACCTAACACAAACAATTAAAAATTTCCAAATGGTGTACCCCCTTTTAAGACGGCGATCAATGAGCCGACCTTTCACATACATGTGGGTTCAAAAAACACGCGAGAGATAGGAAAAAACCCTCATCCACTAACATGGGGTCCTCAATATTTCCTAATGAGGGTCTTGCATATAATTAAGATCCAATACAACTTCGGTGTGGCGCGCTCAGTTCACGAACATTTTATCAAAATAAACATATCCGGAGCCGGTATGAAATCCGGGCATCCGGAATCCCATATTTCTCCGTATGATCCGGATTTTTGATAGAAAACTAAAGAACATTGTTTGTGAACTCCGTGAAGGTCATTGAAACTACTAAATGCCGGCTCTCCTTCCCATGGGCCCAAAAACTGACGATTTTGTGTTACAAAACTTCGTTTAACCCAATGTGGAAGGTTAATTTCCACACTTTATATATAAGTCCAGAGAGAATTCTCTCGCCACATATAGCTGACCGATTTGTGAGCGACTAACTATATATTTACCGAATCATGTCTAGGCTTACACTGTATGATTAAACTTAAGTTCATATCAACAAAATATCATACCATGCCAAGGGAATTTGAGTTTTGCAAGTTTTACATTTTCTAGTCTTTGTTTTATCCTTAGTAAATTAATTACCTATAGAATTTCAATTTGAATTGTAAAAATACTTGTTAATGGAAAGCAAGATTTTTATTCAAATTTATCAGTATCAATGAGAATCCAAGGCACGTGCACAGTTGCACAATATTACATCAAATGACGGGTTTTTGTTTCTAATTATGCCGGACTTAACCGAACAAAACCGGAATACCCGAAGAGGACACGATCAGATAATTCCGGACCCAAGACTGACACGCACCGCGCAATCCTTCACGTGGAAAATTGGGTCCGTGCCACTAGATAATTATGGCTATGCCATTAATTGCTTGCAGTGACATGTCCGGACGTGTGGAAAATTGTAGCTGTGCCACTCGACAGCTTGCCGCAGAGCGTCGGTGGTCGTCGTCTCCTTCACGTCACCGCAGAGCATCATGACCCGTCCCGTCAGACCCCCACCCCAATTTATTCCACATCTCCGATCCCCCAATGCGCAAATAAATCCATTCTCCTACTGCTTAGTCTCTTCATTGCCTCTCTGCAGCCATGCTGCTCATCCGCTAGCTCACACCTTCTCTCCGCTACCGGAACCATGGAGTGTGGAAATCCGTCGAATTGGAAGAACAACGGCTCCTCCGACGGGGAGCCTGGCAACGGAGCTCCATGGACACCAGGTAGTTCTTCTGATTCGTAGGAGAGAGAATTTCCCCCCTCTCCGATCGACTGGTCCACGTTATCTGAAGAACAGGAGCTCGACGGAGAGTTGGGGCTCGGTGACATGGAGGAGCAGAAGGCCGCCGATGACGAAGGCGATGACGAGGAGGAGCAGGAGGAGTACAATGAAGATGATGATGATGGTGACTCTGCCAACGATGAGAGCGAATCCGCCCCCAGCGCCAAGAAGGAGGATGCGGCCGTCGCTGCCGCCGAGAAGCCGAAGTTCAACGTGAAGCGCCCTGGCCAAGATGATGCTCAAGCGGAAGAGTCTCCCGCAAAGAAGAAGACGAATTAAGGACGAGTACTACTTGTATTGTTAACTAGCATAGTTGCTCTCTATTACTCCCTCCCGTTCCAAATTAGATCTAATTTAGAACGGAGGGAGTAGTAAATTTCTATCTAGCTATTCCCTGTAACTTAGTCCTCTTCTACCTCTAGTTGGGTTAATTATCTTTTGTAATCTACAAACTACGAGTACTAGTACTGCTAATGAGTAGCGCTATATTAGTATATATCTATATAAGCTCAAGTTGGGTTAATTTGCCACTATGTATAATCCTTTGGTAATCGAGAAACTAAGCAACTAGCTAGATATGAAATATATGTTGGTGGACCAAAAGGATAAGATCAATAAGGAGAAATAGATCAATAGCGTGGAATACATAGATGACTAAATAGCCCCTATATATACATAGAGCTACACTATCTCGATACAGATCGATCATCTACTCATCCTTCTTCTTCTGCTTCTTCGAGGAAGAAGCTTCCGCGTGATCGCCGTCTTGGCGAGGACACTTGGTGAGGGCCTTCGGCTTCTCGACGTCTCCAGCGTAGCCGTTATCGTCCTCGGCGGCGGTGGCGGCCTCGTTCTCTTAATTGGCGGCTGATGGCGTGAATCACATGCTCGTTGGGAGACCCCAAGAGGAAGGTATGATGCAGTTCAGCAGCAAGTTTTCCCTCAGAAAGAAACCAAGGTTATCGAACCAGTAGGAGCAGCAACTCTTCAGAAGGTTGTTGGTGGCGCACGGCGCAATACGATCACCAACGTGGAATCTGCACACAACACAATCAAACTACTTTGCCCCAACGAAACAGTGAGGTTGTCAATCTCACCGGCTTGCTGAAAACAAAGGATTAAACGTATGGTGTGGAAAATGAGTATTAAATTGCAGAGAATGAAAAAGGAACAGTTTGCAGTTTGTGGTTGTTTAATCAGTGTAAAAGAATGGACCGGGGTCCACAGTTCACTAGTGGTGTCTCTCCATAAAAGATAACTAACATGTTGGGTGAACAAATTACAGCTGGGCAATTGACGAATAGTGAGCGCATGACAATGCATATACATGACATGTTGACTACTATGATATTTAATTGGGCATTACGACAAATACATAGACCGTTATCCAACAGCATCTATGACTAATAATCCACCGCCGGGTTGTCATCCGAGTCCCCCGTTGGTATTAAGTTGCAAGCAACGGATAATTGCATTAAGTAAAGTGCGTAATGTAAACAAACACATATGCCCGTGGACATAGCATCGTTAGGTTATCCCTAGTGGCAACAGCACATCCACAACCTTAGAACTTTCTGTCACTGTCCCAGGTTAAACGGAGGCATGAACCCACTATCTAGCATAAATACTCTCTCTTGGAGTTACAAGCATCTACTTGGCCAAAGCATCTACGAGTAACGGAAAGCATGCAAGATCTTAAATAACATATAAGATAGATTGATAATCAACTTGACATAATATTCAATATTCATCGGATCCCAGCAAACACAACATGTAGCATTACAATAATATGATCTTGATCATGTAGGGCAGCTCACAAGATCTAAACATGATGGCACAAAGTGGAGAGACAACCATCTAGCTACTGCTATGGACCCGTAGTCCAAGGATGAACTACTCACGCATCACTCCGGAGGCAGGCATGGCGATGTAGAAGCCTCCGGTGACGATTCCCCTCTCCGGCAGGGTGCCGGGAAGAGGTTCTGAACCCTCCCGAGCTAGGGTTGACGACGGCGGCGTCTCTGGAACTTTTCGTGGATATTTGCTCAGGTACTTAGGGTTTTCGCGTCGGGGGGAATAAGTAGGCGAAAGGGCGGCGGCTGGAGACCCCCGAGGGGCCCACACCACCCTAGGGCGCGGCAGAGGGGGGCCCGCGCCCTAGCGTGTGGGGCCCCGTGGCCCTCCTCTGTTGCTCCTTTCCGTCAGGCGTGTTCTGGAAAAATAGGGACCCCCGTGTAGTTTCGTCCAATTCCGAGAATATTTCCAGACTAGCTTTTCTGGAATACAAAAACAGCAGAAAACAGGAACTGGCACTTCGGCATCTTGTTAATAGGTTAGTCCCAAAAAATGTATAAAAGTGATATAAAGTAGATGCAAAACATGTAGCAATTGGTATAAAACAAGCATGGAACATCAAAAATTATAGATACGTTTGAGACGTATCAGCATCCCCAAGCTTAGTTCCTACTCGTCCTCGAGTAGGTAAACGATAAAAACAAAATAATTTTTGAGGTGACATGCTACTATCATAATCTTGATCATATAATATTGCAAGGCACATGTAAATGAATGAAGTGATCCAAGTCAATGGTCTATAATTTGCTACAAATAGATAATGAGTAAACAATGAATCACACAAGCTAAACGTTTTCATGAATAGTACTTTCGAGACAAGCATCAAACAGTTTTGCATAAGTGTTAACTCATAAAGCAATAGTTTCTAATAAAAGGTATTTAATCAACACAAAGGAAGAATTTAGTTTCAGCATTTGCTTCAACTTTCAACATATTTATCTCATGGATATTGTCAACACAAAGTAGTATAACAAGTCCAATACATTGCATATAACGCATGTTGTAACAAAGTTGACACTAGTGTTTGCTTGTGGAAGACAGAAAGAATAGGAAAACTGACTCAACATAAAAGTAAAAGAAAGGCCCTTCGCAGAGGGAAGCAGGGATTAAATCATGTGCTAGAGCTTTTAGGTTTTTGAAAGCATATAGAGATTGCATAAAATATTTGATACTCCTCCCAACCTTGCTAACACAAGCCATGGCTAACCGAATCCTCGGGTGCCTTCCATCAATCACATACCATGGAGGAGTATCTATTTTTGAGAGGTGTTTGTTAATTGTCAACGAATGGTAGCGGGTGAGAACAGTATTCTACCTGTCAACGGACTTTTAAGAGCGGCTCCCATGAAGGACGTTATTTCTACCAGCAAGGCAGATCATCCCTCTTTCTCTTTGGTTTACACACATTCAGGTATTTCACTGTTTGTCATTGCTTACTGATGAATCAGGGCAAAAGTGTGAAGAGAATTAATTGGTTAAAGTTGTAATTAATTGGGACTGGGCACCCCGTTGCCAGCTCTTTTTGCAAGTTATTGGATAAGCGGATGTATATGCCACTAGTCCAGGTGTAAAAGTCCATCACAAATAGAATAAAGAATAACCACACTAATTCCTCATGAGCTAGTAAACATTGACACAAAAAGGGAATAATAACATTTTGAATAATTTAAAGGTAGCACATGAAAAATTTACTTGGAGTGGCAAGGAAATACCACATATAGGTAGTTATGGTGGACACAAATGGCATGGATTTTGGCTCAAGGATTTGGATGCACGAGAAGCATTCCCTCTCAGTACAGAGTTTAGGCTAGCAAGGTTATGTACACCAAGTTTTATATGACAAACATATTGCAAACGTTATAAGACTTCATACCGTCTTCCTTGTTAACCAAACCCTGTTATTAGAAAATATCTAGACCTTAGAGATACCACCGATGCAAACCAAATTTTCAACAAGCTTTACGGTAGTTCTTCACTAATAGGCTTAACTCATGTGATGCACAATTTAATCATGATCTACTTGTTAACTCAAAACAATTGACAAGCATCAAGTTATCCATTAGTGATCTACAAGATTAAGCAAGTTTTTCCTTATACCAATTACCACATGCAACATTTTCTGAACCAACCAAACACCAATCAATTTATTTCATCAACTCTCCAAACAAATATAAGTGAAGCAAGAGAGTACTTTCTACAAAAGAAAGCTAATAGCTCTGACAAGAGATACATGAAAACAAGAGCTAAAAGCTGAACAGCGCTAGATATGAATACTCAACAAATATAAGTGAAGAATAGGAGTATTCTCATGAAAAAGCGGAGCGTGTCTCTCTCCCAATCAAGAATGCTAGGGTCCAGTCAAGCTTTATTGAAAATAAAAGTGCAATACTGAAAATAAAAGCACACAGACGCTCCAAGAAAAGCACATATGATGTGAAAGAATTAAAATATAGTTTCACTAGAGATGACCTGATAATTTTGACGATGAAGAAGGGGATGCCTTGGGCATCCCCAAGCTTAGACGCTTGAGTCTTCTTGAAATATGCTGGGGAGATCCATGGGAGCCTCCCCAAGCTTAAGCTCTTCACTCTTCTTGATCCTATTATATCATCCTTCTCTCTTGACCCTTGAAAACTTCCGTCACACCAAACTCAAAGTAGATCTCATTAGAGGGTTAGTGCATAATCAAAAATTCACATGTTCTATAAAGACGCAATATGATTTGTTACTTTAAACATTAGCTACAGCCACTGATGTTATGTGAAGCTCTTCCACCCAAAAAAGAATTTCACTCAACACTAGTAAAAGAGAGAATGCAAAATAAAAAGGCATAATCTGTCTAAAACAGAACAGTCCGCAAAGACGAATTTTTTCGAGGCACTTACGACGCTCAGATCGAAAACTCTGAACTAATGAAAGTTCAGACATTCATAAAGATTACGCACAAAAATTTCAGATTTAATTAACAATCTGGTGATTTTAGGAATTTCGTACAGTGAACAGCAAAAATCTGTTTCTGCGCAGCAATCAAAATTAAGCATCATCTTAACATTAGAGGCTACTCTTGGCACAACAATGCGAGAAAATAAAGATACAAAGGAGTTGCTACAGAAGTAAACACTCCTTGACTAATAAAGAAAAAAATAAAAATAATGGGTTGCCTCCCAAAAGCGCTTTCTTTAATGCCTTTTAGCTAGGCTAGAAGATTTTAATGATGCTCTCATAAGAATAAGAGTTGAAAAACAAAAGAGAGCATCAAGAGGCAAATATCAAACACATTTAAGTCTAACCCACTTCCTATGCAAAGGAATCTTGTAACAAAATAAATTATTGAAGCATAAAGCAACTAGCATAGAAAGATGAAACAAATACTTCAAAACTTTCAACATAAAGAGAGGTGTTTTAGTAACTTGAAAACTTTTACAACCATATTTTCCTCTCTCATAATAACTTTCAGTAGCATCATGAACAAACTCAACAATATAACTATCACATAAAGCATGCTTTTCATGATCTACAAACACATAATTTTTATTAAGCTAAAAAAGTGGGGTTATCAAACCCACTTTTGACAATAATAGTATAATTAATATCATTAGGCAATATAGGACCATCATCAAGAGCATTATCATATATAACATTAGGGAGCACATTTTTACTTTCTGCAATTTCCTTTCTTGAGTCAAGGAGGTTGTTACTTCAAATTTATCAAAAGGATATTTCAATAGAATCATGACATTCAACAATATAGCACTCTTCCTCCTTAGGTAGGCATGGAGGGTAATCATATAATGTAAGAGTTAAAGAGTTACTATCATTAGAAGGTAGATCCTCCTTTTGTTCATCACTCTCTTCCTCTTTTTCATCCAATGAGCTTTCAGTTTTAGCAGTTTCTTCTCCCACAGGTTCCTGAAAGGTAGCAAGTTGTTCTGGAGAATAAATTTTCTCAAGAAATTCAGTGATATAAGGATTATCATTATAATATTCAAGGCAATAACCAAGTATAGCATAATTCTCAGTTCTACAAGGAGCATCATCATTTTGAATATAACCAGCAATTTCATAGGCACCCTTAAAAAAAAAAATTCTTCAATTCGCTCAAGATTACCAAAGTCATAATTTCCTTTAGCATAAGCAGCCAAAGTTTCATTATCATTATAATCACATTGGAAAGGGAGGTGTTTATGCCTTCTACAACATAAAGATTCATTAAAGCAGTAGGATTCATCATAAGTAGAGCACAAGTTTTTAGCAAAATAATTCAATCTACTTATTTGTTCCCATAAATATTTCCCTTTTTGAGACAAGCGGTATTCCTTATAGTAATTATGTTGTTCCTCCGTGAACCCACTTAGCCAATAAGATTTTGTTTCAAACAGAGAAGACATTGATAGCAAATAAATAACTAGACATAATAACAAACCGAAATAAACTAATGCAAGAAACTAATTTTTTTGTGTTTTTGATAATTGAAAGCAAACAAGATAAAATAAAATAAACTAAGCAAGACAAAAACAAAGTAAAGAGATTGGAAGCGTGAAACTCCCCTTGCAGAAGACTGCTGTCTCCCCGGCAACGGCGCCAGAAAAAGAGCTGTTGACGGGAGACAGAGAGCTTCCTGAAAACTTCTACTCCCCGGCAACGGCGCCAGAAAAGAGCTTGATGGCGTGAATCACACGCTCGTTGGGAGACCCCAAGAGGAAGGTATGATGCAGTTCAGCAGCAAGTTTTCCCTCAGAAAGAAACCAAGGTTATCGAACCAGTAGGAGCAGCAACTCTTCAGAAGGTTGTTGGTGGCTCGCATGGCGCAATACGATCACCAACGTGGAATCTGCACACAACACAATCAAAGTACTTTGCCCCAACGAAACAGTGAGGTTGTCAATCTCACCGGCTTGCTGAAAACAAAGGATTAAACGTCTCGTGTGGAAAATGAGTATTAAATTGCAGAGAATGAAAAAGGAACAGTTTGCAGTTTGTGGTTGTTTAATCAGTGTAAAAGAATGGACCGGGGTCCACAGTTCACTAGTGGTGTCTCTCCATAAAAGATAACTAACATGTTGGGTGAACAAATTACAGCTGGGCAATTGACGAATAGTGAGCGCATGACAATGCATATACATGACATGTTGACTACTATGATATTTAATTGGGCATTACGACAAATACATAGACCGTTATCCAACAACATCTATGACTAATAATCCACCGCCGGGTTGTCATCCGAGTCCCCCGTTGGTATTAAGTTGCAAGCAACGGATAATTGCATTAAGTAAAGCGCGTAATGTAAACAAACACATATGCCCGTGGACATAGCATCGTTAGGTTATCCCTAGTGGCAACAGCACATCCACAACCTTAGAACTTTCTGTCACTGTCCCAGGTTAAACGGAGGCATGAACCCACTATCTAGCATAAATACTCTCTCTTGGAGTTACAAGCATCTACTTGGCCAAAGCATCTACGAGTAACGGAAAGCATGCAAGATCTTAAATAACATATAAGATAAATTGATAATCAACTTGACATAGTATTCAATATTCATCGGATCCCAGCAAACACAACATGTAGCATTACAATAATATGATCTTGATCATGTAGGGCAGCTCACAAGATCTAAACATGATGGCACAAAGTGGAGAGACAACCATCTAGCTACTGCTATGGACCCGTAGTCCAAGGATGAACTACTCACGCATCACTCCGGAGGCAGGCATGGCGATGTAGAAGCCTCCGGTGATGATTCCCCTCTCCGGCAGGGTGTCGGGAAGAGGTTCTGAACCCTCCCGAGGTAGGGTTGACGGCGGCGGCGTCTCTGGAACTTTTCGTGGATTTTTGCTCAGACACTTAGGGTTTTCGCAACCCTCCGATGTAGAAGCCTCTGTTGCTCCTTTGGTCCGTCAGGCGTGTTCTGGAAAAATATGGACCCCCGTGTAGTTTCGTCCAATTCCGAGAATATTTCCATACTAGCTTTTCTGGAATACAAAAACAACAGAAAACAGGAACTGGCACTTCGGCATCTTGTTAATAGGTTAGTCCCAAAAAATGTATAAAAGTGATATAAAGTAGATGCAAAACATGTAGCAATTGGTATAAAACAAGCATGGAACATCAAAAATTATAGATACGTTTGAGACGTATCAGCGGCGGGGCGGCCTCCTTGTCTTCCTCGGCTGCGGGGGCGGCCTCGTTCCCCTCCTTGGCAGCGACAGCATTGTTGTCGCTGTCGTCGTCGTCCTCCTCCTCGTCTTCATCTTCATCATCCTCCTGCTCAGAGGGGGTCTCGTCATCCGAGGCGCTCTTTGGTGTGGGCGGGTCGTCGAGCCCGAAATCACGATGAAGCTGCTCGATTTTTAATGGTGTCTCGGATGGCATTTTCGACAGGGAAGAAACGCTGTCCTCATCGCCGCTCGACGAATACGAAGAGGACTCAAATGCTTCGCCTTCGCCGGAGGACTCCTCAGTGGCGGAGCCACTTTTGGGACCACCCCAAAGGCTCGTCCCACTCCATGGTGTGCGGTTGCAGAGTAGGCGCGCGGTGGGTTGCTGAGAGAGAAGAGAGAGGCAATGAAGAAAAACTAGCAGCGGGGGGTTGATATTTATTTGTGCATTTCTAGCGATTAGTATTCCAAAATAATTAGCCCCGCATTCAGTTCCCACTTCGATTTCACGCGGTTGCAATTGCAGTTGCAATTCTCAAGATCATGGTTCAGTTCCCATGCCTGGCTTCAATACAATTAGTTGTAGTTTTCAGTTCTCGAACCCTCTGGGAAGTTGCAACTCCAGGATATATGGATGGGCTGGCAATTGTTGACAGGCCAAAAAATAGCGGGCGAAGCCGCGTTCAAAACCAGGCCTAACCTCAGACGGTCTTTTTATACAGCCCGACTCCAATGTACAGAATATAGAAGGTGGCCTTTTTTCTAGCCCGCCGCACAAAATATCGTAGGCGGTCAGTTATTTTGCCCGGTTGCGGCCCTTATATTATCGACGCCGGGCTTTTCCCACGACCGTCTGAGTGCTTTTACGAGGCGCGCTTGCATTTGGGCAGCCCCGAAAACCATACTATAGGAACCGGCTTTTTCTTTGAAGGTTGTTAATCTGAAATAACCGGCTGAAGTGTAGTGTATCGTAATCTCTTCTTTTTTTAATTGCTCCAACCGCCGCAAGTCACTGACTATAATACTCATTTTTCTACTAGTGCTTGAGGTATATACGCTTCGGCCCAAGCCTCCGGCGACGGGCCTCGCTCCGCTCCGAAGTTAGCCTCTATCTTTATATAAATTTTGATCACATCAAAATAACACTCCACCTTGAGACAAATTTCGTCTTGTAGCATGAACGAGAACGTTCACCCTAAAACAATAAAATAAAACACCTTCGACGCCAAATAGTCTCTTGGGTTAGACAGTGATACGAACTAAGCTTAAGCAAAGCTCAAACTTAGCAATAGGAACTGACTTTGTCATCATATCAGCAGGATTATCATGAGTGTTTATCTTGCATACCTTCAACTTACCTTGTGCAATAACATCACACGCCTAATGGTATTTGACATCAAAGTGTTTTGTTCTCTCATAAAACATTTGTTCCTTATTAAGGTAAATAGCACTCTGATTGTCACAAAACAGGTTAATGCAAGTATCATCTCCACAAAGCTAAGCAAACAAATCTTTCAACCAAACCGGTTCTTTACATGCTTCAGCAACAACCATGTATTCTGCTTCAGTGGTAGACTGGGCGACAACGGATTGCAACGTTGCCCTCCAACTCACGACACAACCACCAAGCACAAGCACGAATGCTTGGGCCCAAGCCTCCAGCGACGGATCTAGCTCCGCTCCGAAGTTAAGCTCTATTTTTATATGAATTTGAATCACATCAAAATAACATGGAGAGCGTCATCATGGGCCTGAAGGACGAAGTCATGTGTGCTAAAGAAGGCCGTGAGCGTCGTGGCATTGTGGATAGGGACTGGACCATGGTGAAGATGTCATCGGCGACGGAGACCATCCGCAGGTTAGAAGGTGTTCTGAACGCGAGCTGGCACCTTGGAGCCTTATCCTCTCCCGCTACAGTAGAGAGCAGGCGTTTTTGGGCGAAGCCGGACTTCTCACCTCGCCGCCGCCGAATCGGCGGTTTTCCCGCCCTCCGCCGGCCGCCTCGGCGGCGGGAGGACGGGGGAACTCCGATTCGCGGTGTGTACATAGTGTAGAGGAGTTTGGGTGTGCAGACGGCGGCGTCGGGAGGGTGGCGGCGCTGCCGGTTTTCTGTTTTGTAGGTGCGGGTCTTCCTCCTCGACGACGGCGCTCCGGTGGAGTTCCGAAGTGGATCCGCTCCTTTCGTCGCGCTCGCAGCTTTGGGGAGCTGCTGTGGGCGACTTCCCCGCGCTGGAGATCGACAGCGGCGTCTCCGGTTTTGAAGTTCCTGAAGCAGGCAGCGCTAGAGCAAGCTCGGCGTGTTGATGTCGGTGGTGCAGGTTAGAGGCCCTACGGGGTTCGAGTTCCAATGACTTCCCGTCTGCCTGGGGACATCGGCCGATCCAAGGAGTGTGGCGATGCGGCGGCGGCGCGCCATCGGTGCGATCTGTTCTTCGTCGGCGTCAACGCAGTGCAGAAGAAGGACTTGGGTGTAATTTTGTTTTTCGTGAAGGTCCTTTCTGTAATGGGCTTGTTGTAACGCTGTCTGTATCCTCGCAAAAAAAAAAGGTTAGAAGGTGTTCTGGCCAGTGCAGCTGGTACCGGTATTTATAGCCGAGGTATGCAGTATGTTCATGATAGATTGGATTATCAGATTATGTCCGGTATGTTCATGATAGATTGGATTATCAGATTATGTGATACGTAATGGACATAGTGCAGTACATGGATGAATCAAAAACAGGCCACTATCAGATAGAGAGTGATCATCTTACTATAAGAATAATACAATTACTAGCTAAAATCCCGTGCGTTGCCACGAGTCCTCGAATTAATCATCCTCATGTAATGTCGCATGTGTGAACATAAAATGCACACAAATATCAAGTCGAGGTCCCTGTAAAACGCGACGCTCTAGTTCACATACTGTATTTGCTCCAGCGTCACAATATATAGAATACATCCCTGTTACACCACGCCAGGTAGTCACCCCCTGGACGATGAGCATGATGCGCTGGTCGGTGGAGTGGGCTGGCTTGGATTTCTCGGGGGCGGCTATGGATGGCAGGTGATGTGGTTGCCAAGCTCGGCGGTGCTGGCCATGCACGTTTGTTGATACGTGTAATACGTCCGAGAAAAAAGAGCGACAAAAAAAGCACCAAAAAATTAGTCTGTCAATTTAAAGTTCGTGCAGCTAATTTTTTTCTACGACGGTCAAAGCCATTTTCCTTTCAGCCATGAATTTGATCGTTCTATATTTTTTCCCGCGCAGTCTGATAATGTTTGTGCCGTTCCACGTTTCACAGCCATCGTTTTGCATGTTTTTGTCCTTCTTTTTTCGTTTTCGTGGTCCAATCTGGACTTTTTTTGTGCCGTTCAAACATTGGAGTTTTTTTTCTTCTTTTTCTGTGGGGCAGTCTGGATCGTGGATGGGCTTTCCGATATATGAGCCAAATCGGACCAGGCTTCGGCCCTGTCAGCTCCAGCTTCGAGGCCCAGTTATCAGTCTGCGCGTCGTGGCCCATAGGACGACGTACGAAGCAGACGTATGACCGGCACCGTTCGACGATGGCGGATCCTGACTTGTATATCGACTCGGATACATATGCCTTGCAACGTACCATCATCACCAACGCACGACGTACCAACTAAAAACGGACGAAGGAAGAAACACTACTCGTATTATATAGTAGAGATACCAGTCGATCACTAATTCAACCGTCAGTACAAGTACGGTACCAACATTTTTCGTACACGATATAGTCACCACGGGTTGAACAAGTCTAAATTAAACCCAACTCACGCACTCATCCCAAATAAAATGCAGCTAAATTCCCCTAAACTAGAACCCTGAAGGCGCGACACGACGACGACCAGCTCCCTTAGTTGCTGCCCTTACGGATGAGCTCTAGGGCGGCGGCGGTGGTTGGCAGTGCCGGGATGGCTCCCTTCTGGGTAGTGCAGATGGCCCCGCACGCGTTGGAGAACTGTAGCACCTCCCTCAGCTTCGCCTCATTCTGATCAATGAAAACAATGCAAAGATTAATACGGAAATTATATCAGCTGATCGATCAATGGTTCTTTTGACACTGGTAAATGAAATCCTTACGTAGAAGATAGAGTCGTCCTTGGCAACGTTGACCAGGAGAGAGCCGACGAATGCGTCACCGGCGCCGGTGGTGTCGACGGTCTTGACGGCGTACCCAGGCACGGAGCCCTTGAAGTCCTTGGTGAAGTATCTGCATCCCTTCTCGCCGTCGGTGACGATGAGCAACTTGAGCCCCTCGAACCATAGGGAGAGGACGTTCTTCTCGTCGTAGGCGTCGCCCTGCGTGAGGAAGGCCACCTCCTCATCGCTCACCTTGATGAAGTCGGCCTCCTTCCAGATGCTCATGATGCCGTCGCGGGCCGCCTGCTCCGAGGGCCAGAGCGGGATACGCACGTTGGGGTCATAGGAGCACAGGATGCCGCCGGCCTTGGCGGCGCGCATTGCGGCCACGTGGGCCGAGCGGCAGGGCTCTGTGATGAGCGAGATGGAGCCGTAGTGAAAGATGCGGGCGCGGCGGATCAGGTCCACGTTGAGCTCAGCCTCCGTCAGGAGCATGTCGGCTGACGGGTTGCGGTAGAACATGAACTCGCGCTCGCCGTTGAACTTGAGGGTGACGAAGGCAAGGGCGGTGCGGGCGTGCTGGTCGAAGAGGCACCCCTCCACGTTCACGCCGTTCTGCTTCAGGATCTCCACCAGCATGTGGCCGAACTCGTCGTCGCCAAACTGCACAAACCATCAGTGAGAATTTCAGACAAACAATCTGCATCGCACAGCTATCAAATGATGAATGAATTTCAATATGATTAAGGTTAACAATCGGTATTGGATTCTAGCGAAAGGCAAAAAAAAAAAAAAAAAAATTTAAAGTACAATATTGCTTCACCGACGGAGCCAATGCATCAATTTATATCGTATTCCACAAGTATAATGTACTGTGAATCTGTGACTAAGACCATGATTAATCTGATATTAAATGTATTCGTGACAATTAAGAAATACCAACTCTACGCGAGAACAAAATTGACAGTGCTAACGAGATTGGGGGAAAGTTAATTGAGGTCGTTGACTGGCAACACGCACTCCCACTCCGGAAGGCGATCATTGCTACTGCTGCCAGTTCTGCCCCGGTTACATGATATATAGCTCGGCAACTACACGAGATTCCTTGCCCGGAAATAGATCATAATAGGCATGATGTCAAAATTATCTAAACATAATAGATCAATAACCACATACTAAATCAGGATCACCAATGACGAATTACATCAAAAGGAGACGACGACCAGTACCTTCCCGACGAAGGCGGATGAGCCGCCAAGCTTGGAGACGGCACATGCGACATTGGCGGGCGCGCCGCCGGGAGCCTTGACGAAGCCACCAGACTCGGCAAGCGAGACGCCGGCTACGTCCGGCACGAAATCGATCAGCATCTCCCGAAGGAGACAATCAAGCCCGGGGCTGCTGCCGCCGCGGGAGCAAGTCCATCACCAAGAGGCGCCATTGATCGAGCAAAGGAAAGCCGAACGAAAACAATGAAACGGGAATCGACCGTGGGAGCTGGCTAGGAACAAGGTTGCTGGATCGAGGGGGGCATAGGCGGGGCTTTTAAAGGTTCCGTGGTTTGCCGATCGGGTGATTATCGTCCTCAGAAAGTAATCCGTATTTTGCTCTGATGCAAATCTGCCCGTGCTCGGGTTTGGATAATTATCGCAGCTTCGGCTGACTGACGTGATCTATCTGATCACGTAGAGGTAATTATCCAATGCGATTATTAATATTATCTCGTCCCCAACCGTTGGTTGAGTCCGGGTTTGTTTTGACCGGCGGGTGAGTTCGTGATCGATCCTCTTTTCGTTTTGGAGCCATCTCTGATACGTATTTGGGTCGAGCTAATTAAGTACGATTGGCTGCACGTTTCAGAAACAGAAAAGGTTTGCCCGAAGAAAAGAAGAGGCAGAAAAGGACACCAAGTAGCTACAGACGGCTGAGATCCTACGCAGAAGACCATGCACACGGCTGCACACTGTTTGCAAAGACGGAGTGTACGTGGTGATGGCTCGAGCTGTGCATGAACCATGAAGATTTGAACCACTCGATCGCTTGGTAGTTTCCAAATTTCAGTTAAACTACCCGCTGGCTCCAACGGGGAACGGACGTGTAAGTTCTCATTTGATTTTCGCCAGCACGGATGCCACTTTAATTCGATGGTGTAAGTTTGAAGTTAGCTCGATCCCTACTACTGGGTATTCCCATTCATTTCGGAAAGCTAAAAAATGGGGAGTGGAAACCTATAGAAGATAGGTTCGAAAAGAAGTTAGCTAGCTGGGTCGGAAAACTGTTGTCTTATGGAGACCGGTTGATCCTAATTAATTCGGTTCTAACTAACTTACCCATGTTTATGTTATCATTTTTTGAGTTACCTAAAGGGGTATGCAAAAAAATGGATTATTTTAGATCAAGATTTTTCTGGCAAAGTGATGGCCATAAAAAAAAGTATAGACTAACTAAATGGAACATCATTTGTCGGCCAAAAGATCAGGGGGTCTCGGTATTGAGGATTTAGAATAAAAAAATAAAAGTTTGTTATGCAAATGGCTTTTCAAACTTATGTCAGGGGACGGTGTTTGGCATGAGCTAATACACAATAAGTATCTACATTCTAAATCTCTATCACAGGTTAAAGTGAAACCTAATGATCACCTTTGTGGAAGGGCCTCATGAAAGTCAAAGATGAGTTTTTTTGTCAGAGGCTCTTTTGTTGTTGGTAACGGCGAAAGCATTCGGTTCTGGGAGGATACGTGGTTGGGGGACAAGCCCCTATCTAGCCAATACCCCTCCCTTTATAACATAGTTCATCGAAAAGAGGTCTTAGTGTCTTCTGTTTTGGGAAATGCGCCTCCTCCTAATCTAAGTTTTAGGAGAGATTTAACCGGGGTCAGGTGGGATAGATGGCTGCACCTTGTTAACCGGTTAATGGCCATTCAACTTTCGGATGAACCAGATAAATTTACATGGGGTTTAACTAAATCAGGAAAGTTTACGGTTAAATCTATGTATCTTGATTATTTGAGCGATCATACTAGGTTTCTCCGTAAACATATTTGGAAGATGAAAATGCCACTAAAAATCGTTTATGTGGTTTCTTATGCGTAAAGAGATTTTAACTAAAGACAACCTTGCTAAGCGGAACTAGGACGGCTCTAAAAAATGTTGTTTTTGTGATCAAGATGAGACAATTCAACATCTGTTTATATCATGTCCCTTAGCTAAGGTAGTGTGGCGTATTGTTTTCATGGCTTTCAACCTACATCCCCCTAATAATATAGATAACTTGTTTGGTAACTACTTGAGGGGAGTGGATAGAAAAGAGAAAGTTCAAATCCGAGTGGGTGTATGTGCTTTACTCTGGGCTATATGGAACATACGCAACGATTATATCTTTAACAATGCAAAATCATCTTCCTTTATGTAGGTCATACCTTTGGCTACCCATTGGATCCGTACGTGGTCCTACCTACAGCCAACAGATCACCGCAGCACTCCGGATTCTGGGTGCAACCGGCTAGAATTGGTGGCACGGGATTTGTACAACTGATTCAGTTGGCGTTTTGATCTTAGGATATCATGTTGATACAGTGTCATTGCATATTGTCCGTTTTATTTAGATGGTTGATACATGTATCAACCTTGTGTGACCCATGATGTAATCTTTTGTAAGACTTAACTTCGAATAAATGAAATAAAAGCCGCATGCATCAATCGATGCAGAGGCTGGGCAGCCCTTTTCTTAAAAAAAACTTGATCAGTAGTTAGGACCAAACCATCAATCTCGACCTGCTGGTGCGGTACAGAGGTCTGCAGCGGATGACTTCCGCAGTTAAGCTAGATCAGTTCATCCATCTTTGGGGGGAAATGCAAATGGTTCAGCTTGGTAACATGCCGGACATTGTGACCCGCTGCCTCCGCCTATGAGATTCAGTTTGTAGGACGGATCCACAAGTCCGATCTCGCCAAGGTTTGAGAAGTAAGAACTGAGGGGAAGATCAGTTTTTTTATGTTGCTGCTGCTACAAAACAGACTTTGGACTGAGGTGTGATTGTTAGGGTTAAGGTGTCGTACCCCGTTGGGGGCACACCGTGTGTGTTTATATAGGAAGTTTAACCAACAACCTCAAAAGGATTACAACGATCTTGTTACAGGAGATAAGAAGATAGGCCTTGGTCCTTATCATCATGGATGGGCTTTACAACTTGACACGCACGGCTATAACTAACTATTCTAACGCACCCCCTCAATCATAACTTATCTAAGTTAAGATTGTTTCTAAAAGCTTCAAGTTGACGAACCGCAAGTGGTTTTGTGAAACCATCTGCAACTTGATCACCTGTAGGAATAAATCTAATATCCAAGAATTTTTTAGCCACTCGTTCTCGAACAAAATGATAATCAATTTCAATATGTTTGGTCCTAGCATGGAAGACCGGATTGGCTGAGAGATAAGTTGCACCCATATTATCACACCATAGTTGCGCTGATGGAGCATGTGGAACTCTTAGTTCATCAATAAGAGTTTGTATCCACATAACTTCGGCCGTAGCATTTGCAAGGGCCTTGTACTCTGCCTCTGTGCTTGATCTAGATATCGTGGCTTGCTTTCTTGCACTCCATGGAATCAAATTTGGACCGAGGAATACAGCACAGCCACCAGTGGATCTCCTATCATCAGGACAGCCTGCCCAGTCTGCATCAGGAAAGGCACTAACAAACATAGAAGGAGATTTTATGAACTTGAGTCCAAGATTAGAGGTGAACTTGAGGTATTTCAATATTCTTTTGACTGCTGTCCAATGTACTGTGGTTGGTGCATGTAAGAACTGGCATACTTTGTTGACAGCAAAGGAAATATCCGGCCTGGTGAGTATTAAATATTGCAATGCACCGACAATACTTATATATTTGGTAGAATCCTCTACTCCAAGAGTATCTCCTTCAAATGCAGATAATTTTTCACTAGTAGACATGGGTGCATTAGTCGGTTTGCAATTCATCATACCTGCTCTTTTCAACACATCTGAAGCATATTTCTCTTGTGTTAACAACAGGCCATCTTTTGCCTTCTTTACCTCTATGCCCAAAGAAGTAGTGCACATCTCCTAGGTCTTTTAGGGCAAACTCCTCTTGCAAACCTCGATGAAGAGCTATAGTTGCTTTCTGACAAGAGCTAGCAACAATTATATCATCAACATAGATAAGTACAAATATGTGATGCTTTCTTTCGAATAAAAGAATAATGAGGTATCAGCTTTGGATGGTTGAAAACCGAGTGCTTGCAACTTCATACTCAGCTTGGAAAACCATGCTTGGGGGGCTTTGTCAAGTTTGTAGATGTATTTATCCTTTCCTTTAATCTCATACCCAGGTGGTTGTCTCATATAGACATCTTCCTCCAGAACACCATGAAGGAACGCGTTCTTCACATCTAGTTGTTGTAAACTCCACCCCCTGGATACTGCAATAGACAACACAAGACGAATAGTGGCTGCTTTGACTACGGGACTGAATGTGTCCTCGTAGTCTATACCATATATTTGTTTAAAACCCTTAGCCACTAAGCGAGCTTTGTATCTATCAATGCTACCATCAGCCTTACGCTTGATCTTATAAACCCATTTGAGTCTATAATGTTTCTCCCAGCATGTTGTGGAGGAATTAGATGCCAAGTTTTATTTTCTACGAGAGCACCGCATTCTTCATCCATTGCATTCTTCCAATTTTTATTTTTTAGAGCCTCATCTAAGTTCTCTGGTTCCCCAGTGGTACTCAAATTTGCATATCTAACGGTACCTCTAACTTGCTTATAAGTGACTGTGCCATCAGTATTTTTTTGGGTTTGGTTATACCTTTCTTTGATCTTGTAGCTACTGTAGACATAGGTTGGGCAGCTGGATCTGGCTCCGCAGACGATCCTCTGTCTGCTCATGCAGGCAGATCTGGCATAGATCCTGAAGATGCTGGTGAATCTGCTTCGGAATCGCTGCTGTCGTCCGCGGCGGATCCGGCTTCCTCTGCATGCTCGTGTGTTCGAGAAGAATCGGCCGCGGACGATCTGCCCGCATGCAGGAGGGACCCGACAACCGGGGAGGTGCGCGTCTGTATGCACTGTCGGGATGGCTTGGCAGCTCCTGATTCGCCGGGCGCTGATCCCGGAGTTGATCTCGACGTGTTTTCACGCTGGCGAGACACCGCGTCGTTTGTCGCTTGCTGTCGACCCCGGGTTTCCGTGCCGACGCCATGCAGGTGCATAAAATGACCATCCGTTGTCGTATTTGCTTCAAAATTATTTTCTGCAACCTCAGAGGAAATATTAGCAGGATTTATTGGAATATTAATCACAATTGGATCATCACTATTTTCACCCCCTTGATCAAATTGGTCAGGATTATGAAGATGCTCGGGGAGCAAAAGGATTTCCGATGTAAGACACATGCCTGCCTTGGGGTGCAGTTTTGAGAAGGGAAAGAGTGTCTCATCAAAGATGACATCTCGTGAAAAATAGATGCGCCCGGATTTTATGTCAAGACAATAAATCCTTTGTGTATGTTACTGTATCCGAGGAAAGCACATTGTGTGGATCTATACTGGAAAGGACAAAGGTTAGGATAGCAAGCACATCCAAATATACGTAGGGAGGCATAGTCAGGTTTTATTTTCTCAAGAATTTCAAGTGGAGTAGAGAAATTGAGCAACTTAGTAGGCATGCGGTTAATAAGATAGACAGCTGTTATGAAAGCCTTATCCCAATATTTAAGTGGCATAGAAGATTGCGCAAGAAGGGAGATTCCAACCTCAACAATATGACGATGCTTTCTCTCAGCAGATCCGTTTTGCTGATGTGCATAAGGACATGAAACATGGTGAGTAATGCCAACTCTTTAAAGAAGGAATTTAACCGCTCATATTCTCCTCCCCAATCCGATTGTATGGTGATGATTTTTTTTTCCAAAACGACGTTCAACAAGAGTTTGAAACTCATGAAAATATTAAACACTTCAGAGCATGTCTGAGTAGATAGATCCAAATATATTTGCTAAAATCTTCAATGAAACTAATATAATAGTTCTTGCGTCCAAAGGAATCAGGGGCAGGACCCCAAACATCTGAATAAATTAACTCTAGAGGATAATGGGACACACTAGAGGATCTAGAATAAGGCAATTGATGACTCTTTGCCTTTTGACAAGCCTCACAAATGGCTGTTTTATTCTCACTCGAACATGGAAGTTTATTTTTGCTAATTATTTGGCGAACTACTGAAGACGCCGGATGACCTAACCGACTATGCCATCTATCATAGGATGGAGTGGTGGTGGTGTAGACTTGCTTGGTTGAAGACGATGATGATGATGAAGCGGCAAGAGGGTATAGGCCATCTCTACAGGGTCCATCAAGCAGAGTTTTCCTCATGACCTTGTCCTTTACACACAAAAACTGTGGGTGAATGCATGATTATCAGAAACAAATCGGTGACCTGATAAGAGATTTTTGCTAGCAGATGGAACATGGAGAACATCATTTAGATGGAGAATTCGATCATGGGTTGGAAGAGTAGAATAACCAATGTGATTAATATTCATATCTGCACCGTTGGCGATGTGAACCTGGTCATTGCCATGGTACTTGTCGTAGACATGGAGCTTCTCTAGCTCGCAGGTGATGTGATCAGTTGCACCGGTGTCCATGTTCCAATTGTTGGCAGCCCCATATTTGTTTTTGTAGTGGACGACAGCGTCAGTCCTCTCCTTGGGGACCAAGTCAGGATCATAGCGGTACCAGCAGTCCTGGACAATATGGCCCACGACAAAGCAGAGCTGGCACCTTGGGCGATCACCGCCTCCATTGTTGCAGTGGCCTCGGTCGTTGTTGTTGTAGTTGCCGTGGCCACGGTTGTTGTAGCCGCCATTGTTGTAGCCGCTGTGACCACTTAGGCCACCTCCATTGTAGCCGCGTCCTTGTCCGCCACGGCCGCCTGGTCCTCGCCCACCAAAGCGTCCACGTCCGTCGCGCATGGCAGCATTGGCGGAGGATTGCATGAACGTGCCACGGAGCATCTGTTGACGACTCTCGTATGATGAAAGCAACGGATAAAGTTCGCTCACCGTGATCGGAGTTTCTCGGGCAAGCATGGTGGACACCAGAGAGTTGTACTATGGATCCTTGAGGCCGGCGAGGGTGTAGGAGACCATGTCCTCATCGTCGACGTACTTGCCAGCGGAGATCATCTCGTTCTCCAAGGTCTTCATCATGGCGACATATTCTGTCATGGTTTTGGTGCCCTTCTCTGCATTGGCGAGGGCGATGCGTGTGTTGGTGGTGTGTGCACGCGATCTGGCCGCATACATCTCCATAAGCGTCTCCCAGAGCGTCGCCATTGTGTGCGAGGAGGCGGCATGCAGCAGAGTCTCTCGTGCCAGAGAGGTCACGAGGAAGCTCAGGACCTGCTGGTCCTTGGCTACCCAGACGCCATAGTCCGGGTTCTCCTCCTTGGTGGTGGTGTCGCCGTGCTTGATGACGATCTCCTTGGGTGGCTGCTTGCGTGACCCATCGAGGAAGCCCTCAAGCCTTGCTCCATGGATCGCAGGAAGGACTTGGGTCAGCCACAGAACATAGTTGTTCTTGCCGAGCTTCTCGGTGACAGGGCTGCCGAAGGGATTGCTCGGCACCGGGGCTTGGGTGGAGGAGGAAGACATGGATGCGATCTGACATTGGTTCGGCTAGGTGTGTTTTGGAGGAAGTAGCTCTGATACCATGTGATTGTTAGGGTTAAGGTGTCGTACCACGTTGGGGGCACATCGTGCGTGTTTATATAGGAGGTTTAACCAACAACCTCAAAAGGATTACAACGATCTTGTTACACGAGATAAGAAGATAGGCCTCGGTCCATATCATCACGGACGGGCTTTACAACTTGACACGCACGGCTATAGCTAACTATTCTAACATGAGGAAATTGTTTGCAAACCTTGGCGAGATAACTAGTGTTTGCAACACTTTGTAACAGTGCAAACAAGCCCTGAACAGTATAAAACAGACTTTCGTGAAACAGTGCAAACTAAAGCCCCAAATTGTTTGCACTGTTCCACGAAAACCCACAGTCTAATACAGGATAGCAAGTAACCAAAAGTTCTTAATTCATCATTTGCAACCACAGTAACATATGGAATCACCAAGCAAACAACATGCATGTAACTCATATATTCTTGGTTTTGTTGCTTCATGAAACTGGGGGCGTGGCCCTAGGCATGCAAGCAGGGGCGTAGCCAGGCCCAAGCTACACTGGCTTTGGCCTGGGGCGTCGCAGCTAAATCCTTTCTTGACTATAGCTACTGTAGCACGAGCAATGGCCTGGGTCATCGGGTTATCCTCACAGGCAGAGCCAGTTGGGGGTCGAGGGTGGTCGACCGACACGGCTCACTTTTGGCGAAAATAAAATTAGGTAATACCGCATCGCTTCTCATCGCATCCCAATCCCGCATCCATCCCCTCGCTCGCCCGTCCCGGCGGCGGCCCTTCCGCCTCCTTGCCTCGCGCCCCTGCTCCCTGGCCCCTGCGCCCTCGCTCCTCTCCACGCCCCATGCGCCCTGCCCTCTCTGCCAGAGCAATTCCACCGCCGATTCCACTCAGCTGGCGGCCGATTTGGGAGCCGCCGCCACCACCCCCGACGCCATTGGCCTTGTCGTGTCCTTCTCCACCACCTCCGTCCGCGCCGGATCTGCCGTCTCCGGGGCTTCGTCCGCGCCGCCGGTGCAGTAGATGGCGGAGGACCACGAAAGTCTGTGGCGGCGCGACCCGCGGCTCAAGGCGTCATGCTCCTCGTCCACACGGACCTTGGCGAGCGCGGCGCGCGTGCAGATCTTGTGAAGGTATGTGCGTTCCTCTTCTCCTCCAATTGCTCAGTACCTGTGTTTTTCTAGATCGAGGATTACCAAGGTTTGTCTTGCTCTGAACTGCAAATTGGTTAGCCTTAGCCCACTCGCATGTACAGCCTACAGAGATAGAGAGCTCTGTACCAACGAGATTGATTCTCCTATACGTAGCATAAGGAGTAGTAGCTCTCGCTTGTGCTAGCTGCACTCACCAAGCGTTTCGTTCCTGTCATGGAAATGTAGCTCTATTTTGTGAAAATGTAGCACTATTTTGTATGTTCTTCTTGTTATTTATTGTCATTTCATAGTTGTACTTGATGAAATATGCAAATTGGATCAGTTTGGACCTTTTTTAGCACTTGTTTGTCTGCCATGAAAAAATTTAAAGCTTATTTTTCTGACCCGGCTCGGTTCAATTCTTGGCTCCGCCACTGGTTATCCTGGCTACGCTACTGCATGCAGGCGGATGTCCGCTTGGACCAAAATATTGTCTGTCACGTTCGGTAATTCAATGATTTGCTTAAGGATGACTCCAACGGGGCGACGCATCGAGTCCGCGCGCCTCCGTTCCTGTCCACGGGGGCCAAAAACACGGCCCAAAGGGGCGACACAAACGGACCGCGGTCCATTTTTTGGTCCGCCGCGATGCATTCCTGGCCCAAATTTGGGTCACCGATGCGTCGGCCCCGGACGCGCGGCAGAGCGCTTTTGTGTCCTGCCCTAGTCCGCCCCTGGCTCGCAAATCAGTCCATTCCCCACCCACCTCCTCTCTCGCCCCTCTCGCCGCCACAGCGCCGCCGCTCCCTCGATTTGGCACTGCAGGCCATTCCGGGGACGCCGTCTGCTGCTCCTCTTCCCCGCCGTCACCAGAGCAGCCTCCTCACTGCCACGGCCGGTGAATCTTGCGGCCATCTCTCCTCACAGCGCCCGCGACACACACGCCGCCCACAAGGTGTTCGGCCGCTCGCCCCGGCAAGAACTCGGGTACGAACTCGGCAATGGATAGTTCGGATGAGTGGCACTAGAAGAACTACATCTTCTACAACCAGTCATCATCGGACGATTCCTCCGACGATGAGAGTGACGGCCTGGTTGCCACCCTCATCGTCAACGAGTACATAGAGAAGATGCAGCCGGTGTTCCTAGGGTCGTTGCCGAGCCGTTCTCCTGCTCTGGACCGGAACCGGAGAGCTGGCCAAATCCAGCTGTATGGGGACTACTTTCGTCCCCATAAACCCACGTATCCTCCCAAGGTTTTCCGGCGCCGTTTCCGGTTGAGAAGATCTTTGTTCAACCGTATCCGGTTGCCGGGCCATTCTCCTGCTCTGGACCGGAACCGGTGATGACAGCGTGTGTGATCATGCACAACATGATTGTGGAGGATGAACGCGACGAGGGCATGCATGATGAGGCATGGCAGTTTCAGGGTCAGTTGGTTGAGCCCAGGGACCGTCCACATTTGCTCAGTTCCTCGACTTCCACCGTGATATTCGTGAGAAGTCATCTCATCTTCAGCTCCAAAGTGATTTGGTGGAGCATGTCTGGCAGCACTACGGTAACCAGTAGTTCCATTTGATGAACTATTGGTCTTTATATTTATTTGGTTTGTAAGACTATGCATTTGTGAAACAATTTGTATTATTTGAAGAACTATTTGGATTGTAATAACTATTTGATGAACTATTTGGATTGTATTATTTGTATTGTAGTATTTGGATTGGTATATGTTTTGTTGTAATGTATTATTTTGCTTGCACTGTGATCAAAAAACCTGGCCGAAAATAATCAAAAATCCTGGCCGGACGGACTCAATGCGTCGGCCCGTTGGGTCCAGTGGCCGGAAAGGGGCGGACATGGGCCGGACGCGCGTCCGTTCCCCGACGCAAACAGACCAAACGCGCGTCCATTTGCGTCGCCCTATTGGAGTCATCCTAAGATGCCAACAGATTCATGAACTAGCATGGTGCCTGACGGACTGTCCGCCTTGTCCGTCGGCCCGGCCGCCTGCATGCCTACGTGGCCCTTCTATCGAAAAGAACCCATGAACAATCTCAACAAGAACTCGGAATTTTCTCAACAAAAAATAGAACTCAGAATTGTTTCGCAGTACACCATGAACTGTTGAATACCCACAAAATCAGATAGATGATAGCAAGTAAACAATAGTTTTTCACACAACATCGCAAGCACAACAACATACAGAATCACCAAGCAAAACAACATGAAAAGGCATGATGCTTCTACACTGACCGGTGAAAAAGCTACACCTGCGCTAACCTGACCCACGCACCGCCAGAACTGTAGTCTACCTTAATGTCATCAGTTGCTTTCTGCTCAACAGAACCAGAACTCTCCAAGTCACTGCATGGTGATTCTGGATCTCCGCTGATGCGTAATGTCGGAGCTGGTCTCTCCAAATTTCGAACCCACGAACCGACAGGGACTCCTCGGTCTACCTTGGTGAGGGACCCGGTGGAAGTCAAGCATTTGATCTTGCCAAAAAGCTTCTTGTCAGCATGCTTTATAGTATCGACGATCATTTCCATGTTGTATACTGCCAATTCTTGGAGGTGTTCCAAGGCATTTAAACCATTGACAACCTTCAAGCTGCTGCAATCATACATGGCAAGGGTCGAAAGCATCATCATAGCAGCAGGCTTTACCACCAACTCCTCCAAGGTACACAAATTTTTAAGCTTCAGCTTTCGAAGGCTCTGAAATCCCCTCTCAGGAAAAACCAGTTTTGTTCCACTGTATGAGTCATATAAGAGCTCCATTTCAGCAATGCATGGTAGGACTGCAAGCTTGTCTACAAATAGCTGTGACAGCCCTGATTTGTGCAAATGGAGCATGGTCAGTTTGGCATGATATACCGGTCACTCTGTGAAGCATCAAGGTCTTTTAGCTTGCCATGTAAAATTAGCACCTGGAGACGGCGCATGCTTGAGTCAGTGAACATTGTTGATGGAAGGACTTCACCAGATAACTTGAGGTTCACAAGGAACTCCATTTTCTTGAGAGCCACTGAAAGCGCTTTAGTATGGGTTTCTAAAATGCCAGACAAAGACAGAGACCGGAGACCAATCATGTGGTTCAAGGGACATATTTCTTCATGCCACGGACTTGAAGGTTCCACGCCATCGAGGGTCATCAAATTATTCAAGGAGACCGTGCAATTAGGCAACATAATATTCTCAGCAAGCACATGCCTTAGAGTTTCGATTCCCCAAAATTCATCACCAACCCTTCCCACATTCGTTCTCCTTAGTCTAATGTCTGGAGGTTGTCAAGCTTACAAATGGATGAAGGGAGCTCCTCCAAGTTGCTGTTTCTAATACCAAGGTACCTCAAGTGTATTATGCTTCCAATCTCGTTTGGCAGCTTCTGGATCTTCAGACCATTCAGGTCGATGACACGCAGGAATCTGGATCCCTCTAAGAAGTGCAGCCCATGAATGGTATTTAAGCCAGCCCTCTCGGAAATTCCACATGCTCTCAAGCACAGGTCTGCAAAGTTGCCCCACAGTGTCTGACGCCTAGGCATTTCATATACCGAGCTGCTGCGTTGGTCTTCAGCGAAATCACAGAGAAGAGAACGCAGCTTAGGGAATTCATTTGGTATGTTGACAAATGAATCGACGTAGTTGTGTACAGCGAGGCGCCGCACTGCATTTGGATTCAGGACATTAGCTTGGTGGTGGATTTCAAGGAAACCAGAGTCCTGTGCTTCAGACTCCACAAAGGCATGGAGCAGATTGTGGATGGCTACCAGCTTGATTCCTCCGCCAGCATCCTTCTCCATGACCTGGACTAATCCTCTTGAGACCAGGTCCTTCAGATAGTCAAACCCAACTTCCTCTAGAGTTTTTCCCTTCTTTGGCACTACAAAGCCCTCAGCAATCCACAGACGAACCAAACGATCTGGGTAAATAATAACATTTTCTGACATGGACGCAAAGTAGAGCAAGCATGACTTTAGGTGGTGTGGCAGATCATCAAAAGCTAAAGACCATATGCTTCCAACTGGTTTCGGTTGGCCATTCGTCTCGAGTTGCTCAAGAACATCATCCCACTCCACTGGAATCACCTTTGACGTAATACTCCAGCAAGCACAATGATGGCTAGAGGAAGACCCGTTGATATATTGTGAACTTTGTCATAGTAAGCTTTGCACTTGTAAATTTGTGGAGGTATCTTTTCTCCAAAAACACGCTGACAAAACAACTGTTCACCGTGTATGGTTTCAAGACAACGCAGCTCAAGGGGGGCAATACGTGGGTCCATATGATTGATTTCCTTCACCTTTAGGCGTGTCGTGAGCAAGATTCGGCTACCATTGTTGCCATCTGGCAGGACATCGAACAAAGAGTTCCAGTCATTGATTCAACCAAACCATCAAGAACAACTAGGTACCGCCTGTTCTGCATTTGTCGTACAAGTTTGCGCTCCTTACTGGTGGTTTCCTCATCACCGGGTGCCAATAATACATTATCAACTCTTTCAGGTGATTTATCAACTAGTTCAGGTGCTTCTGGGACCTCTGAGCTAACCTGCTTGTACATAGTCTCTACATAGTCTGTGAACCTTATGTGTGGTGGAAGACATACCCACACATGCACCTCAAAGTGCCTCATGATATCAGGGTCGTTGTACAGCTTTCTTGCAAGCGTTTTCTTTCCAATGCCACACTCTCCCAAAATTGAGATGACAGCACGATGAGAAACATTTTTCTCTTTGTTGATGAGTTGGTCTTTGAGGGATGTAAACTCAGTTTGTCTGGAGTCCACAACATATCCATCCTCGTACCTACAAAACCAATAGATCAGTTAACTGACAATATTGAACTACTATATGCATATTTGTTTAAACACATAGTTGATTTAGAACATGAAGTGTCATGTTTTCTACTTGAAGAGACAGTTTTCCCGATGGTAATAAAAACATGAATTTGCTGTAGGATTCTCAGTTCTCACTGAAATGTGGGATCAAGCCGGAATTTTCAATACACGAGACATTAAAATGTGACACTATACTATGTCCCCTAGGCTTTATCAATACACATTTTTGCTGTGCGACCTGGCAAATGTTAGAATTCTAAGGAGTAACATATTAAAGTCAGTCAGCACAGAGGCTAAGATAAACTAATCAGATCCTTTGAATGAATATTAGATGAAATTATCAAATCATTTGCAGCTCAATTTTCATGTACCAGTTCATTCCACACATGGGGCACGGCAAAAGACGGGAAAATATGAAGGGAATAAGAACTACTACCTCTGTTCCACAATGTACTATGCAATAAAAAGAAACAAGATATGTCAACTCAAAGTCATACAAATGAAATAATTAATGAAAATGAGTGTACCAGTCAGGATCGATTTCAATCGATGACGAGTTCCATGTTTCAGAAGGAAAACTCTCAATGGCATATGTTTCCTTGTTCTGGTTCAGTTCTTCGATCCTTTCGTTGATCTTCGGTATCTGATTTGACAACCCATGACGTACGACGATCTGCATAATCTTATACAATGTTAGTTTGGAGCCCATTAGCATTAAGTGGTGCTGACATTAAACACAAATATACTGCAGGTATCTCCATACTGCAGTCATTCTAACTCAATATTAACTGCATCTGCACATAGCAATGGCAAAAAGATACTTCAGAAGTTTCTTATAAAAAGTTACTTCAACACAGCAACAGCAAGCAAACGCCTCCATCGCTAGCATACATCGCAATTTAAGATCCGTTAGGAAATTTTGAGATTGATGGTTTTCCAGAAGAACATGACATCGGTGATCAACTAGACGCAAATATGATTGTACCAATTCAATTCTGGAAAAGCAAGCATTACACAGGAACGTTGCTGACAGGAGAACGTAAGGTTCCAAACGTGGCCTCGACGTACGCAATGCACCGACACTCATCGTCATCGAGGATCAAAATAAATATGTGCTGATAATTGACACAAGGGCGAATCTTAGAGGAATTTTATATATACCTGAGTGGCGATTCCTTGGACTAGGTTGAAGGCGGCGCCGTGCCACCAGCCGCGGCGGCCCTTGACGCTGAGGTGGAAGGCCTCGACGCGGAGGTGGAACTCGTCGACGGCGTCCTCGACCTCGAACGCGACCTCCCGGGTCTCGCGGAGCCAGAGCAGCAGCAGCTCGTTGGCGCGGCCGCGGCGGGCGCGGTCGGCCCCGCGGACGAGGGCCTGCAGGTAGGCCAGCTTCCGGCGCAGGGACCGAACCTCGGTATCCACCCGCAGCAGAGCCGTCGCCTCCGCTGCCGCGAGCTCGCCCAGCTTCGCCGCCACCCCCGTCACCCCCGCGTCCGCCATGATTGCCCCGCCTCCGTGTGTATGGTACGTTTGGTTGGTGGCGTGGTTGTCGATTGTCACTGAGTCAGTGGAGTGTGTGTAAAGCAGCTGGAGAGGGTGACAATTATGTTTGTTTCATTTACGCCTGTCACGTGCGTGGTCAGTGGTCACACACTGGTAGGGCGGAGCCAGGGGTGCGAGCAAGGCCAAAACCCTCAACGATCGCCCCTCCGTGAAATGTACTACTCTCTCCGTGCAAAGTGTCTTAGATTTGTAAAAATGGATATATATAGACTTGAAACATATCTAGATATATCTATTTTTTGTCAAATTTAAGACACTTATTTTGGGACGGAAGAAGTATACTAGTACATGTAAATCTAGCCATATTCAACATATTAAAGTGCTAAGAGGAAAACATATCATCATTAGTCACTGAACTCTGAATAATGAGCAATTTTATCAACGTGTCAAATTGATCACTGGACTCTCATTTATGAGTATACCCGTTCAAAATCGACAACGTAGCAAAGTGGCGCATACTTGGCACGTTGACTGTCTGGTTGGCTATCTGTGAAGACCCACAATCTGGCAAAACAAATACTCGAGAATATTAGATGAGCACTTTCAACCCGAACAATCACATTCATTTCAGGAACATAGAACGCACCTTGGACCGTTCCCCTCCTCCCGCACAGTAGAGAGAGGCGACTTTTGAGAACACCTTCTGCTCCCACCTCGCTGCCGGCGATTCGCGTGTTTCCCCACCCTCCGGCGGCGGGAGGGTGGGGAATCGCCGGATCCCGGCGTGTACATAGTGTAGGTAGCAGTAGGGCCCCAGCCGGAGTCGTCATGGAGGTCGTGGCGTGGCCGGTGTTGTGTTTGCAGGTGGTGCTCGTCCTCTCCGGCGGTGAAGCTCCTTGGAGTTCCACGGCGGAGCGCCGCCCCCTTCCTCGCGCTCGCGGTCCTCTGGGATCACCGTGTGCGGGGCTCCCCCTTCGGATCTTCTTGCGGCGGATCCAGTTGACGACTTCGATGTAGATGGTGGTGATGCAAGCGATGCTGCTGATGGAGTAGGGTGGAGGCTCTTCGGGGTTCGAGGATCGACGACTTCCCGTCCGCTAGGGGGCTTCTTCCGTTCCAAGATTTCTGGGAAGTTGCGGCGGCGGCGCGTCATCGGCACGACCTCTTCGCCGGCGACATCGATGCAGAAGGACCTGTTTGTATTTTCTATCTTTGTGGTGGTCTTTTTTGCCTACTTGCTATAATCACCAGATGTATCCTCACAAAAAAAATCACATTCATTTCATGTACCTACAACCCATATTGCCGCAACATCGAGACCACGGGAGGACGCGCCAAATTACCCCTGCCATCACCACCAAACGCGATGTGTTGGCTATAGTTGCTGGTGTAGATTAGGGCTAATTTAGGATCGATTATTTTTGGATTTGTAGCGGACTTGCATGTGTGTGAATAAGTTTGGTGGTACATGTTAATTCGTATGTTTTCTGCCGATTAATTGGGTGACTGGAGCTAGGGTTTTGATGACTAAAATCCCAAAAAATGGCAATGTAGGACGATTTGAGCCTCGGTTTAGCATAGTTTGTAGAGTTAGCATATGTAATGTAGCGGGAACTCTACAGGTTATTTTCGAAGTAGGTTGAAGTTTTGACAAGAGGTCAGTTTTATCAAATTTTCACCGGCACTTGAATATTACTGTTATCGGTTAACTACCAGTTGAGAAAATTATTCAGAGTGCGGAAATGGCTTGACCTTCTCAAGGCGCCCAGCATAGCGCTGTCATGGCCATGCCGCTGGACACGGTTGGTCCGAAGTCCAGTCTCAACTAGCAAGAAGACTATCGAGCACAGGTACGTGTGGCCTGTGCAGTGGCGGAGCTGGTATAGAGCCATTGGGTTCACATGAACCCAACAAAATCCATTAAAACTTTGTTAAATTAGTCTGTGATATTGCTAATTAGTGGAAGCCTACACTACAATACAAAGAGCTGAACCCAATGATTTTTCGCTCTAGCTTCGCCCCTGGGCCTGTGTGACCTCCTACTCGCCGTAACAGTAATACTCACTCCGTCCTAAAATAAGTGTCTCAGATTTAATCAAAAGTGGATGGGTTCGAATTTATTTTAAATCTAGATACATCCACTTTTTTAATAAATTTGAGACACTGGGAGTACAAAACAAAATACGGCCATAGCCAAAGAGGTGTTGTGTGGCGGAATTTGCCATCAAATCCCAACCGGCGATCACCAGCCACAAGGCGCGCTATCCACATCGTTTCCCGCCCAAAGCACGCCATGGCCGCCGCCGCCGCCTCGTCCTCCTCCACGTTGCTACCGGCAAGAACCATCTCGAATGCCCGCCCCGTCCCATGGAGAGCCGCCCAGTGCCTCCCAAGAAGGGTTGGAGGGAGCAGGCTATCGCCATGTTCCCTCCGCTTCTCGACCGGGAGATCGCGGCGAGCAGCAGAGGCAGCCCAAGCGTCTGCGGCGGGTGCGGGCGGAGCTCCGGCTTCCGCGGCCCTGCCGGCGGCGCTGCTCTTCGACTGCGACGGCGTGCTCGTGGACACCGAGAAGGACGGCCACCGCATTTCCTTCAACGAGACATTCGCCGAGGTCTGGCTCCCTTCCATTCCATCGACGCCTTGCATCCGATCTGTTTTGATTTCCTGATGCGATTGCTCCCCGGTCAAGATCATCCTTTGTTTTTGCAGAGGGAATTAGGTGTGAGCTGGGATGTTGAATTGTACGGAGAGTTGCTCAAGATAGGCGGTGGCAAGGAAAGGTCAATCGACTCTTTACTCTTTGCATTGACTTGACTTACTTCAGTGGCCTACTAAGACTGAAGCTTATTTGTCGACTTCAACTGTAACACAATTCGTTTGATCATTCCTTACAGGATGACAGCATATTTCAACAAGACAGAGTGGCCAGCTAAAGCGCCGAAGACTGACGAAGAAAGAAAGGAGTTTGTTGCTTCTCTTCACAAGAGGAAAACAGAATTATTTATGGCCCTGATTGAGAAGAAGTTGCTTCCTCTCCGTCCAGGTGTTCAAAGGTCATGTTTTCAAAGAATTTGATGGCTTGAGTAACTTAACTGCAGTTTAAATGAACTTGTGAGTCAGAAACATTCTCTGCTGCTGCTATAACACTAGTTAAGTGCTTCCTCACAACATAATTTATGTTGTGTATAAACAACAGAATTAGTGGTATTGTGTTTGTACCGCTGTATGAATATATAGCAGTTCTGGTAACCAATCTGTTTTCCGTTGGAATTAAATGCATGTGCCTTACATATTATCCATTGCAATTACGCTTCTAACATCTACTCCATCTGTTCAAAATATAAGACATGTAAATTTTGACCTAACTCAAAAAATTCTTATTTTGACCAAGTTTATAGGCAAAAATTACAAAAATATCTATACTCCACAGTATAAATATACTATGAAACATATTTCATGATAGATCTATTGATATTGGTATTGTAGATATTGATTTGTTTTTCAATAGACTAAGTCAAATTTAGAGAACTTGCATACGCCTTATATTTTGGAACCGAGGGAGTAATATGAAAGGTTAAAGAAATGAGTGAAACAAGTTTATATAATTAACTAATATTATCAACACACGTTAATAATACATTTCAATATCTGTTGAATAGGTCTACATTATGTGCATATAAATACATGTCAATGTAATCCAACAGTTGAATGGTAAATCGACTAATTAAAAAAATGATGAAAACTTTGCAAGAGGAAAATTTCTAAAGTAATTATCTTAACTTCTTAGCTTTTACAGGTTAATTGATGAAGCTCTAGGAAAGGGGGTGAAAGTGGCGGTATGCAGTACTTCAAATGAGAAAGCTGTAAGTAACAAAATATTTCCCAACCCCAGATGCTTTTAAAAGAGAGATGATTCTTCCATTATTTGCACAAGGGGAATGTTCTAGTGATTGCCCCTTTTTTTTGCGGAAGTAATAACAATTGCTCTTAATAACCTATGTTCTACTTAAATCGTCTCGTATTTGATTTATGTTGTGAGCTTATATTTAGGGCAGCTAACATATTTCACTCTCCACTTAGTGCAGGTTTCAGCTATAGTTTCGTGCTTACTGGGGCCTGATCGAGCAGAAAAGATTACCATATTCGCTGGGGATGTGGTTCCTCGCAAAAAACCTGATCCGGTAAGGGGAAGTTTGTAGTTGCGTTCTATGTTACGCTGCAAGGTGCAATCAAGTTCGTCAGGGGAACCTTTACTGGTTTAGTAATATTTGTTGTTTCATGGCTAAATTTGTTTCAGCACAGTCGCATCTGAAAATAGAACCAACTAAGTGCTCCTAAAAGACCATAGTGATGTCAAACAAACCATAAGTTAATTTCACAATTTAAATATTAATTCATATGGCATTATTCTATTTTTATTTGAAATATTTTATATAAGGCATTAATTCAGTTTTCCAGTGTGCCATCAGAAAAACTGAACGAAATGTATGTGTTATACTAACTTTACTTTTTTATTAAAATTATTAAATACCATGTCGTTAGGTGCTATATCCATTCACTTGACCTCACCATTTCGTTTCAAGAAATATCCATTGACATCCTTCCACTACAAAAGAGTAATGTGCATCACCAGTGCCTTACTGCATTATACTTTTTTTTTCTCGAGAAAACGCAAAAGAGTTTGCGTTTTATTTCATTGAACAGGAAGACAACACGGGTACAACCTCCACAAGGGAGGGACACACACACACGCACACACACGACCGTCCTCACCAAGCGACTACAACTAGGTAAGGAGGTGCCATCAACTACAGACCACGACGACATCAAGTTTCACCAGCCTTGCCTCCAACCAAGAATGGCGAGGTGTCGAGGTTTGGAGCTATAGGGCATCAACACCGCCGTTGCCAGACACCTCCAGGGACGATTTCAGCTCCAGAACTGCCCAGCCCAACGTACCTCGCACCCTTGTGTGCCTAGAGAGTCGGCGGGGTGAAAGGCAGGGACCGGCTGGGACTGGTGTAGAACTCGTCGGGGAAGTGTCGGCGCTGGCATACGTTGCGCCCCGGGCGTCCACCTCCTGTGTAGCATTCGACGCCAGAGCGCCACATCACCAACCTCACGCTGCCGCAATCAGGTACTCCACGTGCAGCCATGGCAGCGCCTTCAAGAAGGGAACAACGCTGAGACGCTGCCGCTGCCCAATCTGGCGGGCCGGACCTAGGGTTTCCCCCGGTGCTCGAGGAGGAAATCCGGCCAGGGTCATGTCAACGCCTCCAAGGAGGTAACGGCACCCTCAGGCGTCGCCGTTGACAGCGCAGGCCGTCGCCGCACGGGGGTTTCGCCCCGACCCATGAGCAGGGACTTCCGAAGACCGTTGATGTCGGGGCAGACCGGAGGTGGCCAAGTCGTCACTGGGGGAGTCCATCACAGCGAGGGAAACCTAGTAATGTTGTCGTCTCGGTAGGAGGCACCGGCTAGCGCAGGGCCTGCAGGCCGGCCACCGCCAGGAGCGCGTCCAGCAGGCAACACGAGGTCGCTTGCACCGCGCCGCCACGCACAGTAGCCGTCGCCGCCGCACCAGCCCGCAGCTTCCGCCGCCGGGATCCGCCGGGGCTCAGCAGAGCAGCCGAAGCCCAAAGGCCGCTGCTCGCATGCTCGCCCGCCAGCATCCTCACCAGCAGCGGACGGGAAGGGTGGGGGGAGGGAGAGATGCAGGTTGGGGTGGAGGGGTGCCACAGGGTCGAGAGGCGACGTCACCGTCGCACGCCAGACGCGCCACGGCCGCGGCCCGCCCGGCCCAGGTCGGGCCCAGAGCGCCGCCGCCAGCCACGCGCCGCACCACCGCGCAGCCCCTGGACCTGGCACCGCGTCGCTGCCACCAGTCCGCCGCCCACCCGCTCCGACTCACCTCCGCCCCGCCGCCTCGCCGGACACCCGCGCGGCCCACGCGGCGTCGCTTCTCCGCGCGAAGAAGCTCCGCCAGGGTTGCGCACGCACACGCCCTCACCGCCTTTGGCGGCCGGGCGCTGCCGCCACCGCCGGTGCCGGCGGCGGCCAGGGAGGCGGGGAACGGTGGCTTTTCGCTAGGGTTCGGAATCGCCTCCGGAGTCGCTCGCGCGAGCTACCCGGGAAGCACGGGAATCACAAAATCATATGTACATATTTGTCTCGAAAAGTAATTATACTGAAAATCATATGTACATATTTGTCTCGAAAAGTAATTTAGAATATTATATTTGTTTGTAGTTTTGTACATATACCACAATAGAAACTAGTGATCAAAGTGACATCTTGAAGACCGTGTAAATGTTCAAAGAGTAGCTCCTTAAAATTTCTGGGACTAAACAATAGTCTTCATAGTCAACACAGTACAATTGAACGTTAGAATGGAGAGATGAACTAGTAACATAAGTGGTGCAGGTGCCGTATTTGACTGCCCATGATTTATTAAATTTGCATACTTAGAAGCATCTTGTTTGACATTTGCTTGTTTTAATGGAATCTTGGACATTTGCTTTGTTTTAGACTATTTCTTCCAAAATGAGCCTTCAGTCATTTTTATTTCCGCTTGGCATTTTAAGGCGGATTAAATTCACCCATCATATACTCAGATTTGCATTAGCTTCCAGAGCAGTAACTGACACATAAATTATGGACAAAAAATTGTTTCCTGTATTTCTGGACATGTCATGGATAATGTGTTTCTTTTGTGTGTTTTGCAGGCAATCTACTTGCTAGCAGCAACTACGTTGGAAGTTGATCCCTCTAGGTACTGTAAAAACGATACTTTGGGTTCTTTATATTGTTTTTGTTTTCAGTGTCAATATATTCATCATTAGTGGCAATATTGTTTCTATATGGTATATTTGAAATTAGTCAGATTTAGTAATAATTATGCATTAGTTACTTGGTTCACGTAACAATTACGGTTGTAATGATAATAATTTTTTAGAGGAAAAATAGATGCAATGTGAGAAAACAAACTGATGCAACATGGACATTTAGGGATCCATTGTGGTTAACATAATGTAGTATCTATTTTATTACTGTAACCTTATTGTATTACTTAATTTTGTAACATTTATCTTTTAAAGTATATGAATTCTTTCATAATATATCATATTAAAAGTAATTTTGCTAACGATTGTTGTTTGGATATCAGCTGTGTTGTTGTTGAAGACAGTAATATAGGACTTTCAGCGGCCAAAGCTGCTGGTATGAAGTGTATTGTAACGAAAAGCGGGTAAGAACTATCTTCCTGCTAAGTACTTTAAAAGATGCATCATATTTCTTCTATATGATAGTTGGTAAGCATTTCATAATGAAGAAGGGTGCTGATCTCTCTATATTGAAGCAAAATTTCTGGCTTCTACAAGAGATGCAGTATAAATGTATGTGTGTGTTTTTCCCCTATCTATAAAGCAAAGGCAGAGCTCCTGCCGTTTCAGTTCAAAAAAAAAAAGAGATGCAGTATTGCATTTTCATATGGGTTTCTGTAGTGGTATCTTGAAAACCATTCCCATCCAACAAACCAGAACAGCACCGGATGGAAGTTACCACCGGGTTTCTTTTAGCAAAACATCGAAAAGAATATCTTCTCAAGATGGTTGGAACATGCCTAACAAGGATTAATGTCCATGTCCCGCATAAAACAAGGATCAGAGGGTATCTTTGTCCCCAGACCAGGCCATTTCATTAAATCTGCACGCATGCCACCGGTTTGACCTAAACCGTATCAGATTTCTCTATAATGCTTTTGCAGTATATATGACTTATAAGTCCCTTCTTACTACACCACTTGGCTTCAGAAAATAAGAACTGCATACATGGCATATTTTGGTTGGATCTGCAGTTTTCTACAACAAATTTTAAATTTATCAGTAAATCTAGTGACTTCCTTATATTTTATTGTCGTGAATTTATTGTTTCACCTTTTTGTACTTGAAATGGAACTCTATCAAAACTATACATTCTCTGATCGTAGTATTCTACGTCATGGTACCGTGACGAATCTAGTGACTTCCTTATATTTTATTGTCGTGAATTTATTGTTTCACCTTTTTGTACTTGAAATGGAACTCTATCAAAACTATACATTCTCTGATCGTAGTATTCTACGTCATGGTACCGTGACGACAGTATGACACTCCAAAAACTCTGTCAGGAATAGGGGAATACAGATTCTTATTCAGTACCATAATTATATATTTTTAACATTTTAGATATTTAAATTTGAGAATGAATACTAGAAACACCAGAGCATAACTTATTTAGCAGAAAACCAAAACATAATGAATACTAGAAACACCAGCAGCACACCATCAGCATATCAAATTTGTTCACAAGCCTCAAGAAGTATGACATACTGCGTATTGCGTCATCTATTTCCCAATTCATGATTTGCGCGTGTCTGCTTTTCTCACGATCTTTTCTTTTCTAGAACAGATGTGTTTCCTTTTGAGTGGACCTCATATTCTTGTGTTGAACAGATACACATCAGATGAGGACTTCGTGATAGCAGATGCCGTGTTTGATTGCATCGGTGACCCTCCGGAAGGACGCTTCGATTTGGAGTTCTGCGCCAACCTCCTCCAGAAACAATTCGTGAGCTGAGGAGGCACACGCCTAAGTCGGCCAGTCTCGTACATAATATTGTACAGAAGTTTGCCAGACTCTGCATCGCTTTGACGCAGACGCTGGGGCTAAGTTCCTATTTCGAAAAAAAAACATAAGTTTGCCGAGAGTGGTAACCATCAGTTGTAAAATGGTTTCAAATCTAAAAGGAACACCATTTTTCTTTATGAACAAACAATCAGCATTCAACGCAAAATTGTTCGCTTTCTTGTAAAATTTGTAAATCCTCGTATTATCTAGCATTCAAAGTTACCCCTGCTACATTATGAAATGGCCCGTTTCATATTACATTTAAAGTCACTTTTAGGACAAATGTGTTGTCTCCGTCCTATTTCAAATGGTATCGCGCCCTTGTATTTTTCTTCCCACAAATTTTAAAAATGCACAGGATTACCAGTATAGCATTGTTTAGTATGTCTCCTTAGCAATCTTATTAATGCTTCTTTGGAACAAAGGATGCTGGTAGCTAGGTATCTCATACTAGCATTGGAGGTATATAGGAAATCATCCTACAAAGACATTTGGACTAGAGTTAGCTTAAATATCTGTGTTAAGGATTTTTTTTTTCTTTCTTGTTCTTCAAGGATTTTAAATATTTATTTAAAGCCAGACCCATACTTTGATGTCCTGTTCTTGTTCATGTGCTCCGTTTTGCAGTTTCTACAGATATCCATGAAATCTGGCATCCAATTTCTAATAGATTTACTAGTTGAATGCCCGTGCGTTGCCACGACCTCTTACTCTTTTTAGCCCCACATGAAAAACAATAAACCTATGCGTTGATTCAGATTGATTTTTGTAGAACGTTTTTGGGTTAGCGAAAATTTTATTACTCTGGGAATGACGATGCAGGCAGTTACTTTGCATAAGTCAATCTTGTTAAGTTTGCGATCTTATTGTCAGCGAAATTACTACTTAGAGCAAGATTTGTAGAGGTCAAGTTCATGGGAAAACTGAAGGATCTACGATGAATAAAGACGATAATTGTCATATTCTTATCTTACTTTTAGCAAAGTTATTATTCATGTGACTGATACAACACAAGGTGGTAGAATCCTCAAGGTTCAAATAAACCTTTGCGAAACATTTTTTCTTAATTAGCTAGTACCAACACAATCTAGTGAAGTGAAGGAAGCCGATGGAAAATCAAAAAAACCAATTCACACTCAATTTTATTTGGTAACGATATTTAGCGGCTTATGATCATTGCACTAACCAAGCATCACTATTTAGTTTCTCACAAGTGGCATAATGATCTGTGTGGCTGTGACTCTATGGATGTTTTACTGGTACTGGAATTACTTCTCAAGAACGTGCTTCACACTGGCCCCCCGCCTCATCTACAACAGGTTAATTGTTTACCCATGGAGCACAGCCAGGCTTAAAAGCAGAGTATATATTGTGCAAGTGCCGGAGATTTTAGGGGTCATGGTATATCTGGGCATGTAGCGCCACAAGTGGTCCTTGGGTGCTGGTTACGGGTACCGTACCACACATCACCACCATGACATGACCAGAATAGCAAGATATAAGACTGGTTTGTGGTTAATTGAGAGTGTAAACTCTTGACCATGTTACATTGTTTTTTTTAGGTTCAGTTACATTCGTTTTTGCATACTGATTGACTAGTTAAGTGAGAGAGCAGTCTAGTACTCATTTGTTTTTACCAGCGACGTGGCCAGTTTTGCAAGCGTCTGCCACTGCCTGCATGTCCATCATCGCTCTACGATGTTGTTCACGATGATGGCGCATTTCTTCATCTTGGTGATCTTCTCCTTGTTGAACATTCATCAGAAACAAAGAAAACAAAGAAGCAATCAACATCAAGGAGAGAAATATGTGGTGCAACAGATCTAAAATAAATCGATACGGTGTCTAGAACCATTGCAATTTGTATGGAAGAGAGTAGAAACACAGGTAAGCTTGATCAATCAAGAAAAGTTTGACCCACTTTGTAGTCTAGAAAATTACAAAATATATCAGTTACATTGCGTCAGTGGTCTACCATGAAAGGTATTCTACAATAAAGTTTATTCAGTCAGAGCACCAATTGAGGGATAAAGTAACACACTTGTTCTTACACTTAGTAACTTCTTTTCTAAAAAAAATGCTAACCTGCGAAGAAAATTTTGGCTGACTCTGTGAATTCTGTAATCAAACCACTCAAATTTCAGGAATGACCAAGGGGAATCATCAAAGGGAGAGCATGGCTTGATAATATGAACCAAATGACTGATAGATGTTGATGTCATCAGCTAAACATTTGCCATCAGATAACATGTGTTGTATGAATTAAGATTTAATTCCAATGAAAGGATAATCCTGAAGAAGCCTTTTGTCAAGCACATTACACATGCGAAGCTTTGACAATTTTACAATCAATCAACACAGAAAGTGGTCTCAGTAGTAATCACAAATATAATTAAAGACAGGTCAGTAGTTGTGAGAGACAAAAAATTGGCAGTGTACTTAACTAAAATATAAACAAGTAATCTGCATCAGTTTGGACATCACACAAACAAATTAGTTTAATCAGCGACCAGTTGTTCAGATTAAGATAAGCTCGCCTTCCATCAACGATCTGGTCAAGCTGCTGCAACCGTCAGGATGAACTGCACATCATCATCGATCAAACCACGTTACTCGAAGTAAAAGCACATTTATCAGGGGCACGCCAAAGGAAATGAAAAGAACGCTGTAGAAAACATGATAAGGTATTACCTACTTCCGAAGGGTGTCTACATTCTTTAGTTCAGCTAGCATCCTCTTCAATTAGTAAATCTGCAAACAACAATGCATCACTGCTACAGATTAGTTAACAAACGGTACTGCACTAAATAAACACGAACTAAGGTTAAGAAATATTCTATGATCCTGTGAAGGATTGGCATGGTATCAACAGAACTACAGAAACGCACTCCTTCGAAAAAATAAAATATCCCTGCTTAGTATAATCTGAAGATAGAAGAAATCCTAAATCCAAGCATCCGAGACGTGGAGCAGTTTCTGAATGAGCGTGATAGCAAGGGTTGAGCGCGAGAGAATAATCAACGGAGGAAGCGTTGGACTGCACGGAGTCATCCTCGACATTCTTCCACTTGCTGTACGGATGCGTCAACGCCGTAAGGAGCCCCGAGTTGCCCACTGCCTCCGTCATCGGGATGGTTCAGATCTCCTCGGCGCGGTGAAGTTACTCGATGAACCTGGCGGTGATGGCCTTGGACCGCGTGCTTCATGTACTGGATCGCCTGCTCCTTGAAGTTGATGGCACCACCTTCGCCACATAATCTGGCGGATCGGTGGACGAGATCAGACCGGGGTGTGGGGTGTGGCTGTGTGGGAGAACGTCGGCGGCGTCGGTTGCTTGGCAGTGCCCTGGGGAGAAGAGGAGGGGGAAGGGGAACGAGGATGCAGTGCAGAATCGTGCGTGGGTCATGGGGCAAGTCGTGCGGGCGTGGGTCGCCGCTTTTTTTCTTTTTTTTGATGTTTTCGTTACCGCGCGGGATTGGCAGGCGTATGACGGACGACCATCACCACCGTCTCTCCTTTAATATAGTAGAGATTGTCACGCATTCCAAACGGAAATGTTGAGTTGCCAATGGATAAGAACTAAACTACATATTGTCATGCATTCCAAACGGGAATGTCTGAGTTGCCAATGGATGAGAACTGCTGCATAGTTAACCATCTCATAGGATGGCACAATGCACAGGTTGGAAAGATTTGTCTATCTTTCATCTTGAAAACATACAAGTCATTTCCAGAACTGAAAATGTAGAACACCATCTAAATGAATAAACATATCTATCTAATGAATAATGTACGACATACTCTGATATTTACCAGCAGTCCAGCACTCTGGCAGTATCTTTAGTCTCGAAATTACAGTTAGAACTTTGTAAGTGTATCTGTGCTCAAAACATCACAAAAGAAAGGTACAAGCCTACAGGCTACCAGATGAATTGCCTCAAGAGCAAAAAGAAGAGCCTCCAATCTTGCCTCAAATTGCAGCCGAATACCAGCTACAGATTTTCCTCAGCCATCCTACTTCGATAGGGAACACAAGGCATAGTGGAACGGGACGAAAATGTTCCAGCATGGGTATCAGAACCATCGAACTCAGTTTCCGTTGAAAGAGCAGTTAGAGATCTTCCTCATCCACCCTACTTCTTCTGGACAAGTCTCTTTCGTCGACGCTTTGGAGAGGCATCTTCAGGTGCGTTATGCTTGACGCCTAGAAGTTCTAAGCCAGATACAATTGCATTCTTGGAAATAAACCACCCTGGCTGTTGTTGATCAATGGCAAGCTCTGCTGCTGGGCCGTTGTAGGTTCTCAACAGATTATCCGAGTTAAGCACATCTGCTCCCTCACCAACCCAGGCACGTCTCGATAACTCCCCGATTTGAATATTCATCAATCTGTAATTTATGTGCAATCAGTTGCAATTTGGGAGCAGTTCAATAATATACTTTATGTGGTTCAGTGAATACGTGATATCAAGACAAATTATATGGGTAAAAAGCACATAACCCTACAACATACGTGATGCTTAATTCCTCACATGTGATGGGTCTTTAGAACATGCTATCATGGAGAAATTGCAAAATGTGACCATTCTATCACGAAAAAATTAACTGATCGCTAACACAGTGTCGCATCAAGTATAACATTGGCTTCCAAATGCTAATATTGTAGATTTCATTAGTGATATCATCACTGAAAATCTAACTCAAATCAAGTCAGTAGCTTCAATTCAGAATGAAAAATTTAAGTCGTGGATAAACATGCAGCCCTATCAACATGTAATGAACCATGTGAGTGTAAGCTTTTGGTGAAATTGCAGGAAAATGATTTTGTAAAGATCTACCTCATTGCTGTGCTGAACAAGATTGTAACACCAAGAACATCAAAATGGTTAGCCATTGATCTTTCAAGACCACATAACATTTGATACCGCAGATTTGCATAAAGCCCGTAGAAAGCTCCATAACTAAGAGCATTGTTGCTGACAGAAGGAACAGTCATCGATAACCTACATGTAATGAGATTGGTCAAAATAAAATTCCAAAAATATACAGACAGAACTGGATAACTGCTTTAAAGATGTAGGCCATTTGATGAACATGGAGATAAATACACATAGTAGCTCACCTTCTTTCTCTTCCAGCAGAAAGGACATTGGATACAGCTCCTTGAATGGAGCCAACAAGTAGCCCACCTAGGCAAAGCTCAGCAGCTTTGCTAAACAATGACTGTGTTCTTCTTAGAAGATCAAACTGCCTCGTAGGATAGCTCTTCTCAAATATATTATTGGGAAGTTTCTGGATCATATATGAACGGCATGGTGCAAGTGAACAGACAACAGCTAAGTTGCACAATGTAGCAGTAAAAACATTGAGAAGCACCAAATCCATTCTTGTTGGAACCTACACCCGAGAAATATGTAGGATTAGATGAGGTAGATGCCAAAAAATCTGGTTTTGAACAGCGTAGAAACCACAACATACCTCTCCTTACGATTCTTCATCTCCCACCAAACAGAAGAACTGACTGTAGCTAGCAACTCAAAGGTCATCTTGTGCAAGAAAGATGGATCTGCAAGCATTCTGCAATTTGGAGAGGAGATGCAAGTTGTTAACTTGTTATTGCTTTGTTGTAAAATAAACACAAGGGATATGCAAAGATTACAAATGTAATCAGAGTGCATGCTGATGCTATTTGATCAATGAAGTAATACAAGTCAAAATATAATGTTTAGGCCCATTACATTAATTATTCTGAATATGCTGTCAACTAAACAAGTTCAAGATCAAGTACAAGTGTACAACTCGACAAATACCGATGAAGCTGGAAGCTCCAACGATTATTCTGAATGCTAACTGATAGCAATAGTAGATAATGATAAAAATAAATAAACATATTCTAAAGTTACAATATTTGTGGCTAAAACCACTCATTCAGATTTCTGATATGTTGACTAAAGCTGTCTAGAAAAAGTTTCAGAGAACATTAATAAAAAAGATTATGTCCAAACATTGATTTAATCACGAGTACTTATACACCAAGATATGATTTATTTTATGCGAGAGAATATTGATGAAGTTGCTAATGTTAGAACTAAAATTTTGATACAGGATTCCAAGTACTTCCAGTATTATCATTAGATATAGGTATGGCAGACAAAAATTGTTCAACATAGAGCCTCCAGTTTTGTATATTGGAAGCCATTGCATGTAAGAAAGCTCAGCATCTCAAGTTCAACCAGATGGTAATAACTTAAAAAAGAAAACATTATATGTTGAACAAATATCACCAACAAATACTTTTCAGATAGTACCTTCCCACAAGGCCTCTTGAAAAGAAACTTGGAAAAGCTCGAGAGAAATATCTAGCCTTTGTAGGCCTTCCAAACATCGATAAATACTGGACCATCTGAGCTGAGCTGACCAAACCCTACAAAAACAAGTCCATTTGATACTACTCCATGGTTTAGGATCAAAGCTCAAACTACATGGAAGAGAATGCAGATAATTTAATACCATCTCGTGAGCTTGACGTAAGCCAGCAGGCAAATTACTTATTGTTTTGTACCACTCTTGAAGAACAGCATCAACAAACTCTCTTTTAAAAAGCTGTACAAACAGAGAAATTAAAATGCATCAACTTCACATTGATCATACTCGAGGAGCATGGGTAAGATGGCTTCTTAGTGAGAGTTGGACCTCTTGTATAATAATACGTCTTCTGAAAAACCCACTTTCTTCATCTCCATCTTCAGAGTCTTCAAAGTAATCATCGTCATCACCATCATCATCTCCACTATTACCACCCCATAGCCAATTCTTCTGCCATTGTCTCCACCACCACTGCCGGTTGCCAGCTATAGTATTTTGCAAACAAATGAGTCATGAATGAACAAAGATGTAGAGGATAATATACTGAACCATAACATATGCACAGGAAATAGAATTCCAAAATAATATTTCATAGTGGAACCCCCAGAAGCATATGCACAGGAAGAAAATGCAAATAGAAACTGACAACTGAACATAGCAAAGTGTATTGGACAACTTAAACTACACCCATTCTTTTCTCATTTGCATGCCCTTAAATTTCATTTGAAGATAAAACAGATCTCTATCAACTTACATCTTACTGTACAAAATAGTTTAGAACACTAACAATTGCCTCAGTGAGAATGAACATCAAAATTCATGCATTATAAGGAGTCAAAGTGCATATAAAATAATAAAAATCAACATTTGACGGCCCTAAAACAAGACTCATATTAGGAAATTAATAAGAGACCAGCAACTGAGCCAACTAAAAACAACTAACAAAAATGATAGATGTTGAGCGTGAATGCTTAGGCATACATTAGCATGAAAGCTATGCAAATATTAAATATTTCAAAGATGATGGAGCCATAATTCAAACAAATAACCCACTTAGTGGACAAGTCTCCCATCCCTCCTGAATCATGGCATGACAGCGATATACTGATATGGTCAAGAAAATTTGTCATCGCAAACTTTTATTCACATTTCAGAACCTTGCTGGGAGGGTAAGATATATCACATTTAGGGCACCCAAATGTTTAGTTCTGGGAAGAAAAGAAAAAGGCTAGGCTGTGCGTAACTTCTCATTCAAAGCATCGCATGCAATTTCAAGCAGCATTTTCTTGTGATCTGAGGATCTTATCTCCTATAAGACTGACAGTGGTGCCTTTAAGGGTCAGCTGCTTTGTTAACTGTACTGCTGGCAATCACAGGCCCTGCGTCCTGTATCTTATATGCCTAGCCCCACATAACAGCAGTCTTCTCAATCTTCTGCTACATCAGTTTTAATTGTCTGTTCTACTGGTTCTGAGGCTGGCTGCACGACTGGACTGAAGGTTTTGAAAAAATGAGTGGAAAAGGTTATCGTGTTCCCCTCCAATTTGGTAGATGTATAAGATTACTTCTATAGCCAACAACCTCATTTCTAAGTTGTACCAGCTAACAACTTAAATACCTCCCTTCTGGGTACTTTTAGGTAAGAATTAGCTATCTAACTTATAAACTAATCACAGTGTCCGTGGTTCAAATTCAAATAACGTAAAGGTTACGAAGGATGATGTAACAATAACCGAGAGTTTAAAAAAATTACGCGTGCAAGTTCAATGAACACATAACATGTTAACCAATCTTTATTAGCACTTTATAGTGTATACCATTGACTCCCATATTCTGGTTTAGTCCCCAAATAAGGCAAGCAACTGACTACACCCTGCCCAAGTGTTTTACTCTATAGTCATACTTCTGTGTTAAAATCCAGAACCTCGATGTCACTGGCACACAAGCTAGGTACCTAGAGACTAGAGTACAATTTCCCCCGAAATGTATCTGCAATGTCATGGGCTCGCAGATTGGATCAAGGTGGCATTGTGCATGCGGTTGTTGCGTGTGAAGTAGAACCCCATGAGATTCATCCGAACACTGCAGCACCTACTGCACTACTTCCCCTCCCAGCAAGAGCAGGATTGGCAGCACAGGACAGAATGAAACTTATCCCGAAGACACTTAGAGATTTAGAACCTGATTCCCCAGCCTGAATTATCAAAAAAAAACGTGATCCTCTTCACAAGCCACACGACATCACAAAATGTCGTAACCCACGTTGGCACTCATCTTCAACCAATACCAGCATCAGAATTCAGAGGTTGCCTTCCATACCACGCAAGGGACAATCCCAATAATCACAACAGAGAATCTAGACGCACGCACCTCGGGGAGGACGCCTTTGAGCTTCTTCTGGGAGAGGTCGAGCTTGGCCTTCTGGAGCGTGACGGCCCCAAACGCCCCGCGCTGCCTCCCGCCCTTCATCTCCGGCGGGGCCGAGGCGGGCGCCGGAGTCGCGGCCAGGCACCGCTCGAGGCCGGCGGCAGCGTGGTCCCGCCGCGAGGGAGGCGACGAGGAGGAGAGGGCGGCGGCGACCCGGAGGCGCGGCAGGCGGATAAGGCGGGCGGACGGGCGGGGCTGTGGACGGATGGATGGGGCGGCGAGGCGGTGGTGGGTGACGGCGAGGGAGGCGGCGGACTCCATGGGGTGGGCTGGCGGCGTTGGTGGCTCCGCCGGCGGTGGTTGGCTGCCTCGAAGTCGAAGCGCCGCGGAAGCCGGGTGGGGGTTTGGATGCTCCGCCCGCCTCCGCGTGAGGAAGAGGGCTATCTGCTATTTTGGAGCTTTGAGTTTTTCTCTGTTCTGTGAGGGGCCCAGATTGAAGATTCTCACCGCCTTCTGGTTTAAGGAGGTATTTGTTCAAAGTTTGTTCGCTTGTGGTAGAAAAACAACCAAGCCGACGGGGTAGGTGCGTAGACCCGGCGGGAGTATAACAAGTAGGGACGCGTCTAGCGGGCGCCCGTGCGCCCAGCCGTTGGTTCGAACGCTCACAATTAATTACTGCCACATCGGACATGAAAGCGACATGTCCTGGCGCGTGGGCATTTGAAACTGCGAAATAGCGCACCCTTATCCAAAGAGGGAAAGAGTCGTCTTCCCTAACTAACCAGTTCGTGTCGTGTTCGTCCTCGGCGGCTCGGCCCCGTTCCGCCCCTGGCTACCAACCCACCCCGCGCGCTGCCCCAGGTCACCCACCCACAGCGCCGCGCCCCCGCCACCACGCACAGCGCCGCCACGCCGCCGGAATCAGCGAGGCCATCGGCGGATTTGGGCGGCAGAAAAGCCTCCACTATGCCGTCGACAAGATCAAGGACACAAAACCGGTGCCGGTCCACAGCGTAGGCGTCCAATTTCCTCCTCTGCGGCGACCGCGCCTGGGCGAGGAGAAGAAGGGGAGCAGCAGGCCAGCAGCCCGGCTGGCAACCGGTGGAGTAGAAACACCGGGGCAGAACGGCGTCTCGCCGGTGGGGAACTGGGGGAGAGGATGCCGGCGAGTTCCGCGCTGGTGTACGACATAGGAGAGGAGGCCGGCGGCGACCAGAATCAGCAGCGCGTGCACTGACTGAGAAAACATTGGGAAGGAGAGAGAATGGGGAGGAAGAAGATAAGGTGAGAGAGAGATGGGGCCACTGCTTGGCGGGTCCCACGTGTTAGAAAGTACCGTATTGTTGCTTCACATCACATATTGGTTGCTTGATTTTGCCAATTTGTTGCATCAATTTGGTTACCGTATTGTTACTTCGCATCACATAACGGTACGCAATTTTTGTCAGATTGTTTAACACACCAACCGGTCCGGCACCAAAGTTGTGTTGTCACACACCAAAGTTCCTCTATCGGGCACCAAAATTGCCTCGTCACACACCAAAACTGCTCAGTCAGGCACCAAATTTGTTTCATCGCACACCGAAGTTGTACTATCGGGCACCAAAGTTGCTTCGTCACACACCAAAATTGCTGTGTCGGGCACCAGAGTTGCTTCGTCACACACCAAAGTTGCTCTCTCGGGCATCACAGTTGCTCCGTCACACACCAACGTTGCTCTGTCGGGCATCAAAGTTGCATCGTCACACATCAAAGTTGCTCTGTCGGGCATCAAAGTTTGCTACATTACGAAACAAATTTGATGTGCGACGAGGCAACTTCACAACAGCGGTAAGCAGTTTCACATCAATTAAAATCAACTTTGGTCAGCAGTAAGCAACTCCACAATAATTAAATATAATTTGGATACAACACGCAACAACTTTGATGTGCGTTGATGCAACTACACAACCATGGGGAGGAACTCCACAACAATTTAAAACAACTTTGGTGTGTGTCAATGCAACTTCACAACCACTGGGAGAAACTCTGCAACAATTAAAAGCAACTTTGTTGTGCGTTAATGTAACTTCACAAATCACGGGGAGGAACTCCGCAACAATTAAAAGCAACTTTGGTGTGTGTTGATGCAACTTCACAACCTCCAAGAGGAACTCCGCAACAATTAAAAGCAACTTTGGTGTGCGTTGATGCAATTTCACAACCACGAGAGGAACTCCGCAAAAATTAAAAGCAACCTTGGGTGCATTGATGCACCTTCACGAATCACAGGAGGAATTCCGTAACAATTAAAAGCAACTTTGTTGTGTGCTGATGCAATTTCACGACCACGGAGAGGAACTCCGCAACGATTAAAAGCATCTTTGGTACGACACTAAACAATTTTGGTGTGTGTTGACGCAACTTCACAACCACGGGAAGCAACTCCACAACAATTAAAACCAATTTTGATACAACATGAAGCAACTTTGTTGTGCGTTGATGCAAGTTCGCAAACTGCAGGAAGCAACTTTGATATATGTTGAGACAATTTTCGTAACTGCGACAGAAAACTTCAGTAGATAAAATCGAGCAACTACTAAGTGGTGTTAGAACTTAGACAACAAAATGTTACATCAAACAGCTCGAGCCACCTCCATTTCTGCTAAGTGGGACACATTTGTTGGTCTCTCCCTTTCTTCTATTGCAGTGGTCGCAGAGGGCGCTCCGGAACGCATGCGGTGGTGTGGGCGGCAGCCGACGGGCCGAGGCGTGTTCCTGCTATTGAACGCGTCGCCGGCGCCGGCTCTCCTCCTCTTGGCCTCATTGGGCGCATAGGCGTCATGCGGAGGTGGCCGCTGAGTACTGGATGCGGCAGGCGCCGGCGGTCGGGGTTGCGCTGGGTTAGAGCGCGCCGGTTTGACTCGTAGGCAGCAACGGCGTAGGCGAGGCCGGTGAGCGGCGTCCATGGGCTGGAGGGCGTGGCGCCGGAGATGGGGGATTGGTGAAGCGCGGTGGCCGCCGGAGATGGGGGAGGAGCGGAGAGTTGTGGCGTCCGAGATGGAAGCAGGGCGGAGCACGGCGGCGGCCGCCCCTCCTACCCGACCGAGCTCTGGCGTGGGGCGGCGTGATTTGGAGAGAACGCGTAGGTTGGATTGATTCGTTGGGGACGATAGTGCGTACGTGTCTCTGTCGCTAGCGTGAGCGCTCGATCCATCCAGATAGCGCAGCTGCGCTTTGTGGTAATTCCCAATAAGTAGAGTTCAAATTTGCTTGTTCATTTTTCACATGGACAGAAATCAGGACTATATTACTCCGATCTGTCATCACCATCTACTTGATTAAACATTAAGTTTTGTGGGATTACAAAGTTACTTCAATGGTTAAAATGAGGCTTATATTTGGATGTTGCGCACATATCCATAGCGCCGCAGAATCATCTTTGGGATCAAAGGGTTTCAGATGCGGAGATTACAATAAAAACCATTCTAGTGCAAAGCTATGAACATTGTTATCGGCACGCGAAGCTCTATGCCAAAACTTTGCAACAAAATGTGAATCTCTTCTCTACGCATGCCTACCTAATGCATCGGTTCTAATTGTGTTTAGATAGTACTAAAATTTCTACCTATAAGATGGTATATGAGCAGCAATGTGGGAAGAAATCGACACAAACGAAGTTTTGATGGTGAGTAATGTGAAACTATTGTAAAAAGCATTTGATATCTCAACAGGGCACAGGCACCAGCTGGCTTCCACATGCCTGAAATACAAAGACATCAAGCAACCAAAGGTCACAAATCTTTGAATTCTCAAAACATTATAGGCGGTTCCTCTAGACATGCACTTACGCAAGCCAAAAGAGTTGCTTGAACCCAGACTTTTCTTATGTATATTCAACGATTTTCATATAAAGCAAGGAGGAAAGCTTGTGATTTATTTCTTATGTGAATTGTTTGATTTTTATGACTAAATCTCATATGATTATTGTAAGAATTTCTTGTACAACGTTTTAAAAGTTCATTGACTCAAACCTCTTGAAAAGCATACTTTTCTAGTGTTTTTCCACATATCTTTCAATATCTAAACTTCCTACAAACAGAGCCTCCTTGTTGCTCCACGTGGCAACCTTCCATTGGTTTAGGTCAAGGTAGAAATAATATTATTTATTCGTTCAGTTGAATACAAAACTTATTTTTATACAGACTACGGTGCGGCCCCTCTCTTAGAGCATCTTCATTAGCTGCCTTACTTTAGGGCATAACTCTTTTTAGGTCATTTGGGACCAAAATCTTGCTCCAACAGCTGCCTTTGATGTAATTTTTCCCAAAAAAATGTCAACAAAATCAAGTGTTGCAAATATAAAACACTTAGGTCATTTTCTATAACAGAAAGGCCAACACGCGCACGCTAACTGCCAATCGTAAGTTTCGTGTCGCCCTCACACGGTCACGCCTCTCATTCGGTGACCACCGCCGCCGCCTCTTATCTCATCGATTTGGCCTCGAATCCGACAGTTTCGCCAGAACTCTGACCAATTGGGCCGCGAATCCACCACCGGTGCACATGGGCACCGCAGATCGGGAGGGATTTCGACCTCGAGGGATGTTGACCGTCGCACTCCTCCCGCCCGTGCCCACCAACTATTCACGTTCGTATTAGGTCATTTGGGATCAAATATCATGCTCCAGTAGATGTCCTTGATGTAAATTTTGCCAAAAAAAATTGCCAAACAGAAAAAACAGCAAGTGTTGCAAAAATAAAACACTTGGGTTGATGCTTTAAAACAGGAAGATCAATGCCCACACGGCATCTGCCAATCAGAATTTTCTATGAGAGGGACACTAATCTTTATTCAAACCAGCATGTCATGTAACCGCAATAATACCCCTCGATCGCAGCATATACGGTTCGAGTGAGCGTGCCACTTTATCCCGGGAAATCCTATTCCTAGCGAAATTGTCTAGGGTTCTGCTAGGGTTTATCTGCTAGGGTTCGAGTTTATCCTATTCCTAGCTGAGAAACTCAAATAATGGTGAGATTTTAGTATGTCTTGCACTTTCTTTCTTTTCTTTTCTTTTCTTTTTTGGTGAAGGGCAATTTTATTACTCATGGTATGGCGAGATTTTAGTATCATGTCTTGCACTTTCATAACTTATGGATTGCCGACTAGGCACGATTTGCCCCAATTTGGGACCCACCATGGAATGCTTCAGAGAGCTAACTGATTCATGCACTCCATTGTCACATTCTCACATAAACTCCGACAAAAGCAATGGAACCAACTTCCATATTTGCAAAGATACCAGGCAAGCCTGAGCGCCAACCATCGTCCTACCAGTAAACACAAAAGAGTATATGCTCTCAAATAATAAAACCAGTTTCAGTGTAGGAACCCCAATCATACAAGATGTACATATACAACTACCAGCAATTTGTTATTATTTAGTAAATTCATGGTAGATACCATCCGACCAAGCCATTTATGTTCAGGCAGAGCACTTCAACCGTTACATCGAACTCCCCAAATACTAGAGGTCACAGACGAGTTTTTAGGATGAAACTGCAGATGCCGCGGGTTCGTTGTTCGCAGCTTCAGCCCCCCAGAACTCAGTCTTTTTGCCTGTCTTTGAAACTGTCTGAAGAACAGCATCTGGTGTTACATTACCCTTCACAGTGACCTTCTGCGCATCGATGTCTACGTCGAAAGACTCAACACCTGAAGCAACCACAAAGTCAAATGAATATGATTAGGTTTAAAGGTAGATCTATTGAAAGATGATAATTTCCCTTTCTTGGAACAATCAATTCCCACAGGAATCCATACAGAACTGGGCGTCCTGCAGAATCCATACGAAATAGTTCAATTCACACACAAGAATAAAAATCATGCATCCGAAAATGGGTGGAAAATTCCCATTTCAAATGTCAACCATTCATCCCGAACACTGCTTAAGACATACATACATGTATTTACTAATCAACAAATCTATGCAGTCTGGGTGCAGGAAGTATTGAGCTAACTCTTGTTAGGTTAACCATGATATATTCAAACAATCTCCTTTAGACCAACAAAATATACCAAAGCTGAATGCATGTAGGGTGGTTGCCCTTTACCGTCTGCATTTTTAGGTGATTTTGGAATCAAGTTTTCCATAATCATTCTGTTACAGCCGACCAAAAGTGCAGACAGGAAAGTGCTTTCAAAAAGCCACGAATGCTAAGCGGGGCCTTAATAAAAGATTCGTCCAATCATCTATCTTAAGATTTCCATGTCAAACGAATTTAAACAGGTAATCAACAATTCCCAATGCAAAGCTTGACCAGAGGGTACATTCATATTCCGATTGGTGATAAATAAAATGATGTATCATTGTATCAATTCTAGTTGCATGGGTTTGAACCCAAAAAAAATCAATAACAGGAGAGTTATACCTACCTTCCATTTTCCCGAGAACCCGCTTGACAGCTCCAACACATCCTTGACAGGACATGCCAACCTTGAGTTCAACAGTCTGCATCACAGAACTGATTTTATAGTTCTGGAAGAATTATGTACCGTTCTAATAATAATTTTCAGTTCATAAAAGATCAGAATGCAGGACTTTCTCTTCCAAATCGCGTGCACATTTAAAGTCCAACAATTTCCCCGTGAGTTGTGAACACCTACAAATTCTTGCTTCCAACTGAGCAAACATATACAGAAAATCTCCTACTGATTTCCTTTGGATCACAGAATTACATCAAAGGAACTTCATAGAACAGGAATTTTCAAAGAGTCCGCATAGGACAAAATTCTACGTACTAAAATCCTGCAAAATTCCTACGAAAATCCTTCAGTTGAATGGGGCTATTAATTTTTTTCTAACAGTTGTGAACCTTTAGTAAGCATGCAACGATTGGTATCAAATAAACGAGATCAAAATTGAGTTGCTCTGTGGCCCTTGAGTAGCTAGTTAGTTTAACCGCCATGCTCGTAAAGTTAGAGAAATCGACGAGCAGTTTCGTTCACCAATGAACAGATGAAGTGACTGAGCCCAAAACTGCGTCTCTAATCAAGCAGAATCCTCCAGATGGGCGCGGTGGTCGAACAAACCCACTGGCAGCCGAACAAGACTAGGTTCCCCAGGATGAACATTCTGAATTAACACCAAAACTGCGCATCTAGAGCTCTACTTCCAATTTACAGCTCTCAACTTCATTCCGTGGGCGTTAATGACTTCACGCCCGGAAACCAAACCTAGCTAGCGCCCCAGCCTAATCGACCCGCTGGGCCATCTGATCCCGCGGCATACATATACAGAACTACAGATATTGGAATCAAATTGACGATTACTCGGGATCCCAAACATGGGAGAATCTAATAACGAGGCGCTGTGACGATACCTGCGACATGGCGCGCGAGATCGATTGGTCCGCGGACGGCTGAGGCGCAAGAGCGATCGGGGAAATTCTGACGCGGAAATCAGGCGGAGGGCGCTGGACGACGGTGTCCTGCTCCGCGAGAAGGTGAATAAATACGCGTACGGGCGGTGGCGTGCTCTGGTGTTTTTATTTCTGGGCCAACGAAGGGGATGCTTCCGTTGACTGCAGGTGGGCCCCACGGCGATGGTGCGGACGGACGCGCTGACGGTGGCCGTTGGCGCCGCGTCCTGGAGATGATGGAATGGGACGGGCAATCAGCGACCGGTAGATTTTGGTGGTGGAGAGGAGGAGCGGTCAGCGCCGTGCCGTGATGGGCTGTGAGTGACGGATGGGAAAGTTGTTCAAAAATTGTTTTTGGATCCATTGGTTCTTGTAGATGCACTCACCGTTTAAAAAAGTTACATTTTAAAATATCAAATATTTCGAACAAAATTTTCGGATGTATATCTGGACATTCTGTGTTCACACACATCATTTTTGAAGAAAAAACATTTTTTATGACCTGAATACTAGTTTCGGTGCTATAAAATGACTTTACCCGAGACATAATGTCGACATTTGTACACGGTCCAAAATAATGTCTTTTTTCACGATTTTTTTTACAATATAATGTTTATATGTACACCTGAATTTTTTGTTTAGAATTTTTTGACATTTTAAAATGCACTTAAAATATAATTTGCACAATAGGTGTATCTAAACTACGAGTCTTTTTTTAACATAAAAATATACTACCTCCGGTCCTAAATAAATGTCGTGAATAGTACTAGTATATTGTACGTAAGTAGTTGTTTTCCTCCGACACTTATTTAGGATCAGAGGGAGTATTTACGATCCCAATACAAGCTTACATATTGCACAAAACAGAGAAAGAGCCAGCAACGCTGAGCTGCACATAAAAAAATCTAGATGGCTAAGATTTGCATAGAAGATGCCGAAGACTACAATTGCAGTCAAACAGCGGTCGGTCGTTCGTCGATAGATCAGGCTCGAACTTGCTGCGATTGCAATCTCCAAGGGCCTCTTTGTGCTCCATACCAGTTGATGCCCCACGGGTAACTCTCCCGACGGTCTTTCTGGCGTATGCACTTGAGGTTTGTGAGTGTTGAGCTATAGATATCGAATAGTCTTCACCGAGCCCAAACTCGAAAAGTCCCCTATGTTAAATCTGAGGATCAACAACGAAGGTCTTGTCGTCCACCTCTGGCGACACAGCCCAAACAGCAAGGGGACGGTATCTTTAACAGTAGAGCCTATAATCAAAGTTGATCTAGTGCAACAAAAGCATATAGGAGAATCTTGCTCTGTAGAAACTGTTGTGATGACGCCAAATGATGATCCGGTAAGCATAAATGCACACCCAAATTGTTTGCTACTCAGTGATCTTATTTGATGTGTGTGAACAAAATGATCTAGCAAAGCTTCGGAATTAACTTGTCTCCCCATGTTCACACTAAGCAGATTATTCCATTTCTTGCATTTCCAAAAATGAGCAGCAAAACCAAGAGGCCAGAGGCTAAAAACTGTAATCTCCGAAATCAAAGCATGGTGGAAACTGAGCTGAACATACCAACTGATGGAGATCAACATATTCGTTGGAATTGCCTCCAAGGCTTCCAACTTGGCTCTCAACATCTCCTTCACATTCTGAGCAGCAATCTCGTGCATCACGCACAGTTAAGCCCTGAACAGTTCCCTGAGAGGCGAAAGGAAAGGCGTCGGGTTCCCCTGCTCCGCCGACGGCCGGATCTCCGGTCGCCTCCCTCTCCGGCTGCCCTTGTGGCGGCGGATGGGTGGAGGGGCCGTCGATCTGTGCCCGAGGCTTGTAAATAGTAGGGTTAGGTTCCCCTTCGTCGCTGGCTGGGTGGTGGTGGCGGCGGCGATGTGGTTTGTGGTGGCCAGTGCTTCTTCCCCATCGCGGCGAGGCCCTCTTGGGCGGAGCTGTGAAGCAGCTGGCGTTTGGTGCCCACAGATCCGTCGATCTGTTGGGTTTCGGTGCTCTGGGCGAGGTCGCCGTGGCGTTGGTGGTGGCCTCTCTCTTGAGCTTTTGTTCCCCGTCCTCGTCTTCGTCTCGGTAAGGTGGCTCCTGGCCTTGCTGTGGAGGCGTTGGGGATGCGGTGGGATGCTGGTGCCTGGCGCTGGCCTCCTCCGCCTGTACAGGAGGTTCTTCTCTGGGATATCGGAGTTCGTCGCCTTCGTTTGGTCCGCTGCTCTGGCTTCGTTGGCTGGCCTTCGTGGAGTGGGTTCGGCTGCTTCTGTCAGCGGGCTCGGTTTCATCGTCGCCTTGCTCCTTCCTTCTCCGGCCGGTCGTGGTGGCGAGGGGTTAAGGGGTGGTCAAGGCGGGCTTCCGGCGGCGTCTCCGGCTTGCCGTGTTCGTGCTCAGCGCAGGGTGAGGTGGAAGGTTGGTGGTTGCAGGGAGGAGGCGCCGTGGCCGTGCTCGTTCAGAGTTCTTCGGTTCCGTCGCTTGCGACGGGCGGCTTCTGCGGTCTTCTTCTCCATGAGTGGGGTGCTTCCTCTCCCGCGGGTGGTGGTGGCCTGGGCTCTTCCTCTCCGGCGTTGGTCGGCGGTGAAGCTCTTCTCCAGGCGCTGTGGCGGTTCAGCGTCAAGCTCTTCGGGCGTCGCTGTTGTGATGGGTTCTGCGGCGTGTTCGTCTGCGATTTCCTGTTCTTTCACTTGTAATCTGTGTTGATTTCGCAGTGTGTATCCCTTCAAAAAAAAAAGCAGAAAAACGAGGTTCAGGGCGTGCGTCGCCCTTCCTCCTCATGTGCACGTTCAGAATAACCTGCATCTCAACGCTGATCTCCATGAATTTGCACAGCTGCAGCTCGCTGAATTGCTCACCTTGGAGTAGATGAAAAACGAGTCTTCTTTTTACAGCGATGAAAGTTTGCTAGCAGCGCAACGACGTAAGCCGTTCTTGAGTTGGGAATCTTGGAATCTTGGAGAATTAAGTTATCTATAGTAACAAAGATGATGGTAACTGGCCACTGCTAGGCCAGCGTCCGCAAGATGGTGACCGGCCATTTCATTGAGAATCTCGGATTACTCAAAAGTCAAAATGCATGTATCTGAACATGTTTCACTCTGTCAGTTCACTTATTTCTGTCCATATGTAGTTCATATCAAAATCTCTAAAAATATATATAATTAGGAAGAAGTAGTACACACATACGCTTTTTGTCCCACACTCGCAATTCTAGCGTCCGACATCGTCATTTTGGTTGTCCTCACACATAGAAACATGCAGTTTCTAGTAAAAGAAGCGCACAGAAACGTGCAAACGAAAATATAGAAGAGATCCCTGTCGTTGCGTTGCTTCGATATCTAGTCCAGAAGAGGCAGATCTGGCAAAGCACCTCCAATAACTGCCTTGTTGACGAGCTAATCGTGCACATTATATATAAGCAATTTTCATGCACTGAAAAATAGAAAACTGGACAGATCCACGCATCTGAAAAACATCCGAACCAGCAAAAAGAGTAGACTTTATATACCCTGTCCAGCCCACAACAGTTTACTTTTGTCAACTTTGCACAGTTCTCTCAGCTACTGCTGGAGACGGTTCAGACTTATGCTCAACTTCCTTTGCTCAATACAGCAGAGGTCCCTGGCGTCAAAATGTATTCCTAACAGACCACGTGTGATGCGAGTATATCGCGACAACCATGATATTTGACCTTGCCAGTTGCCACTCCGAAGCTTTTTCATGGACGAGCTTTGCAACTCAAGACACCAGGAAGCACAGCAAGACCCAACTGTATGATGCATCTGTGGGACTCGGTTCCACAGAAAGCTAGCAAAATGTCCCCGTGTACAATATGTAACTCCTCCAGCTTTTTCATTATTGACAATTGGCAGATAAGAAAGCCAGACCTCCATCGTTCAACAGAGCAATGCCAAGTTGCCCACAGCTCTAAGTCGTTCAATACATCCCTGGCACGCTGTAGTGTACAGCTGGAACTGGGCCATGGGAAGCAGCAACTGCTTGCATGATACTGTCGTTTGGTATACCAGCCGGTCCAGTCCTGATACAATCATGATGCATAGAAGTAAAAGCTCCCCGATCTGGAGTCTGCACAGACCCCTCCAGGCACATAAGTGTTGGACATGTTGCATAAAGAGGTGACCCCTAAATGCTGGATTCTGCAAGTGTAGTGCTTCATCCGGAGAACACAGAATATTTGGATGCCAAGGAAGTGCGGATGGTAAGTTTTCTTGGATGATTCATATCCTGTGAGCTCTGAATGCCATTGCACGTCTAAGGATGGTTGAAGGATTGCCTACAAAAGAAGGAAGGCATTAGTACCCCCACGTCATCATTCCGAAGATTTTTAACTCTCTTTGATGACTACTGAAACAAAAAATATAACTTGGCAAAAGCAGAAGACCGTGTTTTTTACCAATGCAGCACAGTGATACCAGCTATTTTTCAATGTAATCTCTGAATTTGTGCGCCCCAATATCTATCTACTGGATGCTTTGTACTAGACAACGCCACATGCTTATTATCCTTTGAAGGAATTGCAACAGAGTGCAGTACTGTTAGCCTAAGCTTGTGTTGAAGAAAAAAAATAGACTAAAAGAGAAATCGCATTGGTGTAAAGGCAGGATGGAGTTATATGTCAGCATTTCGTCTCAAAAAGGTGGCACTTAATACACTTGCCATAGGACATCAATTGTCACAGGTTCAAGCAAGACTAACTTGACGGGAAGGCATCACAAGAAATTAAATCTTCCGGGGTCTCGCTAGGATCATCTTAACTAAACGGTCATTCTGCATGCTATTTTTTTTTAATAAGCTTCAAGGGGAAAAAACTATGCAACATAACTGAGACACGTCAATCATTGTTAGGCATTACGTGTATTCGATTACTAATAATAGAAATTTTGGAGAAAGCATAGGAACAGTTCCCGCTACTTTCATTTATCAAGGTTCACAAGCAAGATGGTTCAATTTGGATGAGGCCTTCAAGGATTCTATGTACAGATAGACCTACGGACCATTAGAACCAGCAACATAAGAAACTAATGGAGAAAACAAACTCTGTTCTAATTAGGACTAGATGCTTAAGTAGGACTTTTGAGTTTCCAAACAAAAGAAATGAATTTAAAAATGGATGGTTTATTCTTCATGTTACGTCATTGATTATCAATACATCATAATATAATAGTCAGATCGTCCTTGTATAAACGGTTAGATCAGCTCGATCACTCTCTAGTAAAAAGATATGAACTGGAAATAAAACAGTTACCTTGGCAAAGAAGAATGTTTCCTCTGTGATGAAACAGCCGATCCACTTCCGCCGTCATTTTCCTCGAGTTCACCGAAGCGTTTCTTAAATTGGTCAACAGCACTACAAACCAGACGATGGTAGTGTATCAGACATGGATGATGACTAAGAGAAGATAAAGAATATATGATAATAAATCTAACCTCAAATGGACAAAGTTTGGCCTTTCTGTGCCACTGATATGCTCATTTAGTAACAGAGGATGATACTCCAAAATTTCTTTAAATATCAGCTCCTTGATGTCCTCCTTTGATACTCTACGGCCCTCAAAATCGAATTCAATTTTCGGTATTGGTTGGCAAGATGGTTCTCGCTCTAACTTTGCTAGACCATTAAAGTATGGATCTGCCAATGCCTACAATTTGCAGATATATCAAGATCATAATCTCTGCGTAATGTCAGATACAGATCACAGGATTAGTTAAAAAAACAGTTCTATGACATACCTCTTCAGCAGATGGGCGATCCTTTGGATCAAAAGCTAGAAGCCTCCTAAGCAACTGTAACGCTAATGGATCAGCCTTTGGAAATTTTTGTGAGAACGAAGCAGGCTGTTTCTTCCTCATGCATGTCAGATATTTTCTTGCCTTGTCATTCCGCACCTTAGAAAAGGTAAGAAGATAAGCGGAAGTTTTAGAAGCAGACACGAACTGTAACTTTGACAGCAAACTTCCAAACATCGGCTATTGTACCTGAGAAATAGCATCTAAGGAGGGCGTCCCCACAACATCAGTTATCAAATCCAGCTGGTGAACAACATTTTTACCAGGAAACAGAGGCTTTCCAATCAGTACCTCGGCAAAAATGCATCCTATACTCCATATATCGATTGCTGGTGTATACTACAATCCAGAAGATGGTAATTTTAGTGACACAAACAAATAGGTCATGCAACTCAAATCAGGACCAGTGGAAAATCTTGTTTACAGAAGACACAGAACAGGAAATAATTGTCACAACTGCATGGTCAACACCAAATATGAAGACTTGTAACTGGGGCACTCAATTTCCAATGGGGGCCATCAGAACGTTTCTTTAGCAAAGTATTAATGCTATGGCATGTATTTGCTCAAACGATATGTTTCCAATTTTTCAATAAGCAGCGTGAGCCAGTGCTGAAGGGGTCCACTTGTGAAAATTTGTCACACTTGTAACTAATTACGAAAATTTGCCACCGCACTCATCCCGTGTCTCCCTCCAAACGCGGGTTACGTAAAAATAAGAACAATCTTTCCTTCAGTTTCTCTCGAAAGGTTGAACTCTTTATGGGAAGGACATGAAGATCGGCCGATGAATGATAATGGCAGGAGTTCGGAGGTTAAGTTTTGATATGGGGTATTCAAATAATGAAACGGATTATTAAAACAGACGTAGAAGAAATGTCGTACACGGTGCAGTGTTCGGCTGTTGCCAGCGACACTGGAGCATGTCTCGTGAACCAAGAGGGCGAAGACGAGGCATGGTTGGCAGCTTATAGCAGGTCACGGCCTGTGTGAGATAGTCTTGGCAGTGTGGGAACAAGGGGAGGCGGAGAAAGCAAAACGGACTTGGCAGGGATGAATGGGTCTTGGCCTTGGCTAGCTACCACTCCAATTTCCTCAAAAGAAATGAAAATACTATACCCCTGGTCCTACTGAATGTAACATGTATATGTGATTTAAATGATGACTTAAATCCACTACAAATGATGAATTTAACTCTTTACGCCCATAATATTATTCAGTGTCTATATACTTTTAGCAGTGCAGACCAATTGGTGTACCACACTTTATAGAAAAATCAAGGTTATAAAAAGCGCGCTTAAGCGCACGCTTAGGCGCTGAACGGAGCAAAACGCCTAGCGCTCAACTGCGCTTAAACGTGCGCTTAATTGCGCTTAGCGCTTTAATCCTTTAGAAAAGAGAAAAGCAGAGACTAAACGCTCAATTAGCGCCTAGCGCTTTATAGAACCTTGAGAAAAATGCCACCAAATTTACGAAAAAAAATACCAGCAAATGCTATTATTATATGATACTCCCTCCGTTCCTAAATGTAAGCCTTTTAGCATTTTTTTGGCCCGCATGTATCTAGACATGTTTTAGAGCAAGATTCATGTGTGGAAATTATCTAGTATGGAAATGGTAGTTAGTATAATTCTTTCCATCCATAGCAACGCACGGGTTTTTAGCTAGTGTGCGAAGGCTGGAACAGGTTTTGTGTACTGGTACGGTTACTCTGGCACCTTGTGGGCTTACTGGGCCTCCAATGTAGAGACCTACCATAGGCGTCTATCCAAAGGGACACATGCAGGTATTAAGGGCACAAATTCATGGGACTCCAAAAACCCTAGCCGCTACACCCCACCGGTGAAACCCAAGCCGTGCGTGTCAGTGTAGCACCACAGCATCCCTGCCCTATACGTGTGGATACCTTGGGAGGCATTGTCGCAAGACTGTCACACAGCTTGCAACGATGATCCACAATTTCGTGACGGCCCAGAGGTGATAGCGGAGGAACCACGAGAAGCTACTTGATTACTAGTACAACTAAGACCACGTCACATGCTACATTGAGTTCATCTCCACCACTGGTGGAGCTACGTTGGGGCCTAACTGGGCCGTGGCCTGCTCAGTATATTTGACAAACCCAGCCTATTTGTACTAGAACAAACAAAGCTCCGTAAAAAAAAGCTAAGCCAAGCAGAGCCCAAGAGCAAGCCTGCCGGCCAGATTGTCCAAACTGCTAAACCGCTGACCCTTTCTCATTGTTAGGCCAGCTCGAAGAATTTAGATACCAAAAAAATTTGCTGCAATTTAGCCGGGCCCGCCCAACAATCTGTACGAAGCTCCGCCACTGATCTCCACTACTAGAGTATTCCTAGTCCAGTGATCTAAAACTGCAGTGGTCCTTAGTATACAATATGGAGTTCTAACCAAGCACTGTTATCCTTGATCATTCTAATGTTTACAGCCATATCATGGCACAGCTAGAAGTTGGAACAACATTTATATGGAATTATGAATCATGAACTTTACTCCTCTATCGCCACATGGTGCATTTGCTGATTCACAATTATATGATGAGTTGGTGACAGCAACCTTTTTGCTCAAGTTTGCGCATACAGATGCAAAAGATGCATTACATGTTTTTAGTACTTACATGCCTATATTTTAATAGAAGTCAAAAGCACTCACATGGCCAATTCCCTCACACAGCCATACTTGCTACAAGGTGAGGTGACTGACCAGGATACTGAGTTACAGAACCACATTCTAGCAATGTCATTACCACTACCAGTACCATCACAAAGCAAAAAAAAATGCTGCCTATTAAGTTCGCATCATCAAATTGTATACACATCAGCCTCTCTAACTATTGATCAATCATAACAGCCCTTACCTTAGAATAGAATGACCCACAAAGTTCAGGTGCTCTATACCATCTTGTTGCCACATAGTCCTGCAAAAGGAGGTTAATTTAATGTACAAGGTCATTTGACAGTAGCAAAATGAGCACATAATAGAAAACGTTGGATGAAGAATGGAAGATCCATGAGCAGCCCCCAAGCCCTGATATCGGTTAGTTCCATGACCATCAACCCACAATCCAAACCTAAAACCAAGGGATGGGGAAATGGGCTCGTGGACCATGGCATCTGAGAAATTAGACCCACTTAAAAGTGAAACCAGATGCCATCTTCATTTAACTTGTATGTGGTAGTGCATTAATCATTACATCTTCACCTCCCTTCCAACCATTGCATCTCGAATGAGGCTGGGAAACAATGCATGACTCGGTGCTACCGAAACTGCAGTTCTAAGTTCATAATATGACGAACGGTGGGTGTACAAGGATAATATTGTAGTATATACACCAACGGGCTATTTGCCAGCTGCATCATGTAATGCGTTGTCACGTGAAATTTCAATCGACTCCAAATCCCTGTTAACTGACCGAAGGGGCAGTTGAAACTTAAAAAAATCAACATAACAAACTCCAAATACTGCAAAATCAACCAATAATAGACTATTAACATGAAATGAAAAAATTAATGCTTACTGTCCAGAAGACTGTCGTAGGTGCATCATTGAATGCAACTCTCGCCAAGCCAAAGTCGCAAATTTTTAGTTTGCAATTTGCATTAGCAAGCACGTTCTTGGGCTTCAAATCTCGGTGATAGACATTTGCTGCATCAAATCACAAACAAATGAAACAATACAGCATGCAAATACGTTCAGAAAATACAGCATGGAAAAAAATATGGTTCAGTTTCACTAAATACCAAGCAAACCAAAGTTGACACGAATTTAAAAGTGAAGCGGCAATATTTTACTCTTGTTTGTACACCTAACTATTTCAAAGTTGTCATGATGCTGCATAAGTAGATAATACCCAGATAGTCAGAGCAGCATGCGTAAGTGATCAAGTGCAGAACACGATACCATAAGCATCAATGATCAGTCGATCATGTACACACAGATAGAAGCAAATATTTTGACACCATAAACATCAGTGGTCAGTCCATCACATACACACAGATGCAAGCAAATACATTGACACCATACACACAGACGCAAGCCAGTCCATCGGCGTACACACAGACACAGCAACATATTGCAATGACAACCCTATGACTACATGCCACAACAGCATCAGTGCATTACAAATCTACGCACAACATAAGCTGACAAAGTCCAAATTAGCAAGCTACAACCTACACTACAAGCCGAGGAGTCCAAGTGAGGGATTAGGCATCAGCAAAACACTGCAGCCGTGCAGAGCCGTTACTGGGCTGGGTCACACCACTGTGATGGTCGATGCGATCAAAGGATGGGAAGTTTGGCTAGGAGGAACTAATTATTTTCTGTTTTATAGGGAACTAAGGACGCTAGAATGGTACAAGCTCCAACCCGTAATGAAAACCAAACACCGCAATAAACAAGATTATTTGGTTTGGTTTCAGCGCCCTTGTATCCATTTAAATTTGACTACTCAATTAGTTATAGGGCTGATGTTTCACTAACCCGCGTCCACATGCACCAAAAACCAAAATAAACTGATATACTTGGTATTTATTTTACATTTAGCTATTTTTAAACACTACTATGCCGTTTTTTAAATTGACCTGAACTGGCATCAAATCAGCCTTATAGGCTAGTTTGTTTTTATCTAATTCTAAATAAGCTACTCATTAGATATACATGTATTTAAGTCCCATGTATCATTTCACTAACAGAATAACAGGAGGGGATATCAAATTGTTGAAGTTTATCTATATGCAAATAAAAGTATGCAATTATGCAGGAAAGGAAAGGAAACAATAATCAAATGCTACATTATGTGTTCCATAAGAATAGAAGCACGTGTAACGCTGATCTTCATAAACTAAAAACTGCGACAGAATGGATTACCTGCATGCATATACTTCAAAGCTCGAAGCATCTGATACAAGAAAAACTGATAATGCTCCCTTGTTAAATCATCATTAGCCTTTATGACTTGATGAAGATCTGACTCCATAAGTTCGAAGACAACATATATATCTTTGAAATCCTTTTTAGATGGGGGAAGCAAGATATGCTTTATCTCCACTATGTCCGGGTGTCTAAGAAGCCTGAGAAGCTTGATTTCGCGGAGTATGCGTGCAGCATCTGATATATGCTCAAAAATGTTGTGTATCTTCTTTATTGCAACCTTCTCTCCTGTGTGTGTATCATGTGCAGAACAAACAAGTCCGTAACTACCTTTGCCTATGACTTCCAGAACTTTGTATCGATTAACATCACCATATTCAGCAAAGAAATCCATGTCCTCTGCACTCTAAATTAGGGAGAGCAATCAGAAAACAAGTACCGGATACACATAAAAATACGGAACGCACAAGAAGATGATCATTCATGATGGTACCATCACTTGGTTACTCTATAATCAAAAGGAAGAGGTGTACTTTTGACACCTCAACTATTGGGTGAGTGTAGATTTGGTCCCTCGGCTCAAACTGGATACTTTTTTTACCCTTCAACTCTTAATAGCCTGTACTTTCGGTCCCTAGGTGGTTTTGATTATTTCAGAATGGTTTAAATCGATGTGCCGTCTACTACATGTAGGACACATATCTGCAACATTCCCCATTTCCTCCTGACAATTCCATAAATATGTCAAAAAAAATACGGGAAAAAATGATATACTATTTCAAACAGGATACTCTATAAATTTATAAAAAACACATGAGTTTAAAATAATGGAGAAAGCTGTCAGAAAAAGGAAAAAATTCAGCATAAACAGTAAAATGGGAAACAAAAAAACTCAAGAAAGTAAATATTTTATTTACAAAATTTTAAAAGGAGAGCAAACAGCAAAAATCTAGGCAACAAAAAAAAAGGAAATACACAAAGAAACGAAACTGGGACTTTATTCTTAATTTTGTTATGTTCTCAAATTTTTCCTCAGTTTTTCTAAAAAATATATAATTTCTATTTTTCCTCGAAATTTCTGGAAAATACATAATATGAAATACCCTTCTGTATATTTTTCATCTGTTTTAAAATAGATTTATGGACCTTCGCAATGAAATTGGTAATGTGGCAGATGGATGGTGGTGTTGTGGCCTACATGTAAGCGCCCCGGAGGTCAAAACTGCTTCTGAATGGTCAACCTACTTAGGGGGACCAAATTTACACAGTATAAAAAGTTGGACGGCAAAAATATCTGGTCGAGGGACCAAAGATACATTTCTGAATCAAAATAATGCTGCAAATTATTCACAGATTTTCAGTGGCAGAAATGTCAAAAACAGAGCAAGACCTGCCTGAGCAAGTCCATCCTCTGCCTACAAATTAATCATCTATTGTCTCAGCAGGACAGAGCCTGAAAACAAACAGTGAGCGGATGCTGGAGCAGAGGTTGTCCACTGTTACTACAAACTACCAAGTACATATAAAGATATATCCAAATCCAAGAACTGCACACAGCTCTAAGAATTACAATTCACTCCATTTGTAGATTTGCAAAAATAAATTGTAACCAAAATTGAAGGAGGTGCTAATCCTAGATTACTGGAATGGTACAAAGTACTAATTAGTCTAGGACAGTGCAGATGTAGATCGCGAAAAATGTGCCCAGTAAAGGTAGTATCCCCACAGATATGACAAGATACCAAGGACGGTAATGTGGTGGGCGCTAGAGAAACATAAAGTCCCAACAAAGTACATTAACCTCATCAAAGATATGTACGGTAATGTTGTGACAGGTGTTCGAGCAGGTTATAGTGAGATAGATACCTTTCCAATGATGATAGGACTGCATCAAGGGTCAGCCTTGAGCCCATTCATTTTTGCTCTAATGATGGATGAGATGACGAAGGATATACAAGGTGATATTCCTTGGTGTATCCTCTTTGTTGATGATGTGGTGCTAGTAGGTGAAACTAGGGTCAGCGTCAATAGGAATTTAGAGTTGTGAAGACGGACTTCGAAATCCAAGGTTTTTTTTTTTACTTAGTCGGACCAAAACTGGGTATATATATTGGTGTATGGTGCGAACAGGGAAAGTTTAGTTTAGAAGGACAATTAGTACCTTAAGAGGGACACAGTCCGACTCTTGGGATCAATGCTTCAAAGCAATGGTGGTATTGATGAGGTGCACATGCTACAGTGTATGTGTGATCATACAAGAAAGGACCTAACTAGGGAAGAGGCAATACGTGATATGGTAGGGGGGTTGCACCGATCGAAGGGAAGCTTGTCCAACACAGACTAAGGTGGTTTGTGCATATCCAACGGAGCTCTCCAGAAGAAAGGGATCCAGGGATTGGAATGTAGCTAGCGATTTGGATCTTGATAGGACTGCATGAAAATCAACAATCCATGTGGCGATTTCTAATTTTCTCATGTACTTAGTTTACTTTTTTCTCTCTCTTTCACTTTTTTGGTTTCCATTTGTTTCTGGGGTTTCATATCTAGCATACCCCGACTTGCTTGGGACAAAAGGATTGTTGAGCATCCCTAAAATTTACAGCCTTGCTCATGTCATAATAGAGAGCATCCTTGCCTCATAAAAGTCCTACGCATGCACATTTTCACGAAAACAAAGGCATAAAGAAGTTACAGATATGGTGCATCACGAGGGCAAACTGTGGCATAATGTGCAAGATTGCTATTGAGTGCTGTGTTGGCAACCATGGCATTTGCGCAGCCTAAACTAATCGTACACCAATTTGGACTTCTTACTCTACTTGCCATCCTTCCCAGCATTTTCACTGATCTCACCTAAGCAAGAAAAAACAAAGCATCCAAGAGGTCGAACCTTCTTGCGCAGATCGCTGTTCTGCATCTTGGAGCCCGCAGCGGAAGCTTCCCAGGATCGTTTCTTTCTTTTCCACGATCCCACCAGAAAGGCCGGCCCTGGATGTCTCTCCCTCAGGCGCAGGTCAGCCGCACTTGCCCCACCGACTCCTGCTCCGAATACCGATCCCACAGTCGTCCCTGTCCCTCATACACTCCTCGCCGCCGCTGTACGACGCTGCCGTGGCCGCTGCCACGGCCGGGTCCTTGAAGGGTCTAGGTAGACGGGGAGGCGGCGGCAGCCGCTTAGGATCTGGGGAGAGGAGGGAGGAGGCGCCTCGCGTGGGGAGAGGATGGGTGAGAGGCGGAGAGAGGGCGTCTCGTCGGCGTGCTGTCGTGCGGCAGCGGAGGAAGCTGGGGTGACGGGGATGGGAGGGCGAGTGAAATCAGACGGGGATATTTTCTCCGCGTGGTCCGGTGAACTCCGTGTGCGTGGCAGGTTTATCCCGTGGAGAAGGCGAAAAAGAGATTTACAACGACATATGGGTTCAACGCATCCAAGCTTAACTAAAACTGTTGCTAGCATAATATCGAGCTACCATGAATGAAAACATAAAAAACATTGCCACAAGTCATACAATGTTTCCTGCCTATGCAACATAAAATGTACGACCTCATTTTTAAGTTATACCATAGAGCAAAACTCTGTATAAATCTATGATGCGACATTCTTTTGTGTGATCGAAAAAAAATCTTCCCGCGAAAGAAAAATTATTTAACTGAAACTAGTAAGGATATAAACAGATCAAATTTTTCCGCTACCATATTTTTCTCATCGGAGCGGAGCGGATAAACACCGGCTTCGAATACAGATGCAGATAAATGAGATCAAGGATTTGGTACAGAATCAGAGCGGACTCGGCGCGGAAACAAAATTAAACGGATATTGCGTGCATATGTACATCAGAAAACTATACAAACAAGTATAATTGTACAATAACCTACTCCTAGTCGGTACAATGACTATGTAAGTGGGTTGCGGTTTAACAGACGAACTCGGCGAATCTCTCCTACTAGCTGTGTTACGGCTTACGCTTTTCGGTAGAAAATCGGATTATTCGGCTTAAAAATATCGGATAATTGTAATTAATTTCCATATAATATATATTTAGATGATATTTAGATGTCTGTCAACATACCATATCATATACCGTATCCCAGTGCCTTATTCGTAGATTTCTTCAAATAACTCTTTCGAAAACGGATTCGGGCGTAAGAAATCATCATACCACAAGCATACCATCAAAGAAGACTTTAGTTAAGATCATGATAAGTTGTTGTTTGCCCAGAAATTCAAATTGGCTCCCGAGATCACCTGCTACTGGCTGAATAAATAATGGAACAAATAGTAACAATTCAAAGAAAACAGTTGATGAGTAACATATACAAGTTTCCTACATGTGTGTCAAGTTTCGTGATAAAATGATATTCATAGTGCTTTGTGCAAAAAAACAGTGGCCAAAATGAGATTTCAAAATATAACTTGTAGATCAATGATTTTTTTTCCATGGAGCACTACGAATCACCACGAAACTCTGCAGGTATGTAGAGAACTTGTATACGTTCATCACTGATTTTGTTCATAATTTTTTGAAATGCTTTACTCTTTTTTTCGATCTTTTATTCAGCTAGGAGCAGGTGAGTTCGAGAGCTAAAACGCCTCCCTCGTAGTTTGCCTTGGTCCTCTCCCCCGGTCTTCCCCTTGCTAGCTCTGTATGCCACGCCCTTCCTAACCCTTCCTTCTCTTTGCATGGCATCGGTTGCAAAAATAATCACTCACGAAAAAAGAACACATTATTATGCAAATTCACATGCTACGATTGCCTAGGGCGTGTAGTGGGAACTTGACTAGCGAACATCTCTGCTTGGCATCACCGGATTTTATTTCGCGTGTTTCCCCACGTCTTTCTCAATTCTCAAGCACATATTCACGGCAAAGGAAAAAATTAAACGCGTTTATGGTTAATGGCCATCATGTTAGAAAATTACGCATATATCAAGCTTATAATGTGTTGGAAAATGAAGGTCTTGCATGTTTATCCAGTCTCCAGTGGACACATTCCTGGGGCATGATGAAGATCCGACTCCCAATTATTGGTCCATCGGTTTAGTGGTGGCTAGCAGGATCTTGTTGTTATTGGAAAACTTTTTAGAGAGATTATTAAGTTATTTGCTAGTCAAAATTTCAGTTCTTTTTGTGTCAAGTATTGCCCTTGAGCGTGTAATAATATGGTGGGTGTGTTACTGATGTATGGTGTGAAGTCAGTACACGTGTTTGTGGGATTTCGATTGTAATTGAGTCGGTATATGGATTAAAAAATAGAAAAATAAAAGAATTAAATTAAGTCGATCCAAAAGGAAAAGGAGGTTCATGGCCAAAGGGGAAAGATGTTAGAATGATAATGATTTTGGAATGCATCAGTTGTGTTTGAAAAGGTGCCAATGAGGAATCGACGTGGACAAAGTGATTTATTTTGCTTCACAATCCCAAATACTCTTCTTGGGAGTGAGTACATAAATATTTAATTATATTTATTCGATTTGTTCTCCTATTCTAAGATTTAATCTGCTCTAGTCCCGGGTGATTGGGTCATAGGGTGAATGGATTCATTGAATTTTTGGGCTAGCGAATGGGTAATTGAATCGACTAATGCTAATTGAGAAATTTGGACAATCCACGAGAAATGACGAATAATTTACATTGGCAATACCGTATCTAAAATCCTTATCCGCATATGTATTGAGTCAACATTACAGGTCCAAGAAATAAAGTACAAGCCTCCCACTTTCTTTTTTTGAATTTGATTTTTTTTTTTGAATTTACAAGCCTCCCACTTCAGTTCACAAAAAACATGAATGCCTTGAACTTTCCGTACTATTTCCAACTGGTGCACACAACAACGACTTGAGGCACATATCATGTGTGGTCCTATGTTTTAAGCAGTCATCCTTGAAGTAATGCGGTGAGACACTGACATGATGCTGAACTGAAAAATAGTTATCGACTAGATTCTGCTTTGGGCAATTGCAAGGTATTCGTGTAAGCCGATCATCTAAACCCAGTGTGATCTGGCGCTGGGCTGAAAACCAAAATCGTCTTGTGGTTTCGTACGTTAAACAGCCTGAAGCCCACACAGCTGGTGGCGGTACTTCTCCGTGTTAGCGCCAAGCTTCTGCTTCAAGGTCTCGAAGGCCAGAAGCGCCAGCATGCTGCCCGTGCCGGCAGGCTTCGACTTGGAGATCCCTTCACCGGGCGGCACGACGGCGAGCTTCTTCACGACCTGGCTCAGCGCGCCTACGCAGCTCCTGTCGTTCTCCCTCGCCAGCCGCTTCACGTCGTACAACGGCCGCCCGAGGAGCTCACGCACCGTCGCCATGAAGGCGTCCACGCCGTCCGGGAGCCTCTGGCCTGACATGATGCTCACGAAGTAGGCAACGTGGTACGCGCCCGTGAACGTGGCCCACGACGGCCGGGCTCTGAGCAGGCCGGAGTCTCGCAGCAGCCAGCGGAGGCTGAACCCGCGGATGCCCGCCCGCGGAAGCCGGTCGAAGTCGACGCCGCGGCCGGCGAGGTAGGCGATGGACTTGGGGTCTCTCGCGTCTCTGTCCGAGCGGATGTCGAACTCGCCCAGGTTGAACTCCCACGCGAAGCACCGGCCGTCGTCGGTGCGGACGGCGATGCCCACCTGGAGCGGCTTGAGCAGGGCCACGTTGGCCCAGATGACGTCGTACCGCTCCTGGGCGGTGAGGTCGTAGTGGCTCTGGCCGTTGCCGTGGAAGACGACGCAGCCGGGGTACTGGACGTTCAGCGCGACGTGCCGGGCGCGCGGCGCGATCTGGTGGAGGACCTTCGACTCGGCCTTGAAGTTGTCGGCCCACACCGAGCGGGCGGCGCCGTCCATGCTGCTCGACGGCGACGGGGGCTTGGAGCGCGGGGGCCGGCGTCTTTTTCTCCGAGCACGATCACGGTGGCTGGCTGGCTGCCCTACGAGATGGATGTAGAACGAGGGCGTCTGCTTCACGTCTTCACGGAGGCATCCAGAGATCAGCTTTCTCTTGCATATATAGACGTGCAGAACTTTGGACTTGCTCCGGATCAGGCATTCAGAGACCTGCTTTCTAACTCGAATCCGGATTCGGCTTTGACTTTTTGACCTTTTTCCTATCCCGAAATCCTGATCTGATTGTGAGGGGGAGGCAAGAACATCTGAACATGTCCGGCTCTGGCCTGGACGCCGAGTCCGTACGGCACTGGTTTACGAATCCAACAGTAACGTCAAGGAAATTACCTGATTCCTCCAGTTTGAATCAAGTACGTAAAAACCTAGCGTGAATCAACCGCTCAGTTTGAATCGAGTAGCTCCAATCGTATATCGTACTTCGTCCCACCAATGAGTCTGTCCCGTACAGAAATTGATGACATCTTGTGAATCCGATTCTGCTTCAACTTGGTGTCCGTAGAATTCGCCAGTTTTTTTTTTAGATAAAAGAATTCGCCAGTTCCAGTCCATCGCTCATAGCCGTTGCCTCCATCATCACCACACTAGCTGCATTAGGATTTAGGAATGTACTTACACTTGGCTGCAAGGAAGTTACCTCTAGTGTCCCGTACAATGGCAGATATAGCTCCCGCTCCAACATCTTCATGAAATGCATTGATCTTCACAAAATTCAGTTCAGGTTTTGCCCATTTGTGATCAAGGTCAGAGCGGGTGTAACTAGACACCTTACTGAAGTTGCCAGCTATAGCCAAAACTGATAGCGATGGTACCATCGGTAAGCAGGAGGTGCAGATTCATTGTGAGTAAACTTCCTACGGATCCACCAAAGATACCAACAGCCGATCATGGGAACCTCCTTATATCCAATGCTGGGCATCAACGGCGGAACCAGGAATTACCCTTAGGGGGGCCAGACGAAAAGCACAAACCAAAATTTGAAATTTGAAAGGAAAATTGACCGAAATTTGATGATTTCTCGAGGGATTTACTGCTCCGCTGCATCGAAGACAGAAGAACAGAGAGAGCGGATGATTTGTGAAGTTACCGGGAGCACATGGTGACATGGGGATGGGTGCATGTACATTGTGCAGCCTCGTACGGTGAAAGGAAAGAGGAAATGTCAAAAAGACTTCTCTACTCTCTATAGGATCTTCTGTGAGCAGCTTTCATGTAATCTAACTAGTATATATCCATGTTTTGGTGATCGATACAACAATGGTTATACAATTTTTGAACAGAAAATCAAGGGGACTTAGAAATATTCTGCATGTTGGAGGTAGCCACGGCCCTGCTGGTCCCGCTGGTTCCGCCGTTGCTGGGCAGTGGGCATGATTGCTATTTGCTACGTAGTGCATAGTCGGGCATCATTAACAGAGCTTCCAGCACTGCTGAACTTGAACGATCTACGTTAAAAACAGAGGCAATAATTATAGTATTATCCAGACCTAGCTGTTTCCAAAGTTCAGTTGCTGGTAACATTCAAATAGTAGATGACGAATATCTTCTGCATGTTGGATCTTTGCGGCATGTTCTGATTCTTCTTTTCAGATAAGAAAGGTTAAATTCAAGCATTGCTTTCAATCTGCTAATATGGTGGCTCATGAGCTAGCTAAATATAATCTCTGTAATAAGTGTTCTTCAAACTTTGTTGATGAACCTCCTGATCGGCTTATCAACAAATTAGTCGACGGTGTAATTGTGGTTTAAATTAATAAAGCTAGCCATGATGGTCTTCCCTAAAAAAACTCCTTAAAAACGGATGCAGACCGAAATCGATTTTCTTCGGTCGACTATGCAACACGGTGTTTTCTGTCGTCACGCACATCGCCTCCCCACTCCCGAACGCTTTCTCCTTTTGGCATAAACCTGCCCACTACCATTTCCTTTTTTGGTTGAAATACCCCTTTCATTCGCATCACGTTTTCCTGCCTTGTCTTCCTCCCGTCCCCTCCGGAGCAATCGCCGCCTAACACAGAGGCATATCAAAATTCGGTTCTACTCGGCGGATCTCGTGCTCATAGAGAATTCCATGGCGGAGCGTCTTCCAGGGGCAGAGGAGGCGGCGTCGTTGGTTTGACTGCAGTTCGCCACTTGAATCTCATATCTTGTGTTCTCCCCGGCACCGGTCGCATTTGATCTCAGTCTAGTCGGAGTCTTGATGGTGAGTTTTCACGCATTTCAGTCTCGTTGTACATATTCCTTGTAGTGGAGCCGATGATTCGTCTTTGGTATTTTCTTGGGGCAGCGCGTCCTCTAACATATCACTTTAGTTGCAGGGGTCTGTGCCAACGTTGTCACGTTTTTGTCTCTCTACGTTGAAGGTTTGGTTGTCGGTGGAGGTGAATCTTCGTATCGTCATCGAGGACATGAGACATGAGCTTGGCAAGACTGACAGAGGGATCATCGGATCTATTTCATTTCGTTACTGGATTCATCAGTGCTTTTTTATCTTCAAGTTTGATTCGATTTTGTATCGCCCTATTTATTTTCAGCAACTCCCATCATGAATTTTGTCATAGGGCAGTAAGATTCATGGAATTGTTTTTAGCTGTGTTTTTGTTACAAGCATTTTTAGGGTTTCACGGCACAGAGAGATGTTGATGAATTAACTCCAATTGCTCCTTTTGATTTATTCAAGCCATTTTAGGTATTGGATGCATCTTCCATTAGTGATGTTGGTGTAACAATTTTTTCAATATGCATGGTGACGTAGCACAATACATTTGTGTTGTGTGGTCCGGAATACAAATATATCTCTATATTAATTTATACGTTTAGTTGTGTACACAATATTGTATTAGAGAAGTATTTGTTTTTAATTGTTATGCATGGGATCAACGAGTGGTAACTTTAATGTATCAAATGACGATCCAAACATGTCAATGGATTGGCATGTAATGGTTTGATATGAACATTCAGTGGGTTGTAAGTTAATTATTTTATTTTCGGAGACATCTCAGGTTGTTTATCAGAAGAGTAGCGATCCGTTATTCTACCCCTAATTGTCGTACAACCTCCGATCTATATTAATGGACTCAACTTTATTTAGATACGGATGTATCTAGTTAAGTGTTTAGACTAGATGCATCCGTATCTAGACAATGTTGAGACCATTAATATGGATCGGAGGGAGTAGTAAAATGTAATTTTCTTGACCATGGTAGCCATTAATCGTAAACGCGTTAATTTTTTTCTTTTGCGGTGAATATGTGGTTGAGAATTGAGAAAGAGGCGGGGAAGCGCGGGAAACAAAATCCGGTGCGCGCGAAGCAGAGATATTCGCTAGTCAAGTTCCCACCCCCTAGGCAGTCGTGGGTCCCACATTCCATAGACCTGTCAGTTACCACCACCTCGCGGCCCTTCTCGCCTGCGCGCTCTCAAATCCCAACAACCAAATCCTCCCCGAAACAAATTGGGAGAAAAATCTTATGCGACCTGGTCGCTGAGGCCAGAACGCTGGACCATCTCCAGGGAGTGACGCGTGGCCAACCGAATCTCAAAGCAAAAACTGATTCACAATTTATCAAATCCCCAATGCACAGCTCCACGCGACTCTCCTGCGTGCTGGGCCGCCGCGGCCACCGGCGACGTCCGCGCTGCGTTCCCCCGCCGTAGAAGACCACGATAGTAGCCCCCCGGTAACTCCACCTGGCAACTCGCCGCTGGCGTCGCAACCATCGTCGTTAATTCTCGCAGGGCACACAAAATTCAGTCATACAACAAGACACACTCGCTGGACGGACCAAATTCAGCAGCGAACCAGACAGAGGGCAAGCAAGCAGGGCGATCCTCCGGCGCTGCCGCGAGTGGGGGCGTGGATGAGAGTGGCCGGGACACCGACGGTGCTGCGAACGGGGTCGTGAGACCATGGACAGAGCTTGGTGTTTGCGCGGCTGCCGGTGGTGACGTTTCGGAGGGCGAGCTGCCGGTGGTGGCCTTTCCGGAGGCGCGCTGCTGGGTCGCCGAAGAGCCTTGTCTCTTTCACGGCGGGGAAGAGCAGCGGGGACGGCTCGCCGCATCGCCGGTGGCTAGGACGGCAGGACGGCACATCACGCCAGGGAAAGCAACGGAGTTAGGGATGTGCCAGTTGCTTTTGCCTGATTTGCTTTGAGATTCGGTTGGCCACGCGTCACTCCCTGGAGGTGGTCCAGCGTTCTGGCCTCAGCGACCAGGTCGCATAAGATTTTTCTCCAACAAATTGGAATCAGTTCGTATACGATTGTTTGAGCACAGTGATGGGAATCCCCAACCTTCTCCGCTTCATGAAGCCATTCATCGAGCCCGTGCACATCAAGAAGTACGCCGGCCAGCGGGTAAGCAGATCCCCAATGCCTCACCCCGCACTCTACAGTTCTATCTTCTGCCGATTTATTGGAACCCCTCCTTCGCTCTGGCAAGTCGGCATCGATGCATACTCCTGGCTCCACAAGGGGGCCTACTCCTGCAGCATGGAGCTGTGCATGGACCCCACGAGCGCCGGCGCCAGGCGCTACATCCGCTACTTCATGCACCATGTCGACCTCCTCCGGCACCACAAGGTCGTGCCCGTCGTCGTCTTCGACGGGGGCAGCATGCCTTGCAAGTCGGCCACGGACAAAGACCGGCACAAGTAGGCCAATTCGAAATTTTGTACCCCTTTTGGTTAAGAAATGCAGTTCCTTTCGCCCCTTCTTTGTGTGCAGTTTCATTTCTCGGCTAGTAACTTGGTGCGTTGATTTGGGATTGTACGGGATATTAGAGTGCGAGGCGTTTCAGTCTTTGTAACATTAGCATTGTTCTAAGGCCACCAATGGAGCTGGGCGGTCATCATTACATAGCTGCAAGTTATGTGACCAACATGGAATCGGTTTTAGTTGGCGTTGGGATAAGTCTCCTTTGGGAGTTGGCTTTCAGTCTTAATGTTTGGATAGTATAATTTACAATCAGCTAATGTTATATATGCTCCTTGAAGATTGATTTTTGTTGTAAAAGAAGGTTAATGAAGTACTACCTCTGTTCTGTTTTGATTGACGTGGTTTGTGCTATAGATTTGTACTTGCTCAGTTCATTCTCTTTTTTTTTTTTTTTGAATTTAGCTCAGTTCAGTTCATTCTCTGCCCAATTAAAAAGGAATAGAGGGAGTACCTCCCAACAAATCATAGCTATATTCACAGCTCATCCGCAGTTTGATATCAATACAATATTGCCTTACTGTTGAAAACTCTTTGATGGATTGAAATGCAATGTATAACAATGTTAATGTGCAGTTCCTAATACGTATCATTTTATAACTCTATAAGTCGCTCGGTTACCAATTTCAGGAAGAGGGAACTAAGTTTGGTATTGGGGAAAGAAAAGCTTGAGCAAGGAAATACAGCTGCTGCCATTGACTTTTTCCGGGTAAGCATCTAATTTCCTTGTTGCAGTATTTACCAGACCAAAAAAATTGCTGTACACCAGAGGTGGTCCGGCATTCAGTGGATAAGAATAACTACCTCCCCCCAATCCAGACAGTACAAAATATTGAAATTATTATGACATGGAAATACTTTTGTGTCACAGATCAACTAATACCAGTTCCATGTGGTAAATAAATAAAATATTTGGACATACATATATGGTCAATATATATAGAAGTTTAGTACACACATTGTAGGATGTCAAGTAAAGAGCATGGAGCCAATATTTTTTCTGCTCTGTGGAATTATTCTTAAGTCGATAAGAAACTATGTTCAACAAAAGAACAAACACAAAATGCACAACTATCATTAATAATTTAAACATGCACTTGAACTTTGGAGGTTTTTCCCAAACCTTTTCTATTATTACGTGCGTAGTTCTAATCTTCAAGAGGAAAAAAAACTTTCCACTCATATTGATTTCATTAGATTGAGTAGAAATGTGGAATTATGCTTGTCCATAAACTCATGTGTTCAGCTTAGGTGGCTTAAATTTTTCCATCTGGACCATTTGTGCAGTGTTTAACAATATAAAAAGACAGCACAAAGTTCCTTTGAGCTGGTGACTTGAATTTCTTGCAGTTTAAGGAAATATGCCTTGATGTTTCTAAATTTCCAGTGTAGCTTTCATTATGTTTGTTCCAAAAGCATCCTAATCTCCCATTCATCTGCAGAAAGCTGTGCAAATTACTCCATCGATGGCTTATCAACTGATTCAGGTGCTTTGAAAGTTCTTCCGTATAACCATTCTTCAGCTGATGTAGCAAAATCTAATCTTTGTCAACCCAGATTTTAAGGTCTGAAAATATTGAGTTCGTGGTTGCTCCATACGAAGCAGATGCACAGTTGGCATATCTAGCTACTCTAGACGCTGATCAAGGGGGCATAGCTGCTGTTATAACAGAAGACAGTGACTTAATAGCATATGGTTGCACTGCTGTGAGAATTCACTTCCTTCTTCATTTTCTGTTTTTGATTTCTCTATTTTATCTAAAGCATGTTAAGTTGTAGATTATATTTAAGATGGATCGCTTCGGTAAAGGCGAAGAATTCATAATGGAGAAAACCTTGGAGACTGTAAAAGATGGTCTTTCCTTCCACGATTTTGATCAAAACCTTTTTACTGGTAAATGTGATTTCTATATCTTGAAGACTTGAACTAGAGCACTATGTTGCAAAGTTGATTGATTGATGCACTAATCAAAGAATTATTTTTCTTGCTTCTGTTCATAGCTTGGAGTTGCTAGTTTAACTTTCTCTGTAAGGTAGGGCTGTGTTGTCACTTTATATCTGTCAAGCTCTCGTGCCATTTGCCTTCCTTGTTTAAGTAAGTTCCCAGTTCTTACCATGTATGCACTATGCACCTGACCTGAAGTATTTCTTTTCTATTGACGCTTTTAATTATTTTTTGTCAGGTATGTGTATCCTTGCAGGCTGTGATTTTCTTCCCTCAGTTTCTGGCATTGGTACTAAAAGAGCATATTCTCTTCTCGAAACATAAAAATATAGACAATGTAAGAAACTAAGAATAACTACTCTCTACTGATCTCATGCTATTCAGAAAAACCCACCAAGTACTCTCTGGATATTGTTTGCAATAGTTCCTCTAGTTACTATACTAGAGACCATGTTATGAGCGTGCAATTCAGTGCATGGTTATTACCATTATGTAGCACATAGGCTATTTGCTAATTAAAGTGGTGCAGTACACTACTGGGAATTTTGAGATACATACTGTCGGTGAATTCTATATTTGGAATGTAACACTGATGTGGACTCATACTGGGGCAAGACGAATCAGATAAAAGAGGACATGAATATTTCTAATTGCCTTGTTTTTTCTAACTCCAAGTCAAGTCTGTGTGACCATGGATATAGGTTTATATGAAGACTCTTGTGCCAAATTGTCTGTTTTATTTTTATTAGTTCCATAGCAACACCCAGGCATTCAACTAGTCAGGGAAAAAAATAGAGCGGGTGTACGGCTGTGGCAGCACAGCGGTAGTGTCTGACTGCATGTAGAAGTGGCAGTCCAGTTCGGTGGATTTAGGGGAGTTGAATGGGGATTTGCTCTTACTAAGAAATAGGTCTTTGTATGCTATTATAGAAACCATTTAGCATAAATATGTTTTTTTTTTCTGTTGTACTACTTCCTCTTGCAACAGCTGCAATATGTTGATTGAATTGCGGCAAACTCATTTTAAAATAAGAATATGACATCTGATTTGCAGGTGCAGCCTTTCCATTTTTTAAAACATCACTTATTTTGTACAGAACTGCAAAGCACAATTGCTGGCATTTTCTACTGAAATATCATGTTGCATCTAATTACACAGAATGTGTAATCTCCATGTTTATACCAATTTATTGTCTACCGTGTAGTTAATTTCTCAACAGTGTAAACTGCAGTGATTAATATTGTTCTTTGGTAGATATAATCATTTTTTATCCATTCTCGTGAACAAGCACACCCCCCAGCATCTCTGATACAATTATTGCCAGGTATTATCAACCTTGAAGCTTGACAAGCGGTATTCCGTGCCAGATGATTACACTGATTCCTTCTGGAAAACTTGCAGTATTCAATCATGCTAGAGTGTAAGATTGTGTTTATATTAGCTGTGTGTATCTTACATTTTTTTCTTTCAAAAAGACAGCGTGTTGTACAAATCTAATAAGTCACTTTCCTTGAAATATCCCAGATATGATGTCAACAGCAAGTCACTCAAACATTTGAAACCTTTGGAGGAACGGTATCTTAACTACTTGGCTGGAGACCTAGATATTCTTGGACCGTATCCTTAAAGTTTCATTTTATCTGTATGCAAATTTAATGCACCACTGTTTCCCCTGACGATAATGTCATCGAAATAGAACATGGTTTTGGCACAACCAGCTTTTGAGACATCCATTTGCTGCTACCCCTTTTCTCTAATATGCACTCAAATTTTGTCTTTTTATATTAGAAGAAGGGGTCAAGATGACACAAAGAGTACAAAAAAAACCCAGATCGAAACAAAAGCAAAACTAGGCTAACCAAAGAAAGAGAACAAAAACACAGAAACTGTACAGTTGGCTAGCCAAAATCATTTGCTGGTACCTTAAAAGGGCGTGAAAGAAAAATCATATCTTCTTAGACACGACACAAGTTATCTCAAGTGAATGCACAGTTTCATAGAATTAGCGATAATGTACTTTATTTACAAAAATGTGGTAATAGGCATATGCAACATTAAGACAGTTTCAAATATTGCTCCACAGAACTGTTGTATATTTCCTTATCTTACCAGTGCACATTCCTTGATCATCTAAAGAGCACTAGCCCCATCAGTGGCAAGAGCGATTGCAGAGGGGCGCTTGAATCCTGTTACAATGGAGACATTTGATAAATTTTCCAGAACCATTATCCCCATCGAGTTTATTGATACCTCCGCTCTCAATGTTGTTAATCAGTATGGTTCTCAGGAAATCCTGACACAAGAGATTCTGTTACAATCTGTTCATCCCAGGAAAGCGAAGATGACATCGTAGGCAAGTGTTTTCTTTTACTGTCTAAAAAGTATGTCAAGTTTAAATGACTGTTAAGCTATGCATTAGTTACTTTGCTGGTCAAGGGTTTTACAAGATTTCCTTACTTTTCTTGAAAAAAAGAATGGCATTTGCTATATACTGCAATGAATTAACTCTACTCCAGGACTCTCACAACTTTTTCTTGTTTTCTTGGACAGCATCTGCTGTTCATGAGATTACTAATGGTGAACAGAAGTGCAACAAAGGAGCCCTTGCCCTTGGCAAGTTTTTGCTGCAGAAGCATTCCTCTCCGGCATTGGAAAGCAAAAAAGTGGAGCGGAAAAACACCCCTGACAACAACCCATTCAAGAAGAGGAAATTACCCACTGACCAAGGTCAAACACCGGATCACAAGCAGTTGCTAATCGATATGGATGATGAAGAACCCAACCAGTTGCTAATCGATCTGGATGATGAAGAACCAGTCGTATTATGCTCACCACTGTCAAGAGAGAGTGTTGACCGAGCAGAATCTCAAGAGGATAGAAATGAAGTGTCAGCTGGATTGTGCTGGCCATTGTCGCGAGAAAGTGTGGAATCTATGGCGAATGAAAGACCATCTAAGAGACAGAGTCAGCAGAAGGCTTTCAGGAATAAAATTAACAAGAACGTAAGCAAAAGGAGTGGAATGTTGAAATTTTTCATGCGGTTGTAATTCTGTTCTAAGTCCCACCTTTATTTTTCCGATTCTATTTGTCAAAAAATTGATACATTGTAAAAGGCTATTTTTCTTAAAATATACTCACTCTGTTTCTAGATGTAAGTTATATTATTTTTTGAGGAAAAAAAATCCAAAATATAAGGTATTGTGTTCCACCACTCCTCTGGACAATTTTTGTAGGGATTTGATTATGTTCGCTCATCTAATGCACACTTCTTTTTCCACGTCAATTAGCCAGAGGTAACTCTGAACAAAAGAAGTGTAATTTTTCCCTCCAAATATGTGCTTTAAATTCTGAGCCAAAAAAACTATACACCATACATATATGAATGGAGGAAGTATCAAATAGGAGTCCATTGCTCAAAATGAAACCAGATGTGGTTCTATTGTAAACTAAAAATTCGCTACATAAAGTTGTACTATAAGGGGGCCGTGAATCTCCGAGGGGTGGTGGGTGCATCCCTTGCCTAGACAAAAGAAATTTAGTCGCACAAATCTCCGTACAAACACATTTGATTGAGCACTAAGCTAATTCCGAGCTAGTTGAGAATTAGCAAAACTAGGTCCGGAAACAAAAAAAGATCACACCCTCCACCTAATTACTGTAAGTTAACCCATTTTTATCAAGCGACTCTTTCACATGTTTGTTTTGCTAAACCCCTACGAAGAAGGTACTGGCAGTGACTAGAAGGTTGAGGTTATAGTTTATGAATGATCAGTTCAACTCATGTTGCCAGCGATAGAAAATGGCAGTGCCTCCGTACCCCTCAGAGCATTAGACCATCTCGATCGGCGCTTTCAATAGGTCTATAGGGCGCGTCGGCACGAAAAATTTGCCCACTTGCAGTCCACATAGCGGCAAAGTTGCCTGACAGACCCAATGTCGCATCCGGCAACTCCATAACGGCCCCGGTCCATACGGGAGGAAGTGGGAGTGCCGAACATCCGCGTCAACCCTCGCCGCGTCAGATTTTTGAGGTTGGTACCACACGGCAGTGATACGTCTCAAACGTATCTATAATTTTGATGTTCCATGCTTGTTTTATATCAAATACCACATGTTTATCCTAAAGTTTATATCATCTTATGACATTTATTGGACTAACCTATTAACCTAGTGCCCAATGTCAGTTTCTGTCTGTTTTGTCTGTTTATTGCAGAAAAGGCCCAAAAATGAAAGTGCTCGGAATTGGACGAAAATTTACCTGAATTATTTCCAGCACAAATAAGCCACGGAGCCAGAAGACCACCTACAGGTGGGGCCCACAGCCAGTACGCGACCTAGGGGCGCGATCAGGGCCTTGCCCGCACCGTGGGCCCGCCTCCTCCGCTCGTCTACCGCCTCGCGTCGCCTCTTCGCCTATATATTCACCCGTGACCTAAAAACGCAAGAACCACGAACACTTTTCCCAGAAACGCCTTCGAGCTCCACCGCCATCCGAAACCCTAATTCGGGGGACAGAAGTCTCGGTTCTGGTACCCTGCCGGGACGGGGAAGTACCCCCGGAGCCATCTTCATCACCATTGCTACTTCCCATGATGAGGAGGGAGTAGTTCTTCATCGAGGCTGAGGGCTCTACTGGTAGCTATGTGGTTTATCTCTCTCTCTCCCATGGTGTGATCTTTATGTGATCATGAGCATTGTAATCTAGTTGAATTCATAGATGTTTCCCCTTCATTATGTTATGGATATGCTACTCATTGTATCTTTATAATTTCCAGAGTTACCTTTGTCCCACGGTGCGAAGAGGGCAGTGCGCGTGCCGTGTGTGACCCTAGGGATAATAGATTAGAGGGATATTTACCGTGAGTTGTTCTTTGTGTTGGATGTCACTATAAAATTGTGGTGTTTGTTTAGTACTACTTGGGGTGCTCTTGATGAGAGTGTGGGGTGCCCTAGGTTGGGAATGACGAACTTTAAGGTGTGCTTGTGTAGCCCTACGCGGTGGTCTTGGTGTTCTATGATATTGTGGTGTTTGTTTACTCAGATTTTAAGGTGTGCTTTTGTAGCCCTACGTAGTAGATTGATATTTCTATCCAACATGAGAATAGTTCAGAGTAGCATCTAAGTTGCATATTGAAGAGGAAGTATTTACATGTGTTCAATTATATTATTATTGTTGAGAGTGACCACTAGTGAAAGTATGATCCCTAGGCCTTATTTCCAAGCACTGAAACACCGTTTACTCTCAGTTCTGCTGCATGTTTGCTCGCTGCCATTTTTATTTCAGATTACAAATAACACTTGTAATCATCCATACCACTTGTATTTCACTATCTCTTCGCCGAACTAGTGCACTTATACACCTGACAAGTGTATTGGGTGTGTTGGGGACACAAGAGACTTGTTGTATCTTAATTGCAGGGTTGCTTGAGAGGGATATCTTTGACCTCTACCTCACTGAGTTCGATATACCTTGGGTTACTCACTTAAGGGAAATTTGCTGCTGTTCTACAAACCTCTGCACTTGGAGGCCCAACACTGTCTACAAGAATAGAAGTTATAGTAGACATCAATTACTTTTCTGGCGCCGTTGCCGGGGAGGTAAGGTAAAAGGTACTCACATCCTCTGGCTACTAAGCTATTTTCTAGCACTGTTGCTGGCGTGTGAGTGCTTGAAAGTATTTCCTTTAGATCCTGCAGTTTTATCTTTTTGTTTCTTGTTTTTATTTCACTAGTTAGGCTTAATGGAAAAAAAATTAGAGATCTCTATGAAATTTATCATGAGTTAGGACATGATGTTTTTGAAGAGAAAATTAAAAAACCTATGAAACTTTATTTGCAAGATAGTGACAATGTTGTTAGCATTCATTATTTGAACACCATTATTGCTAATGCTATGGAAGAATTTAAGCTTGGGGAGGCCGGTTTTGATGAAAATGATCTTTTTACTCCCCCGGGTATTGAGGAGAAAGTTTATGTTGATTATTATATGCCTCCTATATATGATGTTTACAATGATGAATATGATATTTTCAGTCCATCTACTATTGAGGATAAAGTTCATTATGATTATTCTATGCCTCCAATTTATGATGATTACAATGATGGTTGTGATAGTTTTACTCCCACTATTACTAATGAAATTGATTATGCTTGTGTGGAGAGTAATGATAATTTTATGCATGTGGATCATGATAAGAATGCTTTATGTCACGCCCCGAGACTCGGCCCGGTAGAATGACAGCCGCCGCACGCCTATAGACCCGAAAGTCTATACACGTGCAAGGCTAGAGAAGCAGGATAAACCAGCACAGTGGATCTCAAGAAGCTCTTCTAATCATTTTTACAAGATTATTACAATTACAAGAATAAAAGATTCTCTAGTCGCATCCCACCCACTGGTCCAGCCTACTCCTCGATCAACGTCTTCTTCCGCTGCGCACTCTGATTAACCTGACAACTGCAACTTAAAACAAAGAAAAGCAAGGGTGAGTACAAACAAGTCGTACTCAGCAAGCAGGTACTTTACCAGGTAACCAAATGATATTGCAAGATTAAATACTGTGCAACGGATAAACTGTATTTAAAGGACATCAACAGAACTAGATTTAAATGGATAAATCATTCACCAAGGAAGAAAGATTTACGGACGGTGAATGACGTTGTATCGGTATCACACATGACAGCAAGGTTCCCTACCCGGGACTCACAGGGGTGAATATTCACACTTTTACGCTCTTAAGAGGGGTACTCCGACATCGACAGCCTCGACCAGAACCACACCGGGTTCCAGAACGAGCAGAGCTCTTTTACCCGCTCAGACACCGGACACCTTGACCTACTGATGTCGGTCGCTCCTACGGATCCATCACCGACACTTTCCATTCAAGGGCCGCCCCTCGCGGAGAACTCAGACAGTCCCATACCTGAACTGTGACCGGTACAATACGTTTGCCGTCGTGACACCAATATGAACAACAGAACAACGAGAGATAGATATATCAATGATTTAATTGCTGGAATGCTCAACCAACAAGATGTGCTCATGCCTCCGCAGGAGCCTGACAAATCATCAATTTACTCAAGAATGAGAGAACACCATCTCTCAGATATCACAATGATCAATAAGGAGATCAACAAAAATAGTGCAGGTAGAAGTACGAGCACCTCAACGGAGATAAATCAACAAGATAGACACTAGCAGTAGTGAAACTACTACTAATACTGATCAAAAGATTAGCAAAGAATCTACTTGCCTTGGTTGCAGGAGATTATAATCCACATCTGATCAAACACATCCTAAAACTCCAGCAGATCAACCGTGTATAATACGAGGTATATACACGGCTCGGTTCTCCTCTGCACCGAGTCAGCATCTCCATATTTCTTCGATGCATGTAAGCATGGCGACATCTCCTTCTCACTTTCTCTCACGCGTACGCTCTCTCTCGCTCTCTGATTTCTCTAGTTGGTGGTTTGCCTCACGAGCATCTCCCTCCAGCTCGACTCCTCTCTCTTGCCTGACATTTCTTTGAATCGATCGTGTGCTTTGACATGGCAGCAGAAGTCCTCCATTTCCTCTCTCCCGAAGAACGCCTTGTGTTGTGTGAGAAGTGTGCAGGACTGATTTCTATTTATAAGCATCGAGTGGTGCCTGACCGGCTGGCTAAAATACTTCAGGTCGCCGCCGGCCGCTTGACTCTTCGACGAGGCTAAGGAATAGCTGCAGGCTGACCTTGGCTAAAATATCAAGCCGCCTTGCCGCTTTGCTGCTTGACCCTTCGACGCTTCCAAAGCTGCTGCCGCTGGCTCTCCAGGTGAGTCAAAGGTCTCTCCTGCACGTGTCATTCAGCCACAGGCTGACTTCCAAGCACCAGTCCACGTAGGTCTCCTAGCTTATCTTGTGCTGCCAACAAGACTAGTAAAAGCCACGTTTGCTACCTCATGATTAAGCTTTGTCCGTAGTACACAAGTACTACTACTCCTTACTAGCTAGTACTCCAACGACACATGCAATTGCACTACTAGTTGACATGCACAAATAAAATAATTAGCAGATATTAGAACAATCCAAAGCTAGTTTCATTTTAATCAAATAAATTAATCTACTCAAAATTCAGGATATTACACTTTATGTGATAGCTATATTGTCGAGTCTATTTATGATGGTACTGAAAATTATTTTGAGAGAGGAAAATATGGTCATAGAAATCTTGATGTTATTATATTTCCTCTCTCTATGATGAAAGTTTTGATCTTTCTCTTGTATTGCTTTTATATGCTGGTTGCTTTAAGACCTACTGGTCATTATGAGGGAGGGAGACATGGCTTCATATATCACAATAATATTAAGTCTCATCTCTTTATGTTGAAAGTTTTGAAGTTGCACTTGTTTTGCCTTCCTATGTTAGTCACTTTGTGCTTCATTGATTTATTTTCTTACAAGATTTCTTTGCATAGGAAGTGGGTTAGACTTAAATATGTTTTCTATTAGCTTCTTGATGCTCTATTATTTGTTCAATTCTTATTTCTACGAGAGCATCATTAAAATTATCATGCCTACTTAAAAGGCTTTAAAGAAAAGCGCTTGTGGGAGACAACTCATGTTATTTTTGCTTTCTATTTTATTTTGCTTTTATTGACTCAAGGATGTTGTTTCCTCTGTAGCACCTCCTTTGTATTTTTTAGTTTTTGTGCCAAGAAAAGCCTCTAATGGTAAAAAAGTGTTAAAGTTTGGTTTGCTGTCCAGAAACAGATTTTTGTTCTTCACTGTACGAAAATCCAAAACATCACAGAACATGATCTTGATCTGAAATGTTTTGTGCATAAACCTGAGCTTTATATCTAACTTTCATTAGTTTCGAATTTTCTAATTTGAGTTACGTAAGTGCCTCGAACAAATTCATCTTTACTGGCTGCTCTGTTTTTGACAGATTCTGTCTTTATTTTGCATTGCCTCTTATACGAGCTTTCTTTGTGGTTTCTTTTTGTGGAAAGGTATTACAAAGACCTAGTATACAGTAGCTAATGTTAGAACGAATTCTTTCAATGTGTCCTTACAGAAACAAAGTGGATAAATTATTTTGAGTACTAACCCTCTAATGAAGTTTATGAGAAGTTGTGTGTGAAGGAAGTTTTCAAGTGTCAAGAAAGAGGATGATGAAAGAAGATCAAGATGGGACAAAAGCTCAAGCTTGGGGATTCCCATGGCACCCCTCTGCAATTTTCAAGAAGTCACAAGCATCTAAGCTTGGGGATGCCCAAGGCATCCCCTTCTTCATCGACAAATTATCAGGTCATCTCTAGTGAGAATATATTTTTATTTCTTCACATATTATGTGCTATTCTTGGAGCGTCTTGTGTGTTTTATTTTCTGTTTTTTTTTATTTTGTTCTCTGGTTATTACAATGCTTGATCACAACATTTTTGTTTGGGAGAGAGACACGCTCCGCTTTTTCATAGAATACTCCCGTGTTTCACTTATACATGTTGAGTATTCTGTTTTTACACTGTTTAGCTTCTAGCTCTTGATTTCATGCATCTCTTGTTCAGAGTTATTAGTTCTTTTGTAGAAAGTACTCTCTTACTTCACTTATATTTGTTTGGAGGGTTGCTTGGTTGATGTGTTGGTTCAGAAAATGTTATGCATGTTGTAGTTGTATAATGAAAAACTTGCATAGTCTTGTAGATCATTGAACTTTGATAACTTGATTCTATGCAAATGTTTTGAGATATTAAGAAGTTAGATGTTACATGCTTGTTGGTTAATTAAGCTAAAATCTGATTAGTGGTTGTGTTATTAAAGCCTGTACCGTACTACAAACTCTTAAAATTGCTGAAGGTGTAGTTGGACTTGATAGGTTCTCATGTCTGAAGGTAGTTGCAAACAACATAGTTGCGTGCCAAGGTCGAGGGATCTAATAAGGTACTTGTACCTCCGTGAATGGCCCCATTTGGAGTGAATTTAATCATGCTCTTAATGTTGAACCTGCTAGTTGTTTGCAATAAACTTGTGAGTTCTTTTTGACTAATGTTAAGCTACGGTTTTTGGCACTTCCACCGTCCAAATTTTGCTACCCTCTTCGGTGGTGTGCATTGCCCTTTTCTCACATTGAGAGTTGGTGCATACTTCACCGTACATCCAAACCTCAAAACAGCCGCCATACCTACCTACCACAACATTTTCATAGCTGTTCCGAGATATATTGCCATGCAACTTCCATCTTACATTACATGACTTGTTGTCATTCATCATTGTTATATATTGCTTTGCATGATTCTATACAGCTGATGTGTGGTTTACCCATGTTACGCTAGATCATTGCACATCCTGCTACACTGGTAGAGGCACTCAGTTTCATACATCATGTTATGTTTATTATGAGTTATTTGTACCAAAAAGTGTGTCGTCATATTAGAATGTTGCCCCTACAGTGAGGGAGAGAAAAGTGAAAAGAGCCATGGAGGCCAACGAAAAGAGAAACAGAAAAAAATAGAAAAAATAGAAAAAGAAAAGAAAGAAAGAAAAGAAATAAAGAGAGAGGGGGCAACATTACTTTTTTTAAACCACACTTGTGCTCATGTTTAGCACCTGCAATTTCATAGTCATCATTTTTGCTCATGTTTAGCACCTATACTCCATGTGAGAGAGTTTTCATGTTTTACTAGTATAACTATGTGGGGATTTAACATTATAGAACTTGGGTTGTTGATCAGTGTAGAATTAGGGGGGTTTATGTCGTTCTCTCCACATGGATCAAGCTATGACTACTCTTTGTTTCCAGAAGCTAGGCCAAATTTGAGGAGTTTGATGTTTACTGAAAAAGGGAAGGTTTTAACAGGTTTAAGCAGAGCAAGGGTTTAAGAGCACAAATATTACATCTTTCTTGTTTGTCAGGCAAGATCACTGCAAGTTAACAAGCAAAAGGGGGCTAGGGAAGATATTGCAACATTCAAACATGCAGAGATAAATCATACATGCCACAGATCAAGCAAATCATGCACAGATCAAGCAAAACTCAGAAATAACAGAGAACTGTGTCACTAAATTCACTGTCAAAGCCAAATCATACAAGCTCTTCACACGGATGGATGATCTACTAGTTTCTACTCAGTTTACACAGAGAATTGGAGAAAAGTTCCTTGGCTGTTGCTCACTGAAGCTTGTCGAAGCAGAGGAAGCAGAGATGAAGATAGGGGCAGATGCAGATGAAGGGGAACCAGAGGAGTAGACAGGGGTGGATGCAGATCATGTGCTTCAGATCACCATGGCCTTGGGCTTCTTCTCCTGGTCTCCATGTTCATCTTGTTCTTGCTGTTCTTGTTCTTGGTGGTTGGTGAAAAGGTGTGGTGAGGTGGCCGAGGAAGGGTGGAGAGAATGGAGCTGCGGATGGATGATGGATTGAGCTGTGGTGTTGGTCCTCCTGCTGCTTTATAGCCTTTTTCCCTTTTCCCCCCTTTTCTGTGCGCATGGGGTGTTCCCCCTTTTCTGCCTTTTTGCCTTTTTAGGCTTTCTTCATCCCCAAGTTGATCTCTTCCCCCCTTTGCTCATTCAAACTTGTTCAAACTTGCTCTTATCTCCTCTGGAGTAATCTTCTGAAAGCACTAGGGTAATTCTTTAGCTTGCACTTGGATGGCTTCACTGTCAGAGAATTGGGTCTCTTTTCAGGAAGCAGAGGTGACTTCTGTACTCTTGCCTGGGTCATTTCTTCATAGGGGTTGGGGTGAATTCTGTGCTGGTACTGGGGTAACTTCTTCTTTGAATCTTCTGAAGAATGTGTGCCTTTGCGCACTGTCTGCAAAATACAATCAATTGCTGTAAAATGCAGCTGAAATCCTTTACTGTAATCTGAATATAAGCAAGGTTTTAGGGTTTTAGAGTTCAGAATAATGCATATAAATTAGAGTGATCAAACCCCCAGACCCAAACCTTTGCTTGTCCCCAAGTAAAGCAAATGAGATAAAAATGACAACAGTCTGATAGTGAACAATGCTCAGTTCTGAAAATACAGCAGTTCATACATATTGGATTCAATGCAGTTTCTGCATACAGGTAATGCAAGTTCTAGTTCTGAAACAAGTTTCAAATAGCAGAATTTAATCATTTCTAGGTTCAGATACTTTGGATTAACAGGATAAGACAATTGGCAAGGAAATTGAATAGAAATGATCCAATATGTATAAATGAGTGTTAACTGAACGCAAAGTCAGTGCTTCACCTACTACAGTTCCCAGGAACATAGGAGGCTAATGCATTAGTCAAAAATGAGTTAGTTTAGCAGTTTCTTTTTAAGTTATCACAGTTAGTGTTTCACAAGCTACAATCTCAGGATCATAGTTGCTAATGCCAAAAATTGCTTCAGGTGTCTGTCAGGAACTTCAAGTTAGTGCTTCACATACCACAATCCCAAGATCATGGTTGCTACTGCAAAAATTGTTTATTATCACCAAATTCTTAATTAGTTTTAATGTTAGTGCTTCACACATCACAACCCCAAGATCATGATTGCTAATGCAAAAATTCAGTTAGAACATGGCTCTAAAATGGATCATCACATTCCGTTTTTAAGCCACTTGCATTATTCAGATATTCCAAAAGTTCTGAACAGAGACATAAATGAATTATGTTTTGATAAATGATTCTGAACATAAGCATTTGCAAGAACCATAAACAGAGACAATGCAAGATTCTCAAAAGCATGAAAGATTGTTTAAACAGAGCAGAGCACTCAATGAATTCTTTACTGTAACAACAATTTCACACATGGCCAACAGTTGATAAAATCTTCCGATTTATGGCAAAAAATGATATTCATAATGGATTTTGGTTTTGGGGATTGGAATGCCTTCACCTGGTGTTTGCTTCTGCTCCTTGCTTCATGAGATCTGAAAGGACAAGGATGTCGCCTAGGGGGGGGGGTGAATAGGCGTTTAAAACTTTTCCGGTTTAGGCTTGCTAATTGCGGAATAAAACTAGGTGTTTAAATTAACAAGCCAATCAACCTAAATAAACTAGGTTCACCTATGTGCACCAACAACTTATGCTAAGCAAGACAAGCAACAAAGTGATAACAAGATATAATACTTCAAGCACGAAGGCTATCACAATGTAAAGTGCATAAGTAAAGAGCTCGGGTATAGAAATAACCGAGGCACGTGGAGACGAAGATGTATTCCCGAGTTCCTCCTTTTTAGGGGAGTACGTCTCGTTGGAGGGGTGTGAGTATCAAACTCAAGACGCCACAAATGGCCTCACCCTATTCTCCGATGAACCTCGCACAAAAGCTCGGTTCACCTTCCACTATTGATTTCCTTTTGGGCGGAAATCGAGTCCCTTACAACAAACTTGAGGCACAACCCACAAAAGGACCGGGAGCTCCCAAGCGGCCCCAAAAGGCCTTGCACCGCCACAAAAGGCGCCACTCGCCACAAAAGGCGTCTAGGGTCCAATGACCCAAGAGTAACAAGCTCACGAACTTTTACTTCCACGAATCTTCGTGGAGAGAGCAAACCGATGCACAAAAGCAATGGCAAGAGCACACGGAGTGCTCAAGTCCTTCACTCTCAAATTCCAACAAAGCAACAAATGCTTATGGGGGAATAAGAGAGGAAGAACAAAGGAGGAGAAACACCAAGAACTCCAAGATCAAGATCTACTAGGTTCCCCTCACTTAGAGGAGGAATGGATTGGTGGAATTGTAGATCTAGATCTCCTCTCTCAAATCCCTCAAAGATATGCAAGAATCGTGGGAGGAAATGGGAGAGGGGCAAGCTTTCCAAGGTCAACAATGGAGGAGAGAGAAGGGGAAAATCGTGCTTGGAAGAGCTGCTTGGCTGAAGGTAGGTGGAGGGGTATTTATACCCCTCCCAGAAAAAGAGCCGTTGCAGCCAACTTACACCGGAGACTCCGGACCACGAAGACCGGAGACTCCGGCCCGGGCGGAGACTCCGGACCAAAAGTGCGGAGACTCCGGGTCCAGAAGAGCAGGAAAAGTCGACGCAGGAAAGCTTGCACCGGAGACTCCGGACCACGAAGGCCGGAGACTCCGGCCAGGGCGGAGACTCCGGGGTTACTCCGGACCAACTCCGGACCTCTATACAGCAAGTGCCGCCCTGAGGAGCAGAGAACCTTACACCGGAGACTCCGGACCACGAAGGCCGGATACTCCGGCCAGTGCGGAGACTCCGGGGTAACTCCGGACCAACTCCGTACCCCTATACCGCACGCGCCGCGCGCGAGGCACTGAGCCACAAAACCAGGGGCCGGAGACTCCGGACCAAAACCACGGAGACTCCGGACCAAAAACCAGCAGAGAGGCAAATCCTGAAATGCAATAACTTTCTCGTCCGAACTCCAAATCAGGTGAATCCAATTGTGTTGGAAAGATAATGACAAGAGCAAGCCTACAAATATAGAGGAGATACCACACATGGGAAGGTGTGGACCCTATCTTGAAGTGGACCGATAATATTTCCAAAGCCGAGAATGCAAACAAGTTTTCATCCGGACTCCGTTTTCAATGATCTTGGGCTTGTTCCGAAGATAATCACAAGCACTACAAGATCATGCATATACACATCATAGTCCATCATATGAGGAGGAGACCACAAGGAGAGAGTTTGACCTCTCTAGAAACGACGAACCGGTAAAACCTCCAACATCAAAAACACCACAAGATATTCACTTGAAACCCGTTTTTGATGAACTAGAGCTTGGTATGGAGATGAACACAAGCTCTAAATTCTCACATGGATAAAAGCCAAATAAGAACCAAGAAAGATGATATGCCAAGAATGCAAAGGTTTGAGCTCTCCACAAAGATGCGATCAAGTTACTCACTTGAGAGCCCCTCTTGATAGTACGCCGTCTATCCTATAACCCGGTCTCCCACTAACAACATGAGACCGGTAAAATAGAAAACCTATCAAGATCATACCTTTGCCTTGCGCATTCCACTTGAGCTAGATGATGACGATCTTGATCTCTTCAAGTGGACCACCTTTCTTGATTGCGCTTGCTAGCATATGCTTGATGAAGACATCTCCAAATGCTCCCCCATACTCCATTATGGGAGAGCCTCGCTAAGCTCCGTCTTCAAGAATCCACTTGCGCTTCATATACTTCTTGTCTTGATATGATGATGGCTTGGAGATAAACATGAATCTTCACTCAATCTTCTTTCCAAGCCACTCTTGCAATAAGCTCATCTCTACACATGACCATTCTTCATATATAAATCCTTGGATAGAACCTTGGTCATCATATACTCTTCTCGAGTCCAACACATGAACTCCAAACTTCTTCATGGACTCGATCTATAAAGATATCTCAATGCAAACATTAGTCGATAGAGATTGTCATTAATTACCAAAACCACACATGGGGCAACACATGCTCTTTCAAGATCACTGCCAAACTTCTCCAATCCTCATCTATTCCTTAACTGAAAAACAAAGACAAAAGAAACACACAAAACAAAAATAACAAATAAAGTAAAGAAATATGAAAAAAAGGTATCAGTCTGCCTCCTGATGAGCACTTGTTTAAGGTCTTGAGCCTGACCATAGCACATCTTCACTGGTTCTCAACTCCAAAATATGCATTGGGAGCATCCTCTGGCTCATCATCCTTTGTTTCTTCAGTGTCTTCAGTCTCAATTTTCTCTCCAACCACATAATGCTTTAGTCTCTGGCCATTCACCTTGAAAGTACCTTCAGATGGACTCTATACCTCAAAAGCACCATGTCCTAGGTCCTTCTTGATGACACAGGGACCAAACCATCTTGACTTGAATTTTCCAGAGAATAAATGGAGCTTGGAGTCATACACCAGAACTGCCTGTCCGACACTGAATTCTTTTCTAAGGATGTGTTTGTCATGCCACTTCTTTGATTTTTCCTTGTAGATCTTGGAACTCTCAAAAGCATCATGTCTCAGCTCTTCCAGTTCACACATTTGCAACTTTCTTGCATTTCCAGCTTTTCCCAAGTCCATGTTCAACTTTTTGATTTCCCACTGAGCTCTATGCTCTAACTCAATAGGCAGATGACATGCTTTTCCATAGACAAGCCTGAATGGTGACATTCCAATGGGTATTTTGTATCCTGTTCTGTATGCCCACAAAGCATCAGGCAATTTCATTGACCAATCACCTCTGGACTTGGACACCACTTTTTCCAATATCTGTTTCACTTCTCTGTTGGATAACTCAACTTGTCCATTAGCTTGAGGATGGTAGGGTGTAGTCACTATGTGCTTCTTCACACCATACTTGCTCAGGAGCTTCTCTAGCTGTTCATTGTTGAAATGAGCTCCACCATCACTGATCACTACTCTAGGAACTCCAAATCTGGGGAAAATGATAGTTTTGAATAGCTTGCACACAGACTTTGAATCAGCACTGACAGTGGGTATTGCTTCAACCCATTTGGACACATACTCCACTGCAACCAAGATATGATTGTAGCCTTTTGAGGATGGTAGAGGTCCAACAAAATCTACTCCCCACACATGAAACAATTCAACTTCAAGATTTCCCTTCTGAGACATTTCATTCCTCCTTGAAGTCTTTCCAGCTCTCTGACATGAATCACACTGTTTGATGAAATCATGGACATCTTTGAACAAGCTAGGCTAATAGAGTCCAGCCTGCAAGATTTTGGCTTGAGTTTTCATCGCTCCAGCATGGCCTCCATACATGCATGCATGGCATTGGAACACAACATCACTAATCTCTTCAGATGGTACACATCTCCTCACAACTCCATCATCACAGTGCTTGTATAAGAATGACTCATCCCAATAATAGCTCTTGGCATCATGCATAATTTTTTTTCTCTGTTGGCAAGACATTTCAGCTGGCATAATTTCACAGACAAGGAAGTTCACTATGTCAGCATACCATGGAGAGCTAGCCTTCACTCCCATCACTGTTCACCTGGCATACCATCTTGGATTTCTCACTTTTCTGAGCAACTTATTCTAGACAGATGATCTGCAACTGAATTTTCAGAACCTTGTTGTCCTTGATCTCAATATCAAATTCTTGCAACAAGAGAATCCATCTGGTGAGCCTTGGTTTTGCATCCTTTTTACTGACCAAGTACCTTATTGCTGCATGATCTGTAAAAACTGTGCATTTGTGTCCAACTAGATAAGGTCTGAACTTGTCAAATGCAAACATTACTGCCAACAATTCTTTTTCAGTGCTGGTGTAATTGATCTGAGCATCATCTAGTGTTTTACTAGCATAATGGATCATATGGAGTGCCTTTTCCTTTTTCTGACCAAGAACTGCTCCCACAGCATAGTCACTGGCATCACACATCGCTCAAATGGCAGAGTCCAGTCTGGTGGTTGCACTATTGGAGCAGTAATCAGAGCTTCTTTAAACTTGTTGAATGCTTGCATACATGCTTCATCAAACACAAACTTGACATCTTGATTCAGTAGGTTTGTGAGTGGCTTTGCAATGAGAGAAAAATTCTTGATGAATCTTCTGTAAAATCCAGCATGTACCAGAAAACTCTGTATTCCCTTGACATTTTCAGGAGGGGTAATTTAGCAATAACATCAACTTTTGCTTTATCTACTTCTATTCCTCTGGCAGACACAAGATGTCCAAGCACAATTCCTTCAGTTACCAGAAAATGGCATTTCTCCCAATTCAGGATCAAATTCTGCTCAGAACATCTATGCAACACTGCTGTCAAATTTTCAGACAAGTGATGAAATCCTTTCCATGCACTGTGAAGTCATCCGTGAACACTTCCATAATTCTCTCAATGTGATCAGAGAATATAGACATCATACACCTCTGAAAGGTGCCTGGTGCATTGCACAAACCAAATGGTAGTCTCTTGTATGCAAATGTTCCATATGGACATGTGAAAGTGGTCTTGTCTTGGTCAGATGGGTGAATAGAAATTTGAAGAAAACCATGGGAACAATAGAACTTCTGTCCTGCTAATCTTTCAAGCATCTGATCCATAAATGGCAAAGGAAAATGATCTGTCCTGGTTGCCTTATTCAGTTTTCTGAAATCATTGACCATTCTCCATCCTGTGACAGGCCTTGTGGCCATCAGTCTACCTTCTTCATTTTCTACCACTATGTAACCTCCTTTCTTGGGCACAATGTGGATGGGACTCACCCACTCACTGTCAGAGATAGGATAAATCATTCCAGCCTTAAGCAGTTTCAGAACTTCCTTTTTCATAACTTCTTGCATGGCAGGGTTTATTCTTCTCTGTCCCTCTCTGGTGGGTATGCTATCTTCTTCCAAATGTATTATGTGAGAACAAACCTTTTCATCTATTCCCTTGATGTCATCAATTGAATAACCAATCACATTCTTGTACAACCTCAGTACTGACAACAGACTTTCTTCCTGTTCATCATCCAAAGCAGAGCTAATTATCACTCGGTGAATTCTCTCTTTCTCCAGAAAAGAGTACTTCAGATGAGAAGGCAATTCTTTCAACTCAACAATAGAATGATGAGATGTCTGAGGTTCTTCACTTGAATTTTTCTCTTCAACATTTTCACAATGAGAAATTCCAAATATTTCCTGTGGCTTTGTATTGTCAGCTGTCACAAACACTTGCACTTCAGGTTCATCTGACTGCATTTCTTGCAAAGTATCCATCACACTCTTGTCAACCACATCAATAGAATGACATTGCTCAAGTATATTGGGTAAATGAGAAGCATGCTTCATATTGAACTCGGCTTGTTGCTAGCGCTAAGTTGACGAGGGAATATCTCCCCGGCAACAGCACCAGAAACAATGCTTGTACGTCACACGTCAGTTGGGAACCCCAAGAGGAAGGTATGATGAGTGCAGCAGCAAGTTTTCCCTCAGTATGAAACCAAGGTTTAATCGAACCAGTAGGAAAACGAGGTTGCTTCGAAGGTGTTGGTGAAGGAGTGTAGTGCGGCGCAACACCAGGGATTCCGGTGCCAACGTGGAACCTGCACAACACAATCAAATTACTTTGCCCCAACTTAACAGTGAGGTTGTCAATCTCACCGGCTTGCTGAAAACAAAGGGTTAAACGTATCGAATGGAAGATGATGTTTGTTTGCATAAAACAGTAGAGAACAATGATTGCAGTAGATTGTATTTCAGATGTAAAAGAATGGACCGGGGTCCACAGTTCACTAGTGGTGTCTCTCCAATAAGATAACTAACATGCTGGGTAAACAAATTACAGCTGGGCAATTGACAATTGATAAGTGCATATAACATGCATGTGTGAGTGTGGTGTCTACTATGAGATTCATTTGGGCATTACGACAAAGTACATAGACCGCTATCCAGCATGCATCTATGCCTAAATAGTCCACTTTCCGGTTAACATCCGTACCCCTTCCAGTATTAAGTTGCAAGCAACAGACAATTGCATTAAGTAATGTGCGTAATGTAAACAATACATTCATCCTTGAATAAAGCATTGCTGTTTTACCCCTAGTGGCAACAACACATCTACAACCTTAGAACTTGCTGTCACTATCCCAGGTTAAATAGAGGTTGAACCCAACTATCATGCATAAATACCCCCTCTTGGAGTCACAAGTATTCACTTGGCCAAGGCTTCAACAAGTAACGGAGAGCATGCAAGATCACAAATGACATAGACATGATAATATAATATTCAGCTCCACATAGGTATCAATATAAGTCAGATCCCAGCAAACACAACATGTAGCATTACAATAAGATGATCTTGATCATGATAGGCAGCTCACAAGATCTAAACATGATGGCACAAGTGGAGAAGACAACCATCTAGCTACTGCTATGGACCCATAGTCCAAGGATGAACTACTCACGCATCACTCCGGAGGCGGGCATGGCGATGTAGAGCCCTCCGGTGATGATTCCCCTCTCCGGCAGGGTGCCGGGAAGAGCTTCAGAACCCCCCGAGTTAGGGTTGACGACGGCGGCGGCAGCGAATATGTTCTGGATGAAAGGCTCGGTGTTTTAGGGTTTTCACGTCTCGGGGAATAAATAGGCGAAGGGGCGATGTCGGCGGACCCCCGAGGGGCCCAAACCACCAGGCGGCGCGGTGGGCCCACTGCCGCGCCGCCATGGTTTGGCCACCTCGTGGCTCCCTTCGTCTCTCCTTCGGACTCCGTGTACGTGTGGAAAAATAGGGACTTGGCCTTTTGTTTCGTGCAATTCCGAGAATATTTCCAGAAGTAACTTTCTGAAACCAAAAACAGCAGAAAACAGGGAACTGGCACTGTGGCATCTTGTTAATAGGTTAGTCCCAGAAAATGCATAAAAGTGATATGAAGTGTATATAAAACATGTAGCAAATGGTATAATATAAGCATGGAACAGCAGAAATTATGGATACGTTGGAGACGTATCAAGCATCCCCAAGCTTAGTTCTACTCGTCCTCGAGTAGGTAAAACGATAACAACAAATAATTTCTGAGGAGACATGCTTTCACACAATCTTGATCAATATATTGCAAGGCTCATGTCATGAATGAAGTGACTCAAAGCAATGTCTATAGTTTGCTAACAAATAGATAAAGAGTAAACAATGAATCATATAAGCAAAAACTTTTCATGAATAGTACTTTCAAGACAAGCATCAAAAAGTTTTGCATAAGAGGTAACTCATAAAGCAATAGATTCAAAGTAAAAGGCATTGAAGCAACACAAAGGATGATTAAGTTTCAGCATTGCTTTCAACTTGTAACATGTATATCTCATGGATAGTTGTCAACATAAAGCAATATAACAAGTGCAATAAGTAAACATGTAAGAATCAATGCACACAAAGTTGACACAAGTGTTTGCTTCTAAGATAGAAAGGAGTAGGTAAACTGACTCAACATAAAGTAAAAGATAGGCCCTTCGCAGAGGGAAGCAGGGATTAAATCATGTGCTAGAGCTTTTTAAGTTTTCGAAAGCATATAGAGAGCACAAAATAAGTATTTGAGAGGTGTTTGTTGTTGTCAACGAATGGTAGTGGGCACTCTAACCCCCTTGTCAACCAGACTTTCAAGAGCGGCTCCCATGAAGGACGTTATCTCTACCAGCAAGGTAGATCATCCCTCTTCTCTTTTGTTTACACATGTATTTTAGTTTCTTTATAGATGACACTCCTCCCAACCTTTTGCTTACACAAGCCATGGCTAACCGAATCCTCGGGTGCCTTCCAACATTCACATACCATGGAGGAGTGTCTATTTGCAAATTAAGTTGCTTACTGATAAATCAGGGCAAAACATGTGAAGAGAATTATTAATGAAAGTTGTAATTAATTGGGGCTGGGCACCCCGTTGCCAGCTCTTTTTGCAAATTATTGGATAAGCGGATGTATATGCCACTAGTCCATTGGTGAAAGTCTGTCAGAAGTAAATGACAAGATTGAAAGATAAAACACCACATACTTCCTCATGAGCTATAAAACATTGACACAAATAAGGAGTAATAAAGTTTTGAATAGTTTAAAGGTAGCACATGAAATATTTACTTGGAATGGCAGGAAATACCACATAGTAGGTAGGTATGGTGGACACAAATGGCATGGGTTTTGGCTCAAGTTTTGGATGCACGAGAAGCATTCCCTCTCAGTACAGAGTTTAGGCTAGCAAGGTTGTTTGAAGCAAACACAAGTATAAACCGGTACAGCAAGAATCACATAAAAACATATTGCAAGTATTATAAGACTCTACACTGTCTTCCTTGTTGCTCAAACATTTTACCAGAAAATATCTAGACCTTAGAGAGAACAAATATGCATCCCAAGTCTCAACAAGCTCTACGGTAGTTCTCCACTACTAGGCTTTAACTACATGATGCAAGAGCTTAAACATGATCTACTTGAGAGCTCAAAACAATTGCAAAGCATCAAATCGAAACAAGACAATGATCTACAAGAATGCATATGTCTTTTCCAATACCAACTACTACATGTAGCATTTTCTTTCTTCCAAACAAACACCAATCAATTTATTTAAACATAAACTCTCCAAATGATAATATAATGCAGCAAGAGAGTATTTATAAACAAGTGCTAACAGCTCGAAGAGATGCATGAAAAACAGGAGCTAAAAGCACTGCAGTAGCTAGTTAAGAATACTCAACAAATATAAGTGAAGAACATGAGTATTCACATGAAAAAGCGGAGCGTGTCTCTCTCCCACACAAGGATTGCTAGGATCCGAATTTATTCAAACAAAAACAAAAATAAAAACACACAGACGCTCCAAGTAAAGCGCATAAGATGTGAAAGAATTAAAATATAGTTTCACTAGAGATGACCTGATAAGTTTGTTGATGAAGAAGGGGATGCCTTGGGCATCCCCAAGCTTAGACGCTTGAGTCTCTCTGAATATGGTTGGGATGAACCACGGGGGCATCCCCAAGCTTAGGCTTTTCACTCTTCTTGATCACATAATATCACCCTTCTCGCTTGATCCTTGAAAACTTCCTTCACACCAAACTCAAGACAGTTCTCATTAGAGGGTTAGTGCATAATCAAAAATTCTCATATTCTGTAATGATACAATCAATCCCAAAGCTTCTGGACATTAGCTACAGCCACCAATGCTTTGTGGAGCAAAGAAATCCACACAAACACAGTAAAAGAGCGAATGCAAAACAAAAGGCAGAATCTGTCAAAAACAGAACAGTCTGGAATGACGAATTTTTTCGAGGCACTTAAGTTGCTCAGATGGATCTGGCCTAAAATAATGAAAGTTGCGTACATATCTCAGGAATATGCGTGATTTTTTCAGAATTTTTTGAATTTTCTACAGGGAGATAAGCTCAAATCCGTGACAGCTAAAAATCTGTCACTGCGCAGAAATCCAAATCTTGCATCAACTTTCAATATAGAACTTTACTTGGCACAACATTGCGATAAAATAAAGATACAAAGGAGTTGCTACAGAAGTAACAAAACTCCTTGACTCAAAGAAAACAAAAATAACAGCAAATAAAAACGATGGGTTGTCTCCCATAAGCGCTTTTCTTTAACGCCTTTCAGCTAGGCGCAGAAAGTGAAAATCAAGTGTTGTCAAGTGGCAAATCATTCAAATCATCAAAAGCTTCTTCCAACACACAGCTTGTAACAATGGGTATCTTAGATGTTCCTGGAGGTGTTTCATTACCTTTAACCGTACTAAAAGTTTTATCAATTTTAAGCTCATAATGAGTCTTTGGTTTTGGCACTTTAGGAACATACATAAACTTTTGCTCTCTACCCACATAAACTTTCTCCTTTTTAGACTTAAGAGAAGTAAAGGTTGAACTTAAGGTTTCAATAGCTTCCTCTAACTCATCAATTCTATGATTTTGGGTGTCATGGATATTATTATCCTCAAGAACAGTGATTCTTTCATTGATGGTGGCTATTGATTCATTAGTCTTACCAATACAATCAAGAAAATTTGGAAAAAAATTCTCCATAGAGTCTAACTTATTTATAACATCCTCCAAGGTGATCTCAATTTTAATATCTTTAGTGGGTGGTGTTCCTACCAAACTTTCAATAATATTACAGGCTTCTAAAGCAGGAGTACCCAAGAAATTTCCACCTGTAAGAGTGTCTAGAACATACCTATACCAACTAGAGATACCAACATAAAAGTTCCTAAGGAGGATAGTGGTAGAGTGTTTCTTAGTACATCTATGATGAGCATCACTAATTCTATACCAAGCATCTTTCAAATTTTCACCTCCTAGTTGCCTAAAAGAACGAACTTCAACTTCAGGAGCATTCATTTTGAAAAACAAAATCAAACCGAATTAAACAAGTAACTAATTTTTTTGTGTTTTTGATAAAGAGAGCAAACAAGACTAAATAAAAATAAACTAAGCAAGACAAATAACAAAGTAAAGAGATTGGGTGTGAGAGACTCCCCTTGCAGAAGCAATTCGGTTTTCCCCGGCAACGGCGCCAGAAAACGTGTTGCTAGCGCTAAGTTGACGAGGGAATATCTCCCCGGCAACAGCCAGAAACAATGCTTGTACGTCACACGTCAGTTGGGAACCCCAAGAGGAAGGTATGATGAGTGCAGCAGCAAGTTTTCCCTCAGTATGAAACCAAGGTTTAATCGAACCAGTAGGAAAACGAGGTTGCTTCGAAGGTGTTGGTGAAGGAGTGTAGTGCGGCGCAACACCAGGGATTCCGGTGCCAACGTGGAACCTGCACAACACAATCAAATTACTTTGCCCCAACTTAACAGTGAGGTTGTCAATCTCACCGGCTTGCTGAAAACAAAGGGTTAAACGTATCGAATGGAAATGATGTTTGTTTGCATAAAACAGTAGAGAACAATGATTGCAGTAGATTGTATTTCAGATGTAAAAGAATGGACCGGGGTCCACAGTTCACTAGTGGTGTCTCTCCAATAAGATAACTAACATGCTGGGTAAACAAATTACAGCTGGGCAATTGACAATTGATAAGTGCATATAACATGCATGTGTGAGTTGTGGTGTCTACTATGAGATTCATTTGGGCATTACGACAAAGTACATAGACCGCTATCCAGCATGCATCTATGCCTAAATAGTCCACTTTCCGGTTAACATCCGTACCCCTTCCAGTATTAAGTTGCAAGCAACAGACAATTGCATTAAGTAATGTGCGTAATGTAAACAATACATTCATCCTTGAATAAAGCATTGCTGTTTTACCCCTAGTGGCAACAACACATCTACAACCTTAGAACTTGCTGTCACTATCCCAGGTTAAATAGAGGTTGAACCCAACTATCATGCATAAATACCCCCTCTTGGAGTCACAAGTATTCACTTGGCCAAGGCTTCAACAAGTAACGGAGAGCATGCAAGATCACAAATGACATAGACATGATAATATAATATTCAGCTCCACATAGGTATCAATATAAGTCAGATCCCAGCAAACACAACATGTAGCATTACAATAAGATGATCTTGATCATGATAGGCAGCTCACAAGATCTAAACATGATGGCACAAGTGGAGAAGACAACCATCTAGCTACTGCTATGGACCCATAGTCCAAGGATGAACTACTCACGCATCACTCCGGAGGCGGGCATGGCGATGTAGAGCCCTCCGGTGATGATTCCCCTCTCCGGCAGGGTGCCGGGAAGAGCTTCAGAACCCCCCGAGTTAGGGTTGACGACGGCGGCGGCAGCGAATATGTTCTGGATGAAAGGCTCGGTGTTTTAGGGTTTTCACGTCTCGGGGAATAAATAGGCGAAGGGGCGATGTCGGCGGACCCCCGAGGGGCCCAAACCACCAGGCGGCGCGGTGGGCCCACTGCCGCGCCGGCCTATGGTTTGGCCACCTCGTGGCTCCCTTCGTCTCTCCTTCGGACTCCGTGTACGTGTTGGAAAAATAGGGACTTGGCCTTTTGTTTCGTGCAATTCCGAGAATATTTCCAGAAGTAACTTTCTGAAACCAAAAACAGCAGAAAACAGGGAACTGGCACTGTGGCATCTTGTTAATAGGTTAGTCCCAGAAAATGCATAAAAGTGATATGAAGTGTATATAAAACATGTAGCAAATGGTATAATATAAGCATGGAACAGCAGAAATTATGGATACGTTGGAGACGTATCACTTGTTCAGACCCAAATTGCAATTTCAGAGTTCCACCTTTCACATCAATTATTTCCCCAGCTGTTGCCAAGAAAGGGCTGCCTAGAATCATGGATTCAGAGTTATCTTCCATCTCCAAAACCACAAAATCAACAGGATAAGCAAACTTTCCAACTTGAACTGGCACATCTTCAAGAATTCCAGCTGGTTTTCTCAGAGTTCTGTCTGCAAGTTGCAGTGTCATGAAAGTAGGTTTCAGAGCTCCAAACTGCAAAATCTGACTGACAGCCAAGGGTAACACACTGACTGAAGAACCTAAATCACAAAGAGCTGTGAAAGTTCTTTTTCCAACAACACATGGGATGCTAAAACTGCCTGGATCACCCAATTTATTTGGCATGTAAATCAGAATAACGGCACTGCAGTTCTCTGTCAGAGCAACAATTTTTGGATCTTCTAGACTTCTCTTCTTGGTAATCAGATCTTTGAAATTTTTTTGCATACAGAGGGATGTGTAGGACTGCATCAAGAATAGGAATTGTAATCTGAACTTCCTTCATAGTCTCCAAGAACTTGGCATATTGCTTTTCTTCCTTGGTTTTCTCCAATCTTTCAGGAAATGGGATTTTCTATACAACAGGTTTATGAACTGAAGGTGCTGGTTTTGCTACAGTATTCTCTGGCTTTTCAGATTCTGCTACAGTCTCAACTAGTTTTTCTGGTTATGCAGCAGTGTTTTCAGGGGTAACTTGTGGCTGAATTGTTGTTCTTCTTGGTGGGGCTACATAAGGGACCATAGGAGGTGTTTTTAGCACTGGTTCAGTGTTCACTCCACTCCTAGTTGTTACTGCCTCTATAGATTCAGTAGTTGAAATAGCTCCACACTGCTTGGGATTTTTCTCTGCTTGTGCTGGCAACTTGTTTTCAGGCTGGTTTATTTGGGCATTGGAGATCCCAGCTGTGAGTTGCTGCATTGTCTTGAAGAACAACTCTGACTGCATCTTCATAATTTCCTGCATTGCAGTGAACATTTCTTTCTGCAACCTCATCATTTCACTTATTTCTGACTGACTGCTTGAAGTAGCATTTTGCTGGGTTGCTTGCTAAAAGGACAAGGATGTCGCCTAGAGGGGGGTGAATAGGCGAATAAAGCTTTTCCGGTTTAGGCTTGATAATTGCGGAATAAAACTAGGTGTTTAAATTAACAAGCCAACAACCTAAATAAACTAGGCTCACTTATGTGCACCAACAACTTATGCTAAGCAAGACAAGCAACAAGGTGATAGCAATATAGAATACTTCAAGAATGAAGGCTATCACAATGTAAAGTGCATAAGTAAAAGGCTCGGGTATAGAAATAACCGAGGCATGCGGAGACGAGGATGTATTTCCGAGTTGCTCCTTCTTAGGGAGTACGTCTCGTTGGAGAGGTGTGAGGCACCATAAAGGTTGATCTCAACGCCACAAAGGCTCGCCCTATTCTCCGATGAACTGCACCACAAAGGTTTGGTTCACCTTCCACTATCGGAATCCTTCATGGCGGAAATCCGGAGCCTTTTAACAACGATCCGGGGCACAACCCACAACGGGATTGGGGGCTCCCGAACAGCTACAAGTGACCACACAAGGGTCTCAACCACCACACGGGCGTCTAGGGTCCAAAGACCCAAGAGTAACAAGTTCACAAGCTTTCAACTTCCATGAAACCTCGTGGAGAGCACACCGATGCACCAAATGCAAGAGGCAAGAGCACAAGTGCTCAAATCCTTCACTCTCAAATCCCACCACAAGCAACTAATGCTTATGGGGGGAGAAGAGAGGAAGAACAAAGAGGAAAACCACACAAGAACTCCAAGATCACGATCTACTAGGTTCCCCTCACTTAGAGGAGGAATGGATTGGTGGAAATGTAGATCTAGATCTCCTCTCACTTTCCCTCAAAGATATGCAAGAATCATGTGAGGGATTGAGAGGAAGGCAAGCTTTTCCAAAGGTCAACAATGGAGGTGAGAGAGGGAAAAACGTGCTTAAGAGAGTAGGGAACCGTTGGGGAAGGAACCTCCTTAAAAAGGTCCCCTAAAAAGTGGCCTTTGGGCTGTGCAGGGAGGCCGGCCTGGGGGCCGGCCTCATGCACAAAACAGCGACTCAGGCAGAGGAGCCGGCCTGGGGCCAGAAGGGCAGCCGAGGCGCCCAGCCTGGGGCCCGGCCTGGCTGGCTGGGAGGCCGGCAGGGCAGCCGAGGCGCCCAGCCTGGGGCCCGGCCTGGCCGGCCTGGGGGCTGGCCACCCAGAACCCAAAAAAGAAACACCCATAACTTTTGCCAGAAAACTCCAAATGGGATGAAACAAACGAGGTTGGAAAGATAACGATGAGTGCTTTCCTACAAGGGTCACAAATATGGAGGAGATATCACACATGGGAGGTGTGGACCTTATCTCGAGGGGGGCCGGTAATATTTCCAACACCGAGAACGCAACAAGTTTTCCATCCGGACTTCGATTTCGATGATCTTGGGTTTGTTGGAACCGCAGTGAGGAGCATTACAAGATCATGCATAGAAACATCATAGTCCATCATGTGAGAAGGATAACACAAGATGAGAGTTTTACCTCTCTACAAGAGACGAACCGGTAAAACCTCCAACATCAAAAACATCACAAGATATTCAAATGAAATCCGTTTTTGATGAACTAGAGCTTGGTATGAAGATGAACACAAGCTCTAAATTCTCACATGGATAAAAGCCAAATAAGAACCAAGAAAGATGATATGCCAAATATGCAAAGGTTTGAGCTCTCCACAAAGATGCGATCAAGTTACTCACTTGAGAGCCCCTCTTGATAGTACGCCGTCTATCCTATAACCCGGTCTCCAAGCTAACAACACGAGACCGGTAAAATGGAAACCCTATCAAGATCATAACTTTGCCTTGCGCATTCCACTTGAGCTAGATGAAGACGATCTTGACTCTCTCAAGTTGGAACACCTTTCTTGATTGTGCTTGCTAGCACATGCTTGATGAAAACTTCTCCAAATGCTCCCCCATACTCCATTATGGGAGAGCCTCGCTAAGCTCCGTCTTCATGTATCCACCTGCACTTCATATTCTTCTCTTGATATAGATGATGGCTTGGAGATAAATATGAAGTTCACTCAATCTTCTTTTCCAAGCCATGCTTGCAATAAGCTCAACTCTTCACATGACCATTCTTCATATAAACCCTTGGATGGAACCTTGGTCATCATGTAATCTACTAGAGTCCAACACATGAACTCCAATCTTTTCCTATGGACAAGATCTACAAGTATATCTCAATACAAACATTAGTCCATAAGGATTGTCATTAATTACCAAAACCACGCATGGGGCAACACATGCCCTTTCCCTTGCTCCTGCTGCTGGTATTGCATATTTCCTTGGGGTCTGAAATTCTGCTGAGCTGCTGATGCATAATTCTGTTGAGCTGCTTGAGGAAAATTTTACTGATTTGCATTTTTGTATGACAGATTGGGATGATTCCTCCAAGAAGGTTGTAGCACTGAGAGAAAGGCCCCTGATTTTGAGCATACTTCACTTCTGCCACTTAGGTTTTAGTAGGAACAAACAAGGTACATTCTTGAGGTGAGTGACCTTCCATTCCACAGATCAAGCAAGTAGATGAGACTTGGTTGACAGGCACTATTGCCTTGTTGTTCTTCTCCTGCATGAGCTGAGATATCTGGTTTGTCAGGCTATCAAGCTCTGCTTCCAGAGCATTCTGACCACTTAACTGAATCATGGACTGATTGGTTGGATGAACTATTCTTTCATTGGTCTAAGAGAAGTTGTGAGCTGCCATACTCTCAATCAGCTCTGTGGCTTCATCAAGGGTCTTGTTCATAATACCTCCACCAGCAGCTGAATCAACAAATGATCTAGTCTGCTCTGTCAGGCCCTTGTAAAAGGTTTGAAGAATTAACCATTGCTTTTGGCCCTAATTAGGACACATTCTGATGAGACCCTGGTATCTTTGCCAAGCATCATACAAACTTTCACCATCATATTGCACAAATCTTGTGATCTTATCCTTGCACTCAGCTGCCTTGGTGGGTGGAAAGTACCTTTCAAAGAAAGCTTGCACCAAATGCTCCCAAGTATCTCTGCAGTGGGTTGGCAAGGCATGAAACCATATCTTTGTTGTGCCAGACAGAGAAAAAGAAACAACTACATTCTGATTACTTCAGGAGGCACACCATTGTGCTTGAGGGTGTTGCAATACTCAAGAAAATTTCTCATATGATCATGTGGACTCTCCAAAGCACTGCCTTTAAAAGGATTGTGCTGAACCATGTTAATCAAGGCTGGCTTAATTTCCCAGTTGTTTGCCTGGATGGCAGGCATAACCACATCTGCATTTGATACTTGATCCTTGGGGATCCACAAATCTCTCAACTTTTCGTCACCCATGCTGCCAACTGACTCTGAATCCTCTGAACTTTCCACTAGTGTTACTGTGACTACTTTTCTCTTAAGAGCAAGGAAAGTTCTCTCAATTTTTGGATCAAAAGGAGCTAGAGGTGAATCTTCAGATGACTGCATTCACCAATTCCACAGTTTGCATAAAGGAGATCATGATTCCTCTACACACCAGCACAAACAAGAACTTTACCAGGGTTAGTGAACTAAATCCCCTAATAGCAGTTATAGTTGCTGGATTACAAAACCAAAAGTACCACTGAACTCAAGATCTTGCAAACAGTTTAACAGTTTCAGAGAAAACACACAGCCTAGTGTACTGTACTCTAAAAACCAATCAATAGTTGATCCCCAGCAACGGCGCCAATTTTGATCAGTGTAGAATTAGGGGGTTTATGTCGTTCTCTCCACAGGGATCAAGCTATGACTACTCTTTATTTCCAGAAGCTAGGCCAAATTCGAGGAGTTTGATGTTTACTAAAAAGGGAAGGTTTTAACAGGTTTAAGCAGAGCAAGGGTTTAAGAGCACAAAGATTACATCTTTCTTGTTTGTCAGGGAAGATCACTGCAAGTTAACAAGTAAAAGGGGGCTAGGGAAGATATTGCAACATTCAAACATGCAGAGATAAATCATACATGCCACAGATCAAGCAAATCAAGCAAAACTCAGAAATAACAGAGAACTGTGTCACTCAATTCACTGTCAAAGCCAAATCATACAAGCTCTTCACACAGATGGATGATCTACTAGTTTCTACTCAGTTTACGCAGAGAATTGGAGAAAAGTTCCTTGGCTGTTGCTCACTGAAGCTTGTCGAAGTAGAGGAAGCAGAGATGAAGATAGGGTCAGATGCAGATGAAGGGGAAGCAGAGGAGTAGACAGGGGTGGATGCAGATCATGTGCTTCAGATCACCATGGCCTTGGGCTTCTTCTCCTGGTCTCCATGTTCATCTTGTTCTTGCTGTTCTTGTTCTTGGTGGTTGGTGAAAAGGTGTGGTGAGGTGGCTGAGGAAGGGTGGAGAGAATGGAGCTGCGGATGGATGATGGATTGAGCTGTGGTGTTGGTCCTCCTGCTGCTTTATAGCCTTTTTCCCTTTCCCCCCTTTTCTGTGCACATGTGGTACGTGTTCCCCCTTTTCTGCCTTTTTGCCTTTTTAGGCTTTCTTCATCCCCAAGTTGATCTCTTCCCCCCTTTGCTCATTCAAACTTGTTCAAACTTGCTCTTATCTCCTCTGGAGTAATCTTCTGAAAGCACTAGGGTAATTCTTTAGCTTGCACTTGGATGGCTTCACTGTCAGAGAATTGGGTCTCTTTTCAGGAAGCAGAGGTGACTTCTGTACTCTTGCCTAGGTCATTTCTTCACAGGGGTTGGGGTGACTTCTGTGCTGGTACTGGGGTAACTTCTTCTCTGAATATTCTGAAGAATGTGTGCCTTTGCGCACTGTCTGCAAAATACAATCAATTGCTGTAAAATGCAGCTGAAATCCTTTACTATAATCTGAATATAAGCAAGGTTTTAGGGTTTTAGAGTTCAGAATAATGCATATAAATTAGAGTGATCAGTTGTATATGCCAATGATGAGCCTCCTCAAAAGTGCTCTAGGTCTTTGTGAGCAACCAAGTTGGATGCACCACCACTAGTTACATTCGAGAGCTTTCATACACTTATAGCTCTATGTGCATCCGTGGCATGGCAATCACTACTCCTTGCATAACTTCGATTATAAGACTTCCTCTTGTCTAATGATCACTTATAGCTTTGTGAGACTATCTTCCATTGGCCTTCCAAACCCCCATTATTATTCTCTTTGTCATAACATCCTGGTGCCAATACCAAATGCTTACGCTCACCGGTTGAGTAAAACTTCTAAACAGTTGATTCATTACGTTTGTGATACTTTTGCTTGACTGGATCCTTTCTATGCCTGTGGAAGATTGTTTGATGCTTGAGTAGAAGGATTGAACTTCTATACTAAATGCTTAAATCATCTATAATGAACTTTGTACGGTTTCTTGTCTTTATAGCATCTTCCATGAAAAGTTTTGACTTGTTTAATTGTCTTGCTTTATCATCTGTTTGTTTAATATCAATTATAGACATTTAGTTTAAATGATTTGATCTCAGTTCATGTGCTTTGCATTACTATTTGATCAAGATTGTGTTGGTAGCGTGTCACTTCAAAAACTAGTAATCGGGCACGTGCAATGCACGTGTAATATTAGAATATATTTTTCTGTTAAGAAAAAAACTATGAAACAACAATAAGAATTAATAAAAATAAAATATCTACAATATATCTAGAAAATAAATATTGTAGATATTTCTACAATATTCCTTATAATTAATATTGTAGATATTTCTACAATATTAATGAAATATCTACAATATTAATTAAATATCTAGAATAGAAATGAAATATCTACAATATGTCATATATACATTGTTCCCCGCACACATGATGTCTGGATAAAAACTTCATTGCTAAATAGAGTTTAAGTACTCAAGTTTGAATTTATTAGAGTATTATTTTGGGAATTCTCGAGTAGCTAATCTATCTCATCCATCTTAGTTGTTGGCTTTTTCAAAAAATAGATAGTGCTTGGCTTGAACCTCTCGTGCTCAGTGTTGGCGCTTTAAAATTTCATCTTTATTTTTTGTGTACCTCTCTCTATCCCTCTATTGCTCCTTCGGATCTGCATATATGGAATAGTTTACCATTTTTCACAAATTTCAGCATGGAACCTGTTGACCTGTTGTCGAGGAGCCCGCTGTCTCGAAGGAGCAGTCCGCCATCGAGCTGGGGTGCAGGTGTCGGGAGGCGGCATCCTCACGACGGGCAGGGCGGCCGCGACAGGCGCGCTGGTGATGGGCGGTGGTGTCCTGGAACACGGCGATGTGTAGACAGCGCGGCGGCGTCCTGGAACACGGCAACGTGTGCACAGCGTGGCGGCATGGAGGCAGGACGGCGGGGTCCTCTGACGGCCGACGAGCAGGGCGGCCGCGAGGGGTGTGCTGGTGACGGGCGGCGGCGTCCTGGAACACGTCGACGTGGGGGCAGTGCGGCAGCGTGGACGCAGGGCGGCGGCGACGGGCCTATGCGTCCCGAAGTTGAACGACGGGCAGGGCGCCAGGACGGCAGCTTGGAGGCAGGGAGCGCTGAGGCTACGAAGTCCTCCGGCTTGCAGTTGCAGTACACCGGCGTGGTGACAGGGCGTGCAGGAGGCGTTTTGTTTTCTGTTTTCAATGAGAACGGGGCTGAGGCCCAGCGGTTGTGGTCGCAGTGGCGCGCCCAGCGATCTGAGGTTCGATCCCCGATTTCCTGATATGCTCACTAAAGTGCTATTCTTCTATAAAAATATGCCACCAAGAGCTAGTCGGTCTCATTTTTTTGTTTGTTTCTGTTTTCAATCACGGACGTGGACGGTGTCCCTGATTAGCGTTTTGGCTGATGCATTGCGCTCCGCTTTAGCGCAAATCACGGATGCAGTTGTAAATCGTTGGATATGTGGTTAGACGGTTATGATCTTCTAGATCTGCCACCTCTCGCCCTTTTTATATTAGTGGTGATTATATTTTGTTATCGTTTACCTACTCGAGGACAAGTTGGAACTAAGCTTGGGGATGCTTGATACGTCTCAAACGTATCTACAATTATTGATGTTCCATGCTTGTTTTATATCAAATGCCACATGTTTATCCTAAAGTTTATATCATCTTATGACATTTATTGGACTAACCTATTAACCTAGTGCCCAGTGCCAGTTTCTGCCTATTTTGTCTGTTTATTGCAGAAAAGGCCCAAAAATGAAAGTGCTCAGAATTGGACGAAAATTTACCTGAATTATTTCCAGCACAAATAATCCACGGAGCCAGAAGACCACCTGCAGGTGGGGCCCACAGCCAGCACGCGGCCTAAGGGCGCGGCCAGGGCCTTGCCCGCACCATGGCCCCGCTCGTATACTGCCTCGCGTCGCCTCTTCGCCTATATATTCACCCGTGACCTAAAAACGCAAGAACCACGAACACTTTTCCCAGAAATGCCTCCGAGCTCCGCCGCCATCCGAAACCCTAATTTGGGGACAGAAGTCTCTATTCTAGTACCCTGCCTGGACAGGGAAGTGCCCGAGCCATCTTCATCGCCATTGCTACTGTCATGGGGTTGTCACGGCAGATGTTACCATAGGGTAACTTGAGTTGTTGGGCCAGGCGAAACTAGTGTCTGGGAGTTTGTTTAGCTCTGCGAGGACAAGGGATTTACCTAGGTTCGGCCTCTCCATTAGAGATAAAAAATCTACTTCCTGCTATGCTATTATTGATCTCAATCTCGATAACCCGGCTACGACAATAGAGCCGGATCTTGATTAGGGTTACAAGGTTTGCTTGGTAGCGGTGATAACAACGATCTCTCTCGTGAAACTTGTCTAGTCAAAAGCTTGTCTAACTATGACCTAGGAGCCCGCTTATATAGATGGCCGGGTCTCCTGGTTCTATACATGGTAAGCCCGGGTTCTACCCAGACTCGGAGTCCTACTCTAAGTCTTGTGGCCTTCGTGTCCTCCAAGTCCTGCACCGCCTCCGGGTCTTCTAGAAGCTTTCCTCTATTAGCCGGGTCACCGACAAGCTTGCTGGCCCATCGACATAACCTGGCCCATGCTGATGGTTAGGTGTCCTGGCCGGGCCTCCTGCCTGGCGGTTCATGCTTCCCACTTCATGGGCCTACCGGGTTATAATCCCCCCATCAGTAGCCTTCAGGTTAACCGGGTCTCCAGGTTGGCATGCTCTTTTTCTAGTCTCGAGCTTTGTCTTCTGGGTTAGAGCTGTCATCCTGGCTGGCCGGGTTAACCACCTGAAATATAAGAATAACATATTGCAAGTTAAATACCGGGTTACATTGCTTTTTTCTTTAGCTAGGCCAGCTCTCCTTGGCGGTCCATATCGTAACCCGACTTTGTCATACCGGGTTCATACGCCTCCGGTTTCACACTTAGCAAAGATCTAGATACAAACTTTCAGTCAATCTTCAGTCCGTATTTCATTAAGGAATATTCTTTCTATCTTTTCTGTTTGTCGTTGACTTCTAGTCAAAGATCCTTATCTCCTCGTCTTTTTATCGCAACACCCCTTGGGCTTTTTACTGCACCTATAAATATAGGGTTAGGGTAAACGCGCAGTCACTTTCCCCATTCCCCTTTTCTTCATCTTCTTCCTCTAGCCACCGCAATCGCATCTCAAATCGAGCTCCCAAGCCTCGATAAAAATCTCCACAACCATCATCTACTCATCCATCCGTGCTACGCCCTCGATTCCAAGCTCAATCGCGCCCGCAATCGCTCCGCACCTTCCTCTCCTCGCACCCACCTCCATTGCTAGGGTTAGGTCATCCCTGCTGTCGAGATTGGGCAACACCATAGTTCCGCATCAATGGTGAACGAGAAGATGAAGTCCGGAGGTCCCAAGGCCGCGAAGAAGAGCGTGAAGAGAGGATCCAGCTCCACCGCCGCCGCGGCAGCCGCTCCCGTGAACTGGACTAGATCTAGCGCCACCGACACGATGCTACAAACGTACGTGAACCGGGGCGAGCTTCCGCCCAAGAGCGAGATCCACTGGCGCGCTCCTGGAGAAGAAACGCGTCCCAACCCCAAGGAAGGTGAAATCGTCGTCTTGCTTGATCATGTTTCCCGTGGTCTTCGCCCTCCGGGCTCTCTGTTTTTCGCCAAGTTTTTAAGTACTATGGCCTCACCACACTAGATGTTGCTCCCAACTCCATTCTCAATATTAGCAACTTCGTAGTTTTCTGTGAGGACTATCTCCAGATGGCTCCTAGCTTAGAACTGTTTTTAGAGATCTTCTACTGCAACCCCTCTCACAAAAACAAGCCTCTTGGCCCTTATGGAGGTGTTTCCATCCAACGCCGGAGAGAATGTGATTTCCCGGCTCTTGTTCTAGCCAGCCACCCCAAGGGGTGGCAAAACTCTTATTTCTATTGCAAAGACACTTCCCCCGAGTCAGACGAGGCTCGTTTCCCGGCTTTTTTTAGAGAGTACGCAATCGCGTACCATAGCTTTATAGAAGAGAGAATTTTGGTACAAAGAGTGACAGAAAACAGTGCCCTCTCCTACGGACGCACATATTGAAGAACCGACAGACAGAGATGAGCCCATGGAGCATCTATCCCCTGTTGCTTCTCCAAAGAGCCCGATTGCTCCTGCACCAGAGCCATCTCCAACTGCTCAGTCGCCCGGGTTAGGATCAGGCACTAAAGAAGATGAAGTGCAGATCAATGGAACCCAGCACGTTCCTGTACAAGATGCCCCTGAAGTTCTGGCCAAGGTGACAACTCCTACGGTTAAGCCGGTCTCTTCTGCCAAAGGCAAGGACCCGGTTCCTTCGTCTAATTTGCCGGCTCTGGATTCTATGTCCACGCCGGCCCTTTGCGATGAGTATTTTTCTCGTCTTGCTCAACACAAGAACTTGGAAACTGAGCTGGTCGTCCTGATTCAGAAGCGATACCAGGAACTTTTTTTTCTTGTCTATACTTCTTCTTGCATAACTATATCCTGAGTAGCCCCCAAGCTCTAAGATTATCACTTGTTGATGAGCTTGGTGCTTATAATACGCATGGCTTAGATAAAAACTTCAATCCTGTAGCCCCCAAGTGTCGGGTTGTTTGTTCACAGCAACCTGGGACTAAAACTTTAACTTTTCACCCTTCATAGCAAACTTTAAACACTGTAGCCCCCAAGTGCCGGGTTGCCTGCCTGCAGCAGCCTGGGACTAAAACATAGAAAATTTCAAACTTTGCGCGTGTAGCCCCCAACTTCCGGGTTGCACGTCTGCAGCAACCTGGACTCCACTTTATTCTATCTTTACAAAATTTGAACACTGTAGCCCCCAAGTTTCGGGTTATCTTTCCTACTGTAACCTGGGAATAAAATGTATCTATATTGCTGTTTACGCACTGCTTAAATGCTTCAAACTTGTGGCCCCCAAGTTCCGGGTTAACTTGCCTGTGGTAACCTGGGACTAACTTTAACTTTTGTACTGCAATAGGAACAACTTGCCCAAGCCGAGGAAGAAATTGCCCGGCTCAAAGGTGTTATAAAAGCTGAATCTGAAGCCCGGCTCACAAGTGCTGAACAACTTGAGACCTTGGAGAAAAATATCACTGAGCTGACTCAAGAGAACTCTGATCTTAAGAAAGAACTAGAAGAGCATGAAGAACATTGGAAAGAACAGCACTCCAACCTCCAAAAGCAATTGGATTCAGTCACCAATGAACTGACCAGATTGAAGAAGATGATCACCTCCATGGTTGCCTCCTTAGTGGGTAAGCATCATTCCTCTTAATGCGAAATCTTTTGAGCAAGTAGACCCGGATTTTAAATCTCACCATTGTATCTATCTTAGTCAGGTCCTCGCGATGGAAATCTTCGTAAAACTGCTGTGGAGAAGGTCAAATGCATGTATACGCTGGTACGCCAGCTATACTTTGGCAGTTGTGAAGTCATCAAGGCAGCGAGAAACTGGGAGAACCCGCCAAGCACTTATACCGAGGTGCTTGGCCATCTATCAACAATGCCTCAGTGGATCCATCTTCTGAAGAGATCTGCTTGCAGAACCGGGGTGATGCGTGGTCTTGCTTTGGCGAAGGCCTATCATCCCAATCTTAACCCGGCTCCTCTGAAGGATGGCTTGCCCCAGTACAATTCTGATGGCACGCAATTTGACAAGAGGAGCTATTCCCGGGTTGTGAAGCAAACCCGACACGCTGCCACTGTTATTGCTAGCAAGATGAAGCTAACCACTCTGCAATATGGATACGATGAAGCCGACGAAGAGATCATGGATGATGAACCACAACGCATTGACCTCCTCCAAAGCTACAAAGATTCCATTGTCCCAGAAAAGGTTGCTCCCAGTACCTCCACTGCTCCAAGTTCATCTACTCCAAGTGTTCCTCCTCCATCACGAGCTGCCGTTGAAGACGATGATGAGGGTTATTTCCAATCTCTTCAACAAGTCACCAGGCGTGGAGATGGAGCCCCCAAGACCCGGGCCAAGGAGACAAGAACGACAGAAACTGAGCCAGCAGCTGCCAAGGTAGATGACCCGGCGAAGATCACGGAGGAACGTCTAGCCGGCTCTCCACCTCGTGACCCGGCTCTTGAAGCCGATGCTTGAAACTTAGGCAGATACCTGCTTGCTGCAAAAACACTCTTAATTCGGCCCTTTGGGCAGTTATTGTAATAACTTAATACTTTTATCCCGTGCTTGCAATGGTGTGTCTATACACCTATGAAACCTCGTTTGAATCATGTGAAACTTTTGCCTTAAGATATATGTCTGTCTTTGGTTTCGATGACCCTTTTGATTTCTTTAAGTGTGAGTTGGCTTTCGCATGGATTCTCTGTCGCAACTTCTCTGATAAAAACATGGTCAAACCAAGTCCCATTGGGCATCATGGCTGATTGAATTTCCAGGTGAGCAATCAAGCCATATAATTGCGAGTCACATCAAACTCAACAGCAAGATAACCAAGAATAAAACTGGTGGCATAAAAGCCAAGTCTTGGGATTGCAGCTACAAACTATTCAAGTGAGAGCCCCCAAGACCTGGATCAATGTTTATAAAGTAATGGCTTAACTATGCAACATTACCCCATTGATCCACATACTGATGAGACGCGCTCTTTGGGCATCTTCCATGATAAACAACAGCTACACAACTATACTTATTCTACAATAGAAAACACAAGTGCATAAACTTGTACACTAAACATGCATGCTAATGAACAAAAACAGTAACAATAACCCCAAACTCTCTTTGCCGGGTCTCAAAGAACTTTGGGACTCGGATAAAAATAAAGCCGGGTCTTGGATGGGAAAACTGTGCCACCTCAATGACCAACCCCCAAGACCTGGCTTATCATCAAACTGTGCTACGGTACATCTCAATCTTTAGAGATCAAAACACAAACTGAAATATAAACTGAGAACACAAATTTCTGTTCAACCTTCACTTTATTGATAGAAAAGGTTAGGTCAGCAAGCCGCCTCATTAAAAACCTTCCAGTCCCCTTAGGTACCCTGGTAAGGAAAAGAGCGCGTCTGAAACCTGTTGCCTGTTACATCGTGTATTTCATCTGATATCTTGCTCTCATGCTATGTATAATATGGGCGCAGCTGGGCAATGTTCCATGGCCGCTCGCGCTCCTCCAATGGAGAGGTGGAATGTAAGCCGCCACTCTAGGCGAGTCAACGTCCAAAGAATCTTGTCGGGTCTGCTCATTCTCCGTTTCAACGTAAGCTGCCACTCTAGGCGAGTCATGTATAATATCACTTGGCAATACTTCCTCTGCCCATACACCATGAAGAAGGGCGTCATCTTTGTGGATCTATTTGGCATTGTGTTGATTCCCCAAACTACAGATGGTAATTCCTCAACCCACGCCCCGGCGGCTCCGATGCACGGGACCCGGAGACGTGGTTTTAAGCCTCTTAGTAATTCTTGGTTTGCTCTTTCTACTTGCCCATTGGCCTGTGGATGAGCAACTGAAGCCACATCTAAACGTATACCATTGTTTCCACAAAACTTTGTCATCTCTCCAAGTGACATGTTAGTTCCATTATCTGTGATGATACTATGAGGATATCCAAACCGATGTATGATCTTTTTCACAAACTTAACTGCTGGCTGCTTCACAATTTGTAACTGGCATCACTTCAAACCACTTTGTAAATTTATCAATGGCAACTAAGAGGTGGGTTTTCTTGCAAGGGGACATATGAAAGGGACCCACCATATCAAGCCCCCAGACTGCAAAAGGCCAGGTCAAAGGTATTGTTCACAATTCCTGAGCCGGCACATGAACTTGCCTTGCATATCTTTGACACCCATCACATCTGCTCACCAAGCGCTCTGCATCTGCCTGGGCCGTGAGCCAAAAGAAACCGTGCCTGAATGCTTTTGCTACTAAAGATCTTGTTGATGCGTGGTGACCACAATCTCCCTCATGAATCTCTTTCAAAATTTGCCGACCCTCTTTTCCAGATACACATCTCTAAAATACTCCTGACACGCTCCTTTTGTATAACTCACCATCAATAACCATGTAAGCCTTAGCCCGGTGTATATTTGCCGGGATACAACTTCCTGCTGTGGCAACTCCCCTCGCAGAAGATACGCCAAGTAAGGTTCTGTCCACTCTGGAATTTCGTGAGTCACAGCTACCAATTGTGAATCCGGGTCATCTTGATATGCAAGTTCTTCCTCATCTTGAAGCTTGACTGAAGGAGTCCACAATTCGTCCAAGAAAACATTAGGTGGAACCGGCTCTCGTCGTGAGCCGAGTCTTGATAAAGCATCTGCAACATCATTTTTCCTGCGATCAATGTGATCCACCTGATAGCCGAGAAGAACCCGGCTACCCTATCCACTTCTCTTCTGTAAGCCACCATTGTTGTATCCTTCCTATCCCATGTTCCTGAAACTTGTTGTGCCACAAGATCTGAATCTCCATAGCACTTGATACGCTTGATGTTCATCTCCTTTGCCATGCGCAAACCATGCAACAAGCCTCATATTCTGCCACATTATTGGAACAATCAAAGTGAATTTGCAGCACATAGCTCAACTTCTCACCTTTGGAGAAGTTAACACAACTCTGGCTCGTGAACCTTGCTCTTGCTTAGACCCGTCAAAATGCATGATCCAAGACTTGATACTTGGTGTAAGAGGTGGTGCACTTAATTGTGTCCAATCATTAAGAAAATCAGCCAATGCCTGAGACTTGATGGCTGTACGAGGCTCATAGTTGATATGATACGGCCCCATCTCTATTGCCACTTGGCAATTCTTCCGTAGCTTCTGAGTTTCTGATAATATCTGCTAACGGAATTGAACTGACCACTGTAATTGGATGTTCCTGAAAATAAGGCTTCAACTTTCTACTCGCCATGAAACACCAAATACCAATTTCTGCCAATGTGGATAGCGCTGCTTTGCCTCTGATAATACCTCACTGACGTAATAGACCGGCCTCTGGACCGGGTTTCTTTGCCTACTTCCTTACGCTCGACCACCACCACAGCGCTAACAGCCTGAGGCCCAGCGGCGACGTATAACAACATGGGCTCTTTGGGACCCGGCGCTGCAAGAATTAGTGCCTCTGATAGCTGCTTCTTGAGAGCTTCAAATGCCTCATCTGCCTCTTGATTCCACACGAAGTTGTCCGTTTTCTTCAATAATTTGTATAAAGGGATGGCCTTCTCTCCGAGCCGGGATATAAACCGGCTTAGCGCAGCTACACACCATGTTAACTTCTGAACATCTGCCAATTCCTCAGGTTTCTTCAAACTTTGAATAGCCTTGATCTTTTCCGGGTTTGCCTCAATTCCCCTCTGATACGATGAAACCAAGGAGCTTCCCAGCTGGAACACCAAACACACACTTTGTAGGATTGAGCTTCATCTTGTACTTTCGCAAGTTAACAAACGTCTCTCTTAGGTCATTAATGAATGACCCGGCTTTCTCTGTCTTGATCACCACATCATCCACATAGGCATGCACATTGTGCCCAATCTGATCATGAAAACACTTCTGAATACACCTTTGATACGTGGCACCTGCGTTTTTCAACCCAAACGTCATGGTCTTGTAACAAAAAGCACCAAACGGGGTTATGAACGCTGTCTTTTCCCAATCTGCCGATTAAGCTTGATCTGATGATATCCTGAGTATGCATCCAAAAAACACAAGAGCTCGCTGCCCGCAACTGCGTCAATGATTTGATCAATGCGCGGCAGTGCAAACGGGTCCTTGGGACAATGCTTATTCAGACTTGTAAAATCAATGCACATCCTCCACTCGTTATTTTTCTTCAGAACTAGAACCGGGTTAGCCAACCACTCTGGGTGAAAAACTTCCATGATAAAGCCAGCTGCTAGGAGCCGGGCTATCTCCTCTCCTATAGCCTTTCTTCTCTCTGCATTCATTTTCCTCAAACCTTGTTTTACCGGCCTTGCTTTGGGATCAACATGTAAGCGGTGCTCAGCGAGTTCAGTCGGAATGCCAGGCATGTCACTAGGTGTCCATGCAAAAACATCCCGATTCTCACGGATGAACTCGATGAGCGCGCTTTCCTATTTATCAGTAAGATTGGACCCTATGGCGAACTGCTTGGAGGAATCTCCAGGCACGAAATCCACCATCTTTGTATCTTGGGCGGCTTTGAACTTTGCCCTATCATCTTCTGTTGTTGGTTTCTTGAGCGCAGTGTTATCTCCGGGTCAAGATTAGACCTATAAGCTTTCAACTCCTCTTTCGCACAAGCACGCTCTGCCAAGGCCGCATCTCCTTCATCACACTGTGCTGCTATCTCTTTGTTGCCATGAACTGTGATGATCCCCTTAGGACCCGGTATTTTCAACTGTAAGTACACATAACACGGCCTCGCCATGAACTTGGCGTAAGCCGGCCTTCCAAACAGTGCATGATAAGGACTCTGAAACTTCAATGGACTCGCCAAAAGCGACTTCTAACGAAAATTTTCTCTCTGGTGTTGCTGACTTTCCTGGAACTATGCCATGAAAAACTGTGGATGTCTTCTGTAACTGTTACTCTTTGAGACCCATACGCAAAACGTCTCCCAATATAAGATGTTGATACTACTTCCACCATCCATCAATACCTTCTTCAGCTCAAAGCCACCCACCTGGGGGGCCACAACCAAAGCTAACAGACCCGGGTGCTCAACAACATCCGGGTGATCCGCTCTACTCCACGTGATCGTATGCTCTGACCACCTTAGATACCTTGGGACCCCTGCGGCAACTGCATTAACCGCCATTTTGACTACTTTTCGCTCTCTCTTGGTTGTGCCACTGGTGTATATATGATATTGGCCAAGCTGCTTTGGCTGCTGTGAAAATCCGCCCTGATTGCCTGCGTTTTGGCCGGCTCCTGCATTGTTGGTGGGTACTGCATTTGCTCCAGTTAAAGGTCCTGTAGCCGGGTTACCACCCGGGCCAGGTCCTCCACTTCTGCCTGCTCCTTGCAGTGCTCTATGTATCTCATTATTTTTCCACCTGTTTAGATTTACACACTGGGCCAATGAGTGATTGGCGGGTCTACCGTTCTTGCTATGGCGAGGACACGGCATCCTGAAAGCCTCTTCAGTGCTGGTTGGGCGTGACATTTGATAACTGTTTCCACCATTATAGTTCCCATTATTTCCTTGATACCCTTTATTATCATGAAAATTTCCTTCCATCCTTTGCCTCTGGAACCCGACATTTGTGTTTGCCACCAGCTCTGAACTTCCCTCATTGTGCCGCGCTTGTGTTGATTCTGACTGTTGTTGTTGTTGTTTCCATTGCCATTGTTGTTCTTTCCTCCATTATTCACATGACCTTTCCCTTTCTCTTCCTCGTTATTATCCTGGGTCTTATCCGTGGCTGCATGCCTGTTGCAAGCATCCATCAACTCAGCCATGGTGACTGGCTTGACCCGGTGGCCCTCCTTCATACGACCCAGCTTCTGGACAAGGGGAGTAAACTTGCACGTTTTTTTCATCGTTGAAATCGCATCCTTGGGCTCAATACCAGATGAAGAATGAAGGATCTCCGTGACCCGTCTCATCCAATGCCGTGCTGACTCTCCCTTCCTCTGCACACAGCGATCAAGGTCTTCAATAGAGAACAAACACTTGCATGTACCTTGAAAGTGATTGGTGAAAACTGTCTTTAGTTCATCCCATGACTTGATGGATTTCTCTGATAAGTTCTTGAACCATAATTTCGCTGCTCCATCGCTCATCATCAAATACATATATTTTGCACAAACATTCTCCGTGGCGTTGCGTATACACATTGCCATCTCATAACTGCTCAACTATCTTGCCGGGTCCATGCTAGGCTCGTAATTGGATATCTTGTTGGGCTCCTTGAACTTCTCAGGGAAAGGTTCCGCTCTAATGGCATCTGAAAGACACTTTGGCCTGGCTAAGTTAGAAGAACTTGCTAAAAAAATATTGTTACCTGGTGAGCTTATGGACGCTGCTGCTGCGGCGCCGGGTCCTCCTTTCGGCACTGCTACGGCAGGTACCGCCGGGTTCGCGCTGGCCGCTCTTCTCTCTCGCGATCCATTAACTATCTGCTGAGCCACCGAAACTGCTGGGGCGGGCTGGTATTGCTGGTTGTTCTGGTTCTGTTGAGGTGGATTCTGCTACTGCGCCACGGCAGGCCCAGCCAACGGTGGGGTCTCACCATGGCGGCTCTTGGTATGCTTGCTACGATAGGTTGTGGAATGCATTGCACTTTTCTCCTTCGAATACTGAACTTGCTGAAATACCGCGGTGCGTAACATGTCAATGGCACACCGGGCTTCAATCTCTGCTGGCAAGTCTCCAAGGGGAATACGGTCGAGCGCTAAGGTTGCGGCGTACACGTTATCCGCTGGATTGGAATAATGACCCGCTGGCGTGTGGAACCTTGGTGTTCGCGGTGGCAGACCCGGATTTCCCCCGGCTCCCCCGGCGAGTAAACCCGGTGACCCGGCAATTGCGACACCGGTTCCTCCAGTCCCTCTGTTTGATTCTACATTTGTTCTGATAATTGGATTTGCTTGAGTCACACCAATGGGTTGATCCACCGGGCTCCTGAATAGTACTGCTGGATTTATGGTATTCTCTCCGGGAGCCAACCGGCTCTGCTGTCTTCTCTGGTGAACCCTTGTCATGTCATTGAGGCGATTCTCTTGCTCTTCAATTTGCCTTTGTTTGGCTGCCATCTGCTGATTTTCTGCCATTGTATCTCTACGCATTTGTTCCAAAGCCCGACGCGCTGTATCTAACTCTATAGCTCTTACTGCTGCATTTTCTGGAGTAACCAATCTTGTAAGCACTGTTGGGTCTAGAGTCCGACCATTGTTGAACAAGGCAGGAGCACTAGCATATTGTCTCTTTCTTCGCCCTGAGCCCGGTTATTAAGAAAACCGAAGCCGGGTCTCCATCCACCCTCTGACCTGCCAACTCCAGTATTTGTGGTAACTGTTGCTGCTGTTGATCCGGGTTTGAGGCTGGTGGAACAACAGTCGACGGTGACACCCCAGCGTTAATCGAAGGTGCTGTGTAAACTGCCATCCTCCTAACCGGGCTTGCGCTGTACTCTTGCTCCTCCTCGTCCTCTTCTTCTGCCTCGTATCCATACCAACCTTCAAACAAGGGCAAGATCGATTCTGTATCCTCTTCCTGCTCCATCGCGTCACCCGGGATCCATGCCGGCTCTCCCGACCGTTCCTCGTGCATGACCAATGGTAGCTCGACCTCTGCCGTGCCCACTGACTCTTCCACGTCAGATTGGACGAGCGTGACGGCTCCTGACACAGATTCATACTCCTCATCACTAGCAGATCTAGCTGCATGTACCATACCAACAAAAATATTAATCTTGCCAATTGGAATAACATCACCTGATTCTAGCAGATCCGATTCCGGCCCCCATCCAGAATCGTCGACGATGGATTCTCCTTGTGAGTTGATGGTAACCTCGCCGAAAACGAAGTTCTTGATTCCTTGCATAGCTTCTCCCATGATGATGACACCTTTGGACGCAGGCCCCACGGTGGGCGCCAACTGTCGTGTGGTTGTCACGGTAGATGTTACCATAGGGTAACTTGAGTTGTTGGGCCAGGCGAAACTAGTGTCTGGGAGTTTGTTTAGCTCTGCGAGGACAAGGGATTTACCTAGGTTCGGCCTCTCCATTCGAGATAAAGACCTACTTCCTGCTATGCTATTATTGATCTCAATCTCGATAACCCGGCTACGACAACAGAGCCAGATCTCAATTAGGGTTACAAGGTTTGCTTGGTAACGGTGATAACTACGATCTCTCTCGTGAAACTTGTCTAGTAAAAAATTGTCTAACTATGACCTAGGAACCCGCTTATATAGATGGCCGGGTCTACTGGTTCTATACATGGTAAGCCCGGGTTCTACCCAGACTCGGAGTCCTACTCTAGGTCTTCTAGCCTTCGTGTCCTCCAAGTCCTGCACCGCCTCCGGGTCTTCTAGAAGCTTTCCTCTACTGGACGGGTCACCGACAAGCTTGCTGGCCCATCGACATAACCCGGCCCATACTGATGGTTAGGTGTCCTGGCCAGGCCTCATGCCTGGCGGGTCACGCTTCCCTCTTCATGGGCCTACCGGGCTATAATCCCCCCATCAGCTACTTCCCATGATGAGGAGGGAGTAGTTCTTCATCGAGGCTGAGGGCTCTACCGATAGCTATGTGGTTTATCTCTCTCCCATAGTGTGATTTTTATGTGATCATGAGCATTGTAATCTAGTTGAATTCATAGCTGTTTCCCCTTCATTATGTTATGGATGTGCTACTCATTGTATCATTATAATTTCCGGAGTTACCTTTGTCCCACGGTGCGAAGAGGGCAGTGCACATGCCGTGTGTGATTCTAGGGATAATAGATTAGAGGGATATTTACCATGAGTTGTTCTTTGTGTTGGATGTCACTATAAAATTGTGGTGTTTGTTTAGTACTACTTGGGGTGCTCTTGATGAGAGTGTGGGGTGCCCTAGGTTGGGAATGACGAACTTTAAGGTGTGCTTGTGTAGCCCTACGCGGTGGCCTTGGTGTTCTATGATATTGTGGTGTTTGTTTACTCAGACTTTAAGGTGTGCTTTTGTAGCCCTAAGCAGTATATTGATATTTCTATCCAACATGAGAATAGTTCAGAGTAGCATCTAAGTTGCATATTGAATAGGAAGTATTTACATGTGTTCAATTATATTATTATTGTTGAGAGTGGCCACTGGTGAAAGTATGATCCCTAGGCCTTGTTTTCAAGCACTGAAACACCGTTTACTCTCAGTTCTGCTGCATGTTTGCTCGCTGCCATTTTTATTGCAGATTACAAATAACACTTGTAATCATCCATACCAATTCTATTTCACTATCTCTTCGCCGAATTAGTGCACCTATACACCTGATAAGTGTATTGGGTGTGTTGGGGACACAAGAGACTTCTTGTATCTTAATTACAGGGTTACTTGAGAGGGATATCTTTGACCTCTACCTCCCTGAGTTCGATATACCTTGGTTACTCACTTACTTAAGGGAAATTTGCTGCTGTTCTACAAACCTCTGCACTTGGAGGCCCAACACTGTCTACAAGAATAGAAGTTATAGTAGACATCAAGTACTTTTCTGGCGCCGTTGTCGGGAAGGTAAGGTAAAAGGTACTCACATCCTCTGGCTACTAAGCTATTTTCTAGCACAGTTGCTGGCGTATGAGTGCTCGAAGGTATTTCCTTTAGATCCTGCAGTTTTATCTTTTTGTTTCTTGTTTTTATTTCCCTAGTTAGGCTTAATGGAAAACAACAAAAAAATTAGAGATCTCTATGAAATTTATCTTGAGTTAGGACATGATGTTTTTTAAGGGAAAATTAAAAAACCTATTTACCTTTATTTGTAAGATAGTGACAATGTTATTAGCATTCATTCTTTGAACACCATTATTGCTAATGCTATGGAAGAATTTAAGCTTGGGGAGGTCGGTTTTGATGAAAATGATCTTTTTAGTCCCCCCAGGTATTGAGGAGAAAGTTTATGTTGATTATGATATGCCTCATATATATGATGTTTACAATGATGAATATGATATTTTTAGTCCATCTACTATAGAGGATAAAGTTCATTATGATTATTCTATGCCTCCAATTTATGATGATTACAATGATGGCTGTGATAGTTTTACTCCCACTATTACTAATGAAATTGATTATGCTTGTGTGGAGAGTAATGATAATTTTATGCATGTGGATCATGATAAGAATGCTTTATGTGATAGCTATATTGTTGAGTCTATTCATGATGGTACTGAAAATTATTTTGAGAGAGGAAAATATGGTCATAGAAATCTTGATGTTATTATATTTCCTCTCTCTATGATGAAAGTTTTGATCTTTTCTTGTGTTGCTTTTATATGCTGGTTGCTTTAAGACCTACTGGTCATTATGAGGGAGGGAGACATGGCTTCATATATCACAATAATATTAAGTCTCATCTCTTTATGTTGAAAGTTTTGAATTTGCACTTGTTTTGCCTTCCTATGTTAGTCACTTTGGGCTTCATTGATTTATTTTCTTACAAGATTCCTCTGCATAGGAGGTGGGTTAGACTTAAATATGTTTTCTATTAGCTTCTTTATGCTCTATTATTTATTCAATTCTTATTTCTACGAGAGCATCATTAAAATTATTATGCATAGCTAAAAGGCTTTAAAGAAAAGCGCCTCTGCTGAGATTGATGAGCGCTTGATGATCATCATTTGCCTTGTTGGTTTACTAGCTGAGATGAACGACACTCCTCGAGTTGGAGATTGGAAGAAAGGGATGAAGAAGAACAATGATCGTCAAAGGATGGAGGGTCATTTGATGCCAGTGGCCGACTACTTCATCGATGAGCCAACACATGGGCCGAAGGATTTTTGCCAGCGCTTTCGGATGAATAAGGATATGTTCATGCACATTGTGCATGGCGTTCAGGAGTATGATGACTATTTGATGATGAAGAAAGATTGCATCGGCATAGTCAGTTCTTATCTATTCAGAAGTGCGTTACTGCGTTGAGGTGTCTTGAATATGGAGCTCATGTAGATACACAAGATGACTAACTATGTATGGCTGAGTCCACATGCATCAATACCATGTATCAATTTTGAAGGGCGGTGGTGGCGGTGTTTGGACCAACCTATTTGAGAGCATGAAATAAAGCTAACACAACTCGGATCCTACCACAAAACATATTTCGACGATTTCCTAAGATGTTTGGAAGCATGGATTGAATGCATTGGGGATGAAAAAAATTGTCCATTCGCTTGGCAAGGGTTGTACAGAGGTCATGTTAGAGATTGCAGTGTCGTTCCTAAAGCAGTGACAAATTATGAAATGCGGATTTGACATGCCTTTTTTTTGGCATGGTGGGATCTCACAGTGAACATGCTGCAACGCTCTTTGGTGTTTGCAATACTTGCTGAAGGCCATGCTCCACCATGAAAATATGAGATCAATGGCCCACAACATGACAAGGGGTACTATCTAACAAATGACATCTATCAAAAATGGTTCATTTATGAAGACAATCACTAACCCTCTAGGTCAGAACCAATCCTGGTTTGTTTCAGAACAGGAGGCTGTCAGGAAGGATGTCGAGCTGGCACTTGGTGTGTTCCAAGCTCGTTTTTCTATTGTTCGGTACCCTGCTCTGATCTGGTTGAAATAGAAGATGTGGGAAGTCATAAATGTTTGTGTTATCATGCACAATATGATCATCGATATGAGCGCGCTGCTCCGGTGATCAATGATCAGCCGCATGATTTGCAGGCCCTCTTGCCCAGGCTGATCATGACATGTCGGGAGAGTTGGCCAATTTCCTCGCCATGCATGTGAAAATCCGAACGAAGATACACAACCAAGTACAAAATGAGCTAGTTGAGCGTGTGCGAGCATACAAAGGAGTCCAAACTTGAGTGTCAGATTTAATTTAATTTGAATTGTTCTATGAGTTGTTTATTTCTTGTCATGTAACTAATTTATGTGTTTAAATCTATGTAATATGGTTTTATTTTAGTTAAAAATATCTTAATAATTGTGAAAAATGAGATAAAAACTATTGGGAACCCCATTGGGGGAGCGCCAGTGTGGGCAGCCGATCCCAATAGGGCGGCAACACGTGTCAGCCCTCCCAACAGCCCCTATCCGACACAATTGACGGATGCTATATTGGGAGTGCCGGTAGAGATGTTCTTATATACGAGACTCCTCCCCTACCCGAGTTCGAGTGCTCTCACTCGCAATTTGGTGTTGTTCTACCTTTTTTCTTAGTAAAATGCCATGGACTCCTCCGGCATTTTATTAGATGTTCTTATAAGTTGATTTTGAGGATGTTTCTTTCATGGGCGTTTATTATAAAGAAAGGCAGCAACCCGGCATATACACAACCAAACTGAGTTAAACAACCAACAACGGCGTAATTTTCTATTCATAGGCATATACAAAGTTTGTGACGCTTATCAGGCGACGAGGAGGTTCAGCGGCGTTTCTCTCGAGCTGCTGTTGCGCTGGGTTTTCACAGCTTGTTATACTGCGTTTTCCTGTTCTTTCTTTGTTTTCCTTGTTGAAATCGCAGTGTAAGATCCTTTCAAAAAAAAATTGTGACGCTTACTCATCGGTGCATTTACGTATGTATGATCGCACGCATGGTTGGATGCCGTGTTGTCCGATCTGTATTGTATTTGTGGAGCATCGCAGGGAACACATGCACTGTAGCCTCTCATTGCCGGAGGCGACGATTTGGGTGGTAGGTGCAGATGCACCTATTATGTAAAATATTTTTAGTATTTTTTTAAAATGTCAAAAAATTATAAAAAAAAAATTCGGATGCACATTAGAACATTTTGTGTTAGCATAAAAAATGTCATGGAGAAAATACATTTTCTGTAGCCTGTGCAAAAAAGACAAATAGACTTTTTTTTGTCTTTTTTGCACAGGTCACAAAAAAGGTTTTTTCTTCATGTAACTTTTTGTGCTAACTTAAAATATCTTGAAATATGTTCAAAAAATTTATTTTAAATTTTTTAACATTTTCAAATTTGTTTTTGGAACAGTGGGTGCATCTGCACCTGCTACCCGTTATGGATTTCTGCTCATTGCCCATCTTCTACGCGTTGAACCAAAGCATGCATTTGCCCAGTGCACCTCTCGCTCTCACATGCATTTGCCCAGTGCACCTCTCTCTCTCTCATTGACCAAAATTGCCAATGGATGAACGAAGAGCTCAGCCATTAAAATTGCCAATGGATGACCAAAATTTGCCCAGTAGTACTAAAGATCGTTACCGTGTTGTAACAATTCTTACCCGACCATTAATTGAGCCCCTTATTAGAGTAAAACTTCAAGCACGCATGGTATACAACAAAGTAGAAGAAGCAAGGAGAGCACACAACAATGGTGACAATATTTATCTTAGGCCATATGCATGGAATGGCAGAGGACACACGCACGCACTCCCTAAAGTCACATACATCGACTTGAACTAGTCAATTTGGAGAGTAACATAACACACGGCTGACACTACTAGCGGGAGTACGCAGCCGACAGTAAGGATGCAAAAACGGGACCCATTTGTCTCACTTCTTCTACATTTTGTGCATGACTAGTACAAAATTTTAATCCAAAAGTTTGTACTATTCATGTACAAAATAGAGAAGAAGTGAAACAAATGGGTCCCGTTCTTGCATCCCTAGCCGCCAGCCGGTTGGCTAGCTCACCACCAACGCATACACACCACACGTATGGGTGCATGGATCTAGTCCAGCACCCTGGCTAGCTAGCGACATGGATCTAGTCCAGTGCCACGGCCACCAGCAACGCAGTGCAGCCGTGGTAGACCGTCATGATCACCATGGTAACCACCGCGAGCGGATGGCGGGCGTAGACGCATCCTTCGTGGTAGCCGTACCCGTTCTCGAAGGCGGGGACGGCGAGGAAGGTGGACGCGGTGGAGAGGCCGATGGCGAGGAAGAGGCGAGGAGCGCAGCGCGCAGCTTCCAGCCGACGGAGGCGGAGGTGACGCGCTGCTTCTTCGCGGCAGCCGCCTTGGCGTGTGCGGACTTTTTTTTTCCGCCCTGGACTGTGCGGACTTGAGTGCCATCAGGACGGAGAGGAGGATGGTGACGGCGGCGACGGTGGTAGGAGGAAGCCGCTGAGGAGGGCAACGCGCGGGCAGTCCGGGCTGGTAGGGAGCAGGAGGTACGAGTTCCCGAGGAGGAACTGGACCAGCAGCGCCAGCAGCTAGCTCGTACACGATGACCTTGACGAGGAGGGCCATGCCTTGCTTGGACCGCTGTCGCTGAACAACCCTGTATCTGGAATCTGGATCGATGGCTGCTAGCTGCAACAATGGAGAGGAAGTGAACTAGGAATGGAGCAAAGGGGTTCGTAACCGTTGTTATATACAGCCAGCTGCCGTGGAGTGAGTAGTGACTAGACACTAGCTAGAGTGATGGATTGAGCTACACACACGTGGCCATGCCACAGCATACAAAATTTTACTACATTTCATCAGTGGCCTACGTATGTCTGCAGCTCATCATATTGGTGCTAGTGTAAAGATGGGACTGGCCCGGTTAAATTTTTACACTTTGGGATAACATGCATCATATATTCACATGCAATGCAGAGATGAGTTGGACTCGATGAGCTGCAGGTGCACAGTGATGCAATTTCTATCATGTACGACCGCGCGCCGTGGTAGCTGGCCAGATTTCACCTGGCGCCATATGGCCCTGTAATTGTCTTTTTCGGCCATACGACGAGAACGGCAACCGCGCTTTCATGCATATATATATATTTTTTATTTTTTTGCGAAACCGCTTTCATGCATATAGCACTTCAACAGTTCAACTGCTAAGAAGACAAAGTAATTTCTGTCACCTCGATCGAAATCATAAAAGACACGGTAGTGCATATGCATGCTATTAAACGCAGTTTCCGTTTCCGTCATAGTCGTACCATATGAGTTGGGCGAGTGCTTGCCCAAGACATGCATGCAGATCCATGTAGAGGAGTACTTGGTTTACTGCTAAAGTCTATTATGAAGAAATCAAAGAACACCGCCTGCACGCTAGCTACCTTGGATGCATGTGTTGAGGAATGAACAAGGTACCTACTACCACCATGATCTAGAAGAGCTTGGACCTTATCCCTATCCCCATCTACAGTGCAGATAGGCGATTTCTTGGGCGAAACCGCGCGCAGCAGCTCGCCGCTGGCGATTCGCCGGATCCCTCGCCCTCCGGCGGCCGCTTCGGCGGCGGGAGGACAGGGATCCCCGGATCCAGGCGTGTACATAGTCTAGGTGTGTGTGGTGGAGTGCTAGCCGGCGGCGCTGGGGTGGAAGCGGTGGTGCCGGAGTGGCTTTTGTTGGCGGTGGTCTTCTCCTCTGTCGGCGTGGCTCCGGTGGAGCTCCGTCGCGGATCTACCGCCCCGCCCTCGTTCGCGGCTCTTCGGAGTGCTCGAGAGGGCTCCCCCTTCGCCGGAGTTCGAGAGATGGCGGATCCGGCGGTTGACGACCTTGAAGTTGCGGCTGCTGAAGGCCAAGGTGGTGTGGCTGTTCTTCGTGCAGGGTGGAGGTGTTTCGGCACCGAGGAGCGTCGCCTTCCCAGTCGCGCAGGGGGGCCTCCCAGTCCAAGGTTATGGAGGTGGTGCGGCGGGTTTCGCCGGCGCAGCGGTCTGCTCGAAGACGACGACGCCAGAGCTCAGAAGGACCTCGTTGTATTTTTATTTGTTTTCTGGGCTTTTCTGTTGAAGCTTGGCTGATGTATCTGTAACTTCCTCGCAAAAAAAAAGGTACCTACTACCACCACCGGTTGTTGCTTCTATCTGTGTGTGTCTACAGCCGTGGTTTGGAACCATCAATTCTATGTCAAGTGAGCTGAGCCATGACGACGTACGGCGAGTGCGCACCCGTTGCTTCTTGCTTAGTTACGAACTTACAACCCATGGAGGGTCAATAAGCCTTAGCCGAGCAGTAACGGATTGTGAGCTTGCTTAGGAGGGTTAGTCCACAACGCCTAGCCCTTTTCCTTTATGTTGAGATAAGGTCAGTCCTGTGTCGCCACGGTTTTATTATACTTACCTATTAGGCGCGCACATTTTCGACATTTTTTTATAATCACAACGAGTTTCTTCCCAAACTTTCTAATGATTTTTTTGTGATGGAATTTCAAACAATTTCAGCAAACATTCACCACACAACACAAGTTTGAAGTACCTACAAAATATCTACCAAGTGTGGACTATGGTCGCACAGAATAGAGCCAATGAGATTCTCAACATAGAACGTATGCTTCTGATGTTTCGGAGAAGTGGCAAAGTTCCTCCACGAATGGGGAAGCTTAGCGACAATTCCGGATGTCACCCGTCGGGTTCGAGGCTCTAGGGGTTTGGCACCCTCATACCCGTCCCCGTCCCTTCTCCCCACCCCCGCCACCTGTCCCCATACCCGCCGCCGGGTACAGAACGTTACCATACCCGCCATCCGCCGGGTACCCGGCACCCGACGGGTACCCGACAATTAACTGACATGTTTTTTCATAGCAATATGACAGGTTTTTGCACAGAAATTACAGCAGCAAAATGACAGCAATAACATGTTTTTGCACGGCAATTACAGCAACAATTTCATAGAAATTACAGCAGCAAAATGACAGCAATATGATAAGTTTTTGCACAGCAATTACAGCAACAATTTCACACATTTAAAGCAACAATTTCACACCAACAATACACAGTTTAACAACAATTCAGAGCACCAATTCAGAGTTTTACAACAAGTTCACGAAATCATGCATTAACACAACAAATAGTCCAGAATTCCAAACTTCCGAGTACATGAATCAAACAACTTCAGCAACAAACAAGTTCATGACAACAAATTCATCGAAGACAAAGAAGCTCCAGCAAGTTCAACTTCCAACTCCACCAAACTCGAAGCCTTGAAGCTCCAACTCCAGCCAGCAAGGACGTCTCATATAGAGGTCATGCATGAGTCCTATTTACAACAAAATGCAAGTTATAAACTTAGAGTCGTGCAATCACAAAAATATAGTACAAATAAACACAATCACATACTAACCTCATTCTCTTCTTGTGTGTCTTGAAGACAAGTCCAGAGGCTGCCTTCACCCATATGAGCATCTATAAGACACAAAAAATGGACATACAAGAAGATAAGATTGTGTAAAAGGAGACATAAGAGATCAATGATAGAAAATGCATCATTTGCTCACCTTTGTACTTGTTTCTAAACCAATTCTGATAGCACATCAATACCTCGAGCATTTTGGAAGTGAGACGGCTCCTATGGTCATTCACTATTCTGCCACTCATGCTAAATGCAAATTCCTAAGCAACTGTTGTGAGCGGAATAGCCTTAGTGTTGGGTAACTCGTACCAGCCACTTTCCACCAATCCAACACATCGAATTTTTCAGCATATGGTACTAAGTCAGCAGACAAGTAATGCTCTATCTTGCCTTGAACTCTAGCAGCTGCAGGCCTTTGCTGCGCTACAATGTCATGGAAGAAAGACATAATGGCAGGAGTTGGCATTGAAGACAAAGAATCTCCAACCGGCTGATATTCATCTTCTTCCACTTCATACTCTTTGATCAATTTGTGGAGATTAGCAACAACAACATCAACCTTGTCATTGCATTCATATCCAAATTAGAAAAAAGATGGGCGTGCACGATCAGGTGTCTACTCGGCCAAGGAGACCTACAGGGCTTTATGCCAGGGCCGAGTGCGTGCTGCCATGCATTGCCAACCCAATCTGGAGGTCCTATGCACCGGCAAAGTGTAATTTTTTTTGGATGGTTTACCACCAAATACAGATTGTGGACTTCAGATCGGCGAGCGAGGCATGGGCTTTAGGAGCATCCGGATGTCGTGAGTGTATGCGCGTGTATGTGAGCGTCTACGTTGTACTGTATTTCACCAAAAAAAAAGGAGCATCCGGATGCCTGCTACACCAGCCTGCAAGATGAGGACAATGTGAACCATGTGGTAGTGCAATGCGTGTTTGCGCGGGAGGTATGGTACGGGTGTTTGCTGAAAATCGGACTGCAACTCCAGTAGCCAAATTCAGAGAGCATATTGGAGCGTTGGTGGCTGTAGGCGAGAGATAGGATCGATCCAGCGATGAGACAGGAGGCAATTCGACACGCTTGTCATCCTGGTGTCCTGGATGCCGTAGAAACAAAGGAACGCACGTGTCTTTGGCCGTGTGTGAGACCAATGCAATGTCATACAGCTTATCAATAGAATCGGAGACAGCTTGAGCTTTGGCAACAGGCTAGAGGGAGTGGGAGAGCTAATAGCTAATGACGCGAGAGAGTAGTTAAGCATGTGAGTGCGGAGTAAAGCTAACCCTGATGTCCGCATTAGGGTTTAGCATCTTGTAAATTGAATTTGCTCTTCTTCTATAAAGCTAAGGTATGCCATTGGCACACTCTTAATAAAAATTAGAAAAAAGACTAAATCATCTTATATTTCAGAACAGAGTTGTCACACGTCTAACAAATTTCAAACAAATGCCACGGAAGTTAGTTTTTCTGCCCCCATCTCGCATTTTCTGTTGTAAAGTCTTAAAGATCGGATCGCCCCGAGCTGTATCTGTTGAAACCAGAACAAATCCTCCTCAATCTTAGGAGCAAAACGCCGTCACCATCTCTCCGCGATTTCCAGCTTTTTCGGTTTAGATGCAAACAATGGAGGAGAAACAACTCAATCCCAAGGATGCCAAGGTGACGAGGATACATACGAACCTAGACTCCTAGAGGATGCGAGGAGCAAGAAGACGCCGCGTGGGGATCGACCGGTCAGATTGAGTAGAAGCTGGATGTCATGAAGAAGTTTGCGGCCAGAGATCCCAAGACGGCAGCCTACAGCGGGACGCGGACGCGCGATGAGCTTCGAGTTTAATTTGCAGGATGGATGCGGAGAGCCGTCAAGACCACAAGGAAGACCGCATCGTTCCGGAGGCCGTCGCAGCTGGTAACTTCCGCGATTTCTTGAATCACTCAAGGGCCTGCAGACTTTGCCCCTTCAAAAACACCTGTAAGTCCAGTACTCCCTCGTCATCGATCTACAAAGAAACTGCACGCAATCTTCAAATCTTGCCAAGAAACTAGAGTAGCTACATATGCATGCATGCAGCGGCTACACCCCGGCCGTGGTTCAGCAAGCAGTTTATTTTTGTCTGTCGGGCCATTAATTAAGCCCACATCAAATCCATTAATCCTGTTTTCATGTTTGTCTAACAACGTACTATATGCTCTAGAAACAGATTTTTTTGTAGAAACAGAATTTTTGGTGAGATGCTTCATGGTGGTTGTCAACATGGTTATGCTCGATTCTTTGTGCTTTCAATTTGTTTTCCACGGTGGAGTGATTCTCTGACTTAGCTTATGGAGAGGTTCATACATACGCGAATCAACAATAGGAGATTCGGGCATTCTGTAGGCTCTAGGTCTTTAATGAATACGGTTTTCTTTTGAATTATTTCGATTAATTTCTCCTTTTTAGAGGAATTTGTACACTTTTTCATAAAGTCACTTAGCAAACAAATGAACAGGGTCCAATGGTTCTGTCGCTGCGCTAGGACAATCATGGAGCCTAAGGTGCGATGCAGTTTAGGGTTTCGAAAAGATGGTGCAGCTCGGTCAAATGGTGTGGCGGCGTGGATGACATCCATATACTTGTGTTTTTGTAAAGAAGGCTACCATGGCTAGTTTTATTAATTTCGAGCAATAGTTACACCATCTATAAGAGTTTGAAATAAGAAACTAGTGGGTTCGTCGAACCCATAATAAGAGATTTTCAATGTATAAAGCAAGACCTCGTCAAATATTCCCTGAGGTTGGAGAAGGTACATGGCGAAGCGATGCCGAGCAAGCTAAGGCAGTAGCAACGACATGGCGAAAAGTAGAGATGTGGACTATATCGCGAGTTCACCGAGTAGGACTTCACCCGTGTAATTCGTGGATTAGAAAATTCGCACCCAGCGAACCAACGATGTTGGTGGCCGAAAGTAAGAATTAAGTGGCCATGGAACCAAGAGTCGATACACGATCGAAAGGGAGGAAGATGGCTACATGGGAGAATAAAACAAAAAATTACAATTAAGATTAATGGTTTTATATTTGAACCGTGGGCATTCATCTACTAGTATTAATATATTGCCCTCTATTAAAAAAGTTGCTCTAAATGGCGTAAAAAAATGCTCTAAAATTTCAATTCACCGCTCGACGTTTCCATCGCCAAAACCCCGAACCCAGCGCGCCGCCGCAAATCAAACCAAAGGAAATGGAAACAGAGTTCGACTCTGCTCCCATGCCACGCATTTTGCTATTTTTTTTAAATAATACACGAAATTTATTTAATTCTGGAAATAATACGTGTTTTTATTTTTTTTTCAAAAATAGGATCCAATCGTCCTAGGCAAAGACGACAGGACCTTGTCGTCCTTGCTGAAGCCGAGAAGCATCTTGTCGTCTATGTCGAAGACGACAGGGCCCACTCGTCTACATGGAAGACGATAAGTGGCTGGGCCACGTCGCCACCGATCCAGTCGTCTTCGCAGAGTTGTCGTCTTCGCCGACGCCGACTAGGCGGGCCCAGTCGGCTTCGCCAAGAATGAGAAGCATCTGCATGCAGTCGGCCGACGGGTGCCCGTTTCTCTCTTTCCTTCCTTCTCCTTCCTCTCGCGTGTTCTTGGCTTTCTCTCTCCACTCCCCACACAAACCGAAATTAACCAGCAATTTAGACCAATAATCTTCACGTTTGCCACCATAAATCGGTGCTAGAAGGTTGAGAGAGGCTAGGGGAAGTCCGATCTCCTGATGGGATAGCTCGTGGTGGTGGTGGTGATGGTTGGCGGGTGGAGGTGATGGTGGTGGTGGTGGTGGAGGGCTGATGGTGGTAGTGGTGCAGGAGGGCTGCATCGTGGTGGTGCTGCTCGTGTTGGTGCGTCGTTGCTTCAAGACCGCCGGACGCCGTCCCCTCTCACGCTTCTAGGGTATGATTCGACGGCCATATGCTTTATCAAAATTGTAATGCTATATTTGTTACATGTATGAACATGTGTTGTTAAAAAATAGTTTATGACGGTAGTAATTATTGTAGCTATATTTGTAGGTTAATTCGAAAAAGTGTAGCTATATTTTTTAGGACTTGTCATGTATATGTTGCTAAATTGGTTATGGCGGTAGTAAATATTGTAGCTAACTATGTAGATTAATTATAATATATGTAGTAATAATTTTTAAAAACATGGTGTAGGTAGCTATATATTTGAAGTCGCTACTAAGGTATATTTAGCTATATGTATAGATTAATTCTAATATTGGCGCCGTATCCTATGCATCCGCCCAACTGGTGTATCCCTGCATCCGTTCGTTTCAAGCCGAACAATCTAAATCCTATGCCTCCCCTTGAGTCGGTAGGAAATTTGCAATTACCAGCCCGCTTCCATACTTAAGAAACGGTTCTTTTGCAAAAATCCCCCTAATCCTTTGTTCACCGATACCCCGCCCTTGCTCTGCTACCGACCAGGGGCGACGAGACCTCTGACGACTGACGCACCCGTCCTCCTGAACCTCTTCCGCCGCGCGCGACTTCATGGTTGGCGCCGCCTTCGACATGCTCTGCAAGACCGTCCGCTAGTATAGGGATTGGAAGAGTCTCAGATGCGACATACTCCACAAGATACTCCGCTGGTACAGGGAGTTGAAGATCCTCGGCGGCAGCGCCGCCGCTGCTGCTGCCGGCGAGCTGCTGCAAGATGAGGAGCTGAGGCGTATCCGGTGGAGGGTGGGTACTTAACAGCCGCAAGAAATTGGAGTAGTACCGATCGGATTTAATCCCAACTCTGCCCAAATTGCTTCCATGGCTGAATTTTTGTACCGATTCAACTGCAGGTTCTGGTGCCAGATTCAGATGAATGATGTTGGTTAGGTGGTGGCATCTTTTTTTAGATAAAGAGGTGGTGGCATCTGCTAGTTGAGTTCCGCAAGATTGTTCGGACGCCGAGAAAGCTGAGGCAATGGCATCGCTGGAGGCTTTGCGACTACTCTAGTGATTCTTGTGTGCAGATTCAGATAATCTAGTGATTCGTCAGTTTAATTGTGCTGCCATGAATCCAGAAAAGGACTGTGATGTCTCTATGCACCATTTACATAGAAATTTGTACTTACTGACGTTCCAGTGATCAAGATGACAAGAGAACAAAACAATTTGGCACATGAATTAGCTGTATGTATTAGAAACATAGTTGTGGACGATGTATTCAGCTGTAACTGAGTGTGACCACATTCTTTCATGAATAAAGTTATCTCTATGAATTGTGAGAAGCTAGGTCTGGAAACAACTTTGTTCTTTTCCATTGGAACACATGGCACACCTGTATTAGTGTATCATAGTCAACCAGTTTGTGAATAGTTGTCTTTACTTCAGCTGTATGGAGGTTCAGATGAGGACTTGGGCGGCTCAGCTGTATGTCCTTCAGCTATGGTTCGCTGCAGTCTGTGAATTATTCTGGTTGCTTCACCAAAGTTGAGAAGAACCTCCAAAAAAAAAGGTTTAGGTCCCAGTTCGTATCATAATAAAGGTTTCAGTATGTGAACTTCCGTAAGTTAATGATTTTTCTAGCTAATATAGCAGAACAACTATGGCTTGATTCAGTCATTAGGTCAAGCAAGAACACCTCAAATTGAAAATCCGAACAAGGCAATTAGAAAGTCTTTCCTTCTCAATTTCTGGCGACCGAAAACACAGACGGATGTCGCAGACTTGGAGCCGAGCTTGCCGCCGTCGACGTCGCCGTCGGAAGAACCAGCCGGCGTGTCGTTCAGGGATAAGACGAGGGTTCCGAAGTGATTTAGTTTGAGACGGTTTGATATCCAGGGGATAATTTCAAAAAAGAACGTTTAGACGTGGGCGCTTTAGTGCAAAATTTCCTTCGATTGACCAGCTACCCACGATTTGGATCGACCGGTTAGAATCGCCCCGGATGCACGGATGCACCGAACGAGCGGATGCATAGGATATGGCGCCAATATATATAGGTGTTGATGTTGTATGCGGAATAATATTAACGATGGTCAATATTTATTTATGTCAGCGGAGATGTCTGATTTAGTGAAGATCGGGTTTTTCTATGGTCCTGGTAGAGTCCAAATGTGTGATACGGGAGCTGATCTGAGTGAGTTTGATTCTATAGTTGTCGACCTGCCAGCTCCAGAAACATGGTCTCTCAGTCAGGTTAAAAATTGGTTGACGGCAAGTTTATGGCTTGATAATCAGACACAGACCGTCAGTGTTAATGCTTGGTGGAGTCATTCAAGGACAAATATTTACTTCGTTATGAGACCATTAGAGTGTGATTCTGATTGGGTGCGATGGTTAAAAGGCTGCACAAAAAGGAATTGCTCTCCTTGTGCCCTAGTTCTTCCCGCCTTGAACGAGGTCACTGCCCCTGAGGACGAGTTTAGTGCCCATGAAGGTGAGGGTGCTTATGATCCTGGCCAGGGAAGTGAAGAGATGAACATATCTATGTCAAATTATGGGTCTGATTTTGGTGGTGGTGGTTACGAGTCGGGGCAGAGCAGTCAAGTACAAGGAGGGGACACTAAGGTATATGACAGTGCGGAGGCACAGTTAGCTACAGGACCACCTGCCGAGGAGGACGAGCCTGTTGGTCTTTGCGACCTACCCGGATTTGACCCGCCTGGAACTAGAAGAAGAGGTGGGAGGACAATTAAAACTTTTCAGCAGTGGATAGAGCATGAACCTTTGTAGAGGCGGTCTTTGTTGCACGACACACATGGAGTAAGATACGGTGTCATGACAACGAACCTGGCTGAAACATACAACTTTGTCCTCAGAGGAAACCGTGCGTTGCCACTAACAGCCATCATGGAGGGTATTTTCTATGGCACAGTGAAATATTTCAGAGAAAGTCGTGAAAGAGCTGAGAAGCATATGATGGACAACCCGACCTCGCCATACTGTGAGAAAGTTACGAAGTACATGAATGAGAAGCTGGCAAAATGTTGCTCCCACATTGTAACGGCAAATTTGACGAATTTGACCCTTTTTCGAATTCATTTCACAAAATGGACCAAATTTGAATTCAATTCACGATCTGACCCTTTTCCACGGCGCCCGCCCCCGGGGCGTCGTGCTAGAATGTACGACGCCTTGGTCCAGCGCGCCGTTGACCATGCCACGTCGGCCAGCCGGGCCCAGGAGACGAATGCACGGCGCCCCAGTCCAAGGCGCCGTGCTAGACTATACGACGCCGCGGTCCAGGGCGTCGTTCGCCTTAATGTTCGACGCCCCGGGTCAGGGCGCCGTCGCACCGACCACAACGCCTCCATCCAGGGCGCCGTACCCTGACTTAGGGTTAGGTCTCGCGCCCGTGGATCGGATCGGCATAATCCTCAATCGCCGCCGCCGCTGTCTCTATCGCCGTGCTCCCCGTCTCTCTGGTCGCATCCGCCCGCTCTGTCTCTGTCTCCGTGCTCCCCGTCTCTCTGGTCACCGTGGTCGCCATGGGGGTCTTGTGATGGGCTGCCGCCATAGCCGCCGTCGCTGCTCCTCCCTTTGCTCACCATGCTCGCGGTGGAGGTCGGGTGACGGGCGGCCACCGCTCAGACTGCCGCCATCGCCGCTCTTACCTCTGGTCGCCGTGGTCGCCTTATTCCTCCCCCCTCTGGTCGCCGGGGCCGCTGGTTCTGCCTCCGCTGCCGTTGTCTCCTCCCTCTGTTGAAGGTGAGTTCTGCCTCCGCTCGTTTTATCAATGTTCTATTAGGTCTTACAAATATTGTTTGTATGATGCATGTCGATTTAGATAGATAAAACTGTTGTGTCGATTTAGATAGGAAAATGTTGGTAATGAAACTAGCAATTTTGTAGACCGTATGGCTAGTGATATATTTGTGTGTGACAAGTGACATATTTGTACAAGATATTGGATTTGTGTAGTACTAGATTAATTTGTGTCATGTAAGGTTAATTGTAGCTTAGTTGACATATATCAATCTTATTGTGTAGCAGTTCACATGGTAGTAGCTTTTGTCGATGGTAGTAGCTTATTTTTGTGTACATGGCAGTAGGTTCTGTCCACGGCGGTAGCTTATTTTTGTACATGGAACTAGATATTGTGGTACTATAGTTGTTATTTTTTTTGTTAGTGCAGTAGCTTATTTGTGAAGATGGAACTAGATAACAGTAGCAATTTTTTTAAGTACAGTAGCTTAAGATATTGATATATGACAATGCATCTATATTTCTCTATTTCTTTTGCAGGATGTCGGGGTATTCTCTTCTACAAGATGCATATGACAAGGAGCACCGTGCCTATGCTCTGGCGGAGCAAGAAGTGCTTTACCCCCACTTGCACTTGCGGAACTCCCGAGTTGACGGTCTGGTGGGTGCCAAGCACCCGAAGATGCAGTATGATGAGAGATACACGAAGTACATCCGGAAGACCGGGCTTCTCCCTTTGGTACATATCGTTTCTCGTGGGATGTCGAAGATGAACCCGTGTGCTCTCACCGCATTGGTTGACCGGTGGCGTCCCAAGACACATACCTTTCACTTGCCATGCGGGGAGATGACGGTCACTTTGTAGGATGTTGCAATGATCCTGGCACTTCCCATCGCTGGAGATCCCGTGTGCCGGAGCACCGAATCTGCTGGATGGGTAGAGATTATGACTAGCTTACTCGGAAGGCGCCGGATCCGAAGAAAGGTGTAGCTGCGGGTGCCTCCTTTTCTTGGATAGCTGAGAATTTTGCAGTGTGCCCACCTGAGTTGGACGAGGATTCTGAAGGGGTTCAGCAGCATGCCCGGGCCTACATATGGTACGTTGTCAGCCGTGTTCTATTTGCGGACAGCAGTGGGAGGAATGCCCCTTTTATGTGGCTTCAGTTGTTTATTGTTTGGGATTACAAATGGAGTTGGGGTACGACCACACTAGCTTATTTGTATCGGCAGGTAAACTAACGTGCATAGTTTCTTTACGGTATTGCATTCTTAGCAGAATTACATTGTGTCTAATTGTACCTCATCATCTTTTGTGTGCAGTTGGACGAGGCGTGTCATAGGGGTGGCAAAGTGAGTAGAAGTGGCAAAGTGGGAGAATGCAATATCGGTGGTTGCATGTTGTTCTTATCCATCTGGAGTTGGGAGCATTTGCCTGTAGGGAGACCACCTAACGATGACAAGTATGGCGAATGGCACGATCACGACGATGAACTTCGTTGGCCTACAATGGTCTATGCTTGGGACCATGTTACCCGTGATTTCAGAGCCTCACAGAAAATGTACATCCACTACATCCAAGAGTTGGATACATTGAAGGCTGAATATGTAAGATCATTTATCTTTCTAACATGGGTCCTTTTGCTTTTGACTATCTGTAAGTAGCCTGCTAATTTAGATATTTGCACAGGTGATCTGGAAGCCATATGGACCGCCCGGTCAGATAGGCGCAAGCGAATGTAGGTTCGCTTTGAACCCGGCGTGTCTAGCGGAACAACATCTTTGGCATATGGTTTGCCCGTTGATTTGTTTCTATGCAGTCGAGTGGCACCTACCAAACCGGGTTATGAGACAATTTGGATTTTATCAGACTACTCCGCCAGAATATATCGACACAAGTCTGGAGCTGCATGGGTAAGTGCTTTGTATTACTTACTCCATCGTTTTGCAGTTGTTTTAGTGTTTAGTACTAACATGTATGGATTTTGACATGTAGGATGGACAAACAGAGGACGAAAGGTGAAAAGAATTGGCCAAAGAAGCATATGAGCCACATCAACGTGTTCAAGGACATGGTTGCTAGACGTGAGCATGAGAGAGAGCATGGGCGTCTCCCTGTCCCAACACTCCATGATGATAGAGCATTCAACGAGTATCTTGCCTGGCTTAAGGCAAATATTCGTCTTAAGCTCAATGCTTCGGCTTTCCGTAGCGAGGACATCTTGGCTGCAGCCAATCCCCCCTTCGACCACTTAGCCAATCTGGAGTACAACAAGCTCGTCCGGCAGGGTAGACATCAATACCTAGCTCCGGTGATCAACTTTGTGGTAAGTTATTGCTTCTATACCTTTGATATACCTATATTGCTTTGTTGGTATCTACGGGCATGAATGTTTACCTAATTGATAGCAAACCGAGATGTCTAATCATGTGAACGAGGCCGGGCATGCACTCCGGCACCCTCCGGGTCATAGAGATTCATACGAGGCACTTAGAGCTTTCGCTGAGGTAGGACATGCAATAATTCCACATTGTCCTTTTATATTATGCATTCTCAAAATTTTGACTCCACCTTTTGTTATCTTATAGCACACCAAGGCTTGGGCACGTGGCTTAGCCGCTCTTCTCGGTTGTCGTACCGATGACACCATTGTTACACAGTCGGGCTCCTCATCAAGTGGTGGACGTGCCTCACGGGGCAGCCTTGGCGCTTCGTCTAGCCGTCCCCGATGCGCGGATGAGGAAGAAGATGAGGATGCATAGGATGAGGAAGATCGAGAGGCTGCAGCGGATGAGGAAGAAGATGAGGATGCAGAGGATGAGGAGGAAGATCAAGAGGAGGTCAACGCTTCGCACTTTCTTGATGCGCCTCCGTCTAGCCAGCCCACTCCTCGTAGTTTCGGTTTGAAGGATAGAGACCTACCAAGAAGAGAGGAAATATTTACTCCCGCTATGTATGAAGATCAAGGGAAGAGGAGGAAGCTGACCGTTAGGAAGAAGAAGAAGACGAAGAACTGAAGTGAAATGTCCAGTAACATGTCCAGTAGCATGTCGCATGAACTTGTCCAGTAGTATGAACTTGTTAGATGAACTTGCATGTACTTTCTTGAAGTTATGAACCTGTACAGTAGTATGAACTTGTTAGAAGAACTTGTCCAGTAGTATGATGAATTTTCTTGAAGTTATCCATGTCTTATCTGTTTCGTTAAACTTGTTTATTTCTGTTCTGAGATTTTCCAGAAATTTGGTATGATGAATTTGCCAGAATTTTTACTGGACAAACAAACCAAACTGCTGGCTCCAGAACCTGGTATTTTGGTCTGGCAGTGCCCAGAAGCACGGCGCCCTACACAGGGGCGCCGTACATGAAAGTACAACGCCCTACCATGGGGCGCCGTGCACATGACTATGGCGCCCCGCCCTAGGGCGCCGTGGCGACCTACTTTATCCCCAGCTCGCATCCACAGATGAGCCATCCTCGTTCTCGTTCTCCTTCTCCTGACGAACAGAGAGCGCCGCCCTTGTCCCTGGACTTGATCTTCGCCCCTGGCCTCAAATCCCGTCCTTGTCTCCTGATTTAGGCCCCCTGCAGTTTCCCAAGGTATGCACTCTTTTCCCCCTCTTCTTATTTGTTAATTCGTTTGCACTTGTTCAAATTGGGGAAACCCTAGAAGTATGATTTGGTTCAAATTGGCTAAAATTGGGTAACCCTAGTGTAATGGCCGCTTACAAGCTTTGGGTCCAGCTGATCCGACGTGGCGCGGTCAACGGCGCCCTGGACAAAGGCGTCGTCCTGTCTAACACGGCGCCCCAGAGCCGGGCGTCGTGAGAAAGGGTCAGATCGTGAAATGTTTTGAATTTGGGTCCATTTCGTGAATTGATTTCGAAAAAGGGTCAAATCTGTCAAATTTGCCCACTGTAACTGCCGTTGGGAATCAAGAAAGGAGGTTTGAGGTCCGGTTAGCCCACAACAAGTTCGGATGTGCAAACGAGGTGAGGACGCATGAGGTGAAGATTGGTAGTGAGGTTTGGCCAACTTGCGAGTGCACCTGCAACAAACCAAAATTGCTTCACCTTCCTTGCTCCCATGACCTCGCTGCCTGCAGGCAGTTACGGTTGAACGCAATCTCCTTCGTGTCTCCATATTTTATGAAAGAGGCAGTTATCAATACTTGGACAGGTGAGATGATGGGATTTCGATCAATGGGTAACTTCAACACTGTACCCCCTGGTCAGAGGCGGTACATTCCAGCTCCTGAGCTATTGCGTACATGCATAGGCAGACGATAGTGTCGTCGCATCAGGAATGATATGGATGAATCTGAAGCCGGAGGCCCCACAATGCAATGCCTTCAATGCAACAGATTTGGCCATAGGGACCCTGATTGTCCCATTTTTCCTGGAGAGAGACCTCCCGTGCGTGGACGGGGTAACCGGCGTGGGCGAGGACAAAGAGCGAGAGGAAGAAACTAGGTGGCACTATGTTTGAATTTCTATTAAGTATGGAACTATGTTTAAATTTGTATTAAGTGTGGCACTATGTTTAAATTTGTATTAAGTGTGACACTATGTTTGAATTTCTATTAAGTGTGGAACTATGTTTAAATTTGTATTAAGTGTGGCACTATGTTTGAATTTCTATTAAGTATGGAACTATGTTTACATTTGTATTAAGTGTGGCACTATGTTTGAATCTGTATTCAATATGGAACTATGTTTGTATTTCTACTAATTTAAATTATGCATGCAACTATATTCTAATAAGTGCATTGATGGAGGGAATGTGGTTGCTTGATGCTACAATTGATAGTGGGCACCGTGCTAAGGTATTAGAGGCGAATCCAACGAAACTTAAGCCCCTAATCACTCGCACGCTAAAGGAAAACTGGAGGATTCACCCTGCGTGGGTACAGAGGTATTGGTCGTATTTATTTTACAGACGCATGTTTTCTATTTATATTAGTGTGCTAAACTAGATTGTTATGTTCTTTTGGATACGCAGGTTGAAATGGGCCGGGCTCTTACCTTTCGCGCGTCTAGTAGAAGCCACTGATACCTCTACGCGTATGATGATGGACGGATCTTTACTCAGCTGCTTGGTGGACCGATGGAGGCCGGAGACCCACACGTTCCACTTTCACTGGGGAGAGATGGCTCCTACTCTACAGGATGTATCATTCTTGCTAGGTTTACCTTTGGCGGGTGAGGCTATTGGACCTTTGGAGGCACCGGTGAATTGGAGGACGATTTGATAGACCGTTTCGAGGGTATTTTCGACGGTGCTCCACCTTTACAGGCGGATTCTCACAGACCCAAGCTTGATTGGTTGGTTGGATTTCAGGTTAGTTCATGTGTCTCATAATCTGTTATTTCTCATTTGTCGTTATACTAATTATATTTTTACCATGAATATAGGTCCACAAGTTTCCAGAGTATCCAGATCATTTGGAACCGATACAACTCAATCGCAGCTTGGAGGCATACATCATGTGGCTTCTTGGTAAGGTGATGTTCACCGAGAACCATGTCGACACTATTACCGCACGCTGCCTCCCTTTCGCATGGGAGATCGCTGATGCTACTGAGCCGGCGCACATCAGACAGAGGAGTTGGGGTTCGGCTGTCTTAGCGGCTACGTACCGAGCTATGTGCAACGCTTGCATGCTGCATTCAGCTAAGTCAGCCATTCTCGGATGCCCTCTATTTCTGCAGCTCTGGTCGTGGGAGAGGTTCTCTATAGGACGGCCAGTCATATCTGACGAGCCTTTCCCATTGTGGGAGATCTTTGACGGTGACAACATCGACAAGCCTACTATTGCGACCGTCTATACACGCAACAAGGTACGTATCTTGTTATAATTTAATACATCGACAAACTTACTATTGCGACCGTGTATGAAAATAACTTGTTGTGTACGCAGAAACGCTTTGCTACTGAGCAGACGAAGCAGTGCTACATTGCTTTTAACGAGCAATTTGATGTGTACACTTCGGTGATCTGGGAGCCGTACACGGACGAGCTCATTCAGCGAAGATACCCCGGAGGTATTTCTGATCTCTGCACACGTGACCGAGAGTATTGGATGACAAAATCGAAGATCATCTTCGATGTCTACGTGGAGGAGATGTCTCAACAGAGGGTTATGAGGCAATTTGGTCTTCGACAGTTGGTAGATCCTCCGCCAGTAGAGCGTCCCCTGCCAGATGTGTACCACAGGTATGTCTAAAGTAGTTTTTTTCTAAATTGTTCGTACTCAATCAATATTTACTGATAGAACACTCACCCAAATTTTAGGAACACAAGGAAGGGATTAGTCGGACCGGGCAGGGTGGCTGCAGAGGCTACAACCTTACGTTTCAGACTGGGACACTGCGACGACACGGCTCTGGGTCGAGACTGTCGGGTTTGATATCACTCTATACAATGCCTACTTGCAGAGGTACATGTCCGGAACACGGCTAATTATCGTTCGGCACTCTCACCCGGAGGTTATACCTGTCCCTACTACGTGGGATACATACCCGATATATGACACTTCTGCGTCCAGACAGCACGCGGTAATATTTTATTTCCTTTCACTAATTCATCTAACTGGTACATGCTTTCACATATATATATATATATATATATATATATATATATATACTTTTTATTTCTATTGTCAGGCTAATTTGACACAGGAGATTCAGAATGATTTTGCTGAGTACGGACGTTCTCTTTCCGCTGGCCCTCTTTTGGTACCACGGGAGCAGCCGATATCCTGGCTCAGGAGGCTGGAGGGGAAGCTACGGGACATCTACGCGACACTCACGTGCACCCGCACAGAGGACGTTGTTCGCCACCCGGTGGGACAACGACCCCCGCGCCCCCCGACACGACGCCAGCAGCAGCGGCACAGCAGCAGATGCATCAGGAGCAGCAGCATCACGAGGAGGAGCAGCAGCACGATGACCAGCATCTCCTGCACCAGCAGCACGAGGAGCAGCCGCATCACCGACATGAGCCGCGTCCACGTCTAGTACCACAGCCCAGGCCACCTCCTCCTGACCAGGCAGGAGGTTCGGCGTGGCAGGGTCCCACTTCCAGTTACGGGTATCGGCACAGTCTCCTCCTAAGTACCGAGGTCCCGCCCCGGAATTCCCGGATTACGGTACATATATTGTTTTCATATTTCAATTGGGACTGCGTATTTCTTATGTACTAATGATTCCATCTGTAGGAGCCTATGGCTATCACACGGCTACGTCCGGACACCAGGCGTCAGGATCTGGATCAGGGTGGGGGAGTGACCAGGAGGCTCGAGCCCACTCGGGGGACGAAATGTCCAACTGGTTGGGCATTTTCGACACTCCAGATTTCCCAACGCAGCCGCGATAGGGTCCCATTCACCAGACTCCTCCACCATACCCCACACAGGATACACATGATGACGGGGACTTGACAGTGCCTCGTCAAACCCGGGCACCTCACAGGTACCAGTGGACGACGCCCGACCAGCCCCCTCCTCGTGATGCTCGGCGACGCAGGGGTCAGTGATATTTTCGGGACATATTCGTACTTAGGATGTATGATACATATCCGTATTTCTATTTGTATGTGAGACATATTCATATTTATGTTCGTATGAGACATATTATTATCTATGTACGAGACATATTATTATCTATGTACGAAACATTCCACATTGCATCGATAAATTAATTTAACATACAACACTACAGGTCCACGTTACAACTTCACTAGTTCTAAACACTGCATAGAACAACTACTGGTAAATAATACATGGAACTCAACGATAACTAATTCTAATCAACGACTTCACTACCTTCTGCCACGTGTTCGTGATGGAGGCATGAAATCATCATCACTATTTTCCTCGGCGTCATCCTTCGATGCACCAACACTCTTCAATTTGCGGCTACAGTTGCCTCGTTTAGGAGGCATGAAATCATCATCACTATCATCTTGAACGGCTTTCTTGGATGATCCACCACTCTTCGCTTTTGATATAGCCCTCTTCACTGCATCAGCGTGAGGAGTATTCTGTGGACGCCCATCAGGACAAGCGCCAAAAAGAATTTCCATCCAACCAAAATGAGGGATCTCTTTGTTGAGAAACTGTGCGTCGGCGGGCCAGTGCTGGAAATTAACAATATCAGACGAAAATAAGTTAGTACGATAACACTAGATTCTAACGTAATATAACTTCGGTACTCAGTTACCTCAACGTGAAATGCATAGGCCTTCGGCGAAAAATGGATTATCTTTGACTTAGGTGTCATAGGCATGTCCCGAAGACCCGCCTCGATATCTTTTAGCTCATGCACTCTCTGCCACTTCCACCGCCACCCATCAATTCCATCTAAAATTTCTTCAGGGGTCATCTGCGGGATTTTGTATTTTTTGGCTAGAGTTTCTCCCAGCTCACGAATGTTGCCCCACTCACTAACTAGCTCGCTATAACAGCTCTTGGCCCTACCCTCCTTAATACTACCTTCAGTCCATCTTGCAGCTTCATACAGAATACACCACGACCTATATGGGTCCAAACCAGGACCCGAACTACCAGACATCGTTCCTATGTGACTAAGGAAATAACCGCGCACCACACGCCTCCATCACAAAATCTGCTGGGGTATATATATAGGCTCACCCGGGAGAAAAAGAGCGGGAGAAAAATGACGGGAGAAGAAGGGCGGGAGGAAAATGGCGGGAGAAATAGGGCGGGAGAAGAAGGCCGGGAGGAAAAGGGCGGGAGGAAAATGGCGGGAGAAGGAGAGCGGTAAACGAACGGCGGGAGAAAAATGGCGGGAGAAAGAGGGCGGGAACAATTGACCGGAAAAAAATTAAATCGATGGAAAAAAAATCCAGGCACCTGTCATCTTTGGCGATGACAACTAGGGCATGTCGTCATAGACAACGCCGACTAGTGCATGGCTCTGACGACGATAGGCCTGTCGTCTTTGCGAACACCGACAGGAAGCTAATCGGCATCGCCGAAGACGACAAGGCCCTGTCGTCTTTGCCTTGGACGATTGGATCCTATTTTTGAAAAAAAATAAAAACGCGTAATATTTCCAGAATTAAATAAATTTTGTGTATTATTTTAAAAAAATTAGCCTAAAATTTCAATTCACCGCTAGACGTTTCCATCGCCAAAACCCCGAACCCAGCGCGCCGCCGCAAATCAAACCAAAGGAAATGGAAACAGAGTTCGACTCTGCTCCCATGCCACGCTCCGGCGAAATCGCGCTCGCCGACGGGACCGGACCTCTCCCTCCGCCACCGTCGCGGCAGGGTCCTGCGTCCCCTTCCCCGGCAGTCTCCTCTCCGGAGGGCGCGCTTCCTCTTTCCCCTCTCTGTGACAGCCCCGCCCGGCGCCGTCGCTCCAAGCCTCTCCGCCCCGCGGCCGTCGTCGACCAAGCCGCGGGGGCTGTCGGGTCGCCACGAAAGAAGCGCCGCGGGCGGGGGAGCCGCGCACAGCGGCGTCGCCAGGGAAGAACGTGAGGCGAGCGCGGCGGCGGCTGGAGTGTGACGGCGGGAGTGGGGAGGCGGCGAACCAAGTGACGGAGGAGGAAGCGGCCGGTAAGACCCGTGGATGGAAGAATGCGGCGCAGCCTCGGGCCGCCAAGGGAGTAGCGAAGGAGAAGAAGGGCTCGCGCTTGGCTTTGGTTCCTTATGCTCCCATCCAGCGAACCCTAGGTAACTGAGCAATCGCTAATAACTTCGTACCTACTAGTATCATTTTAGGGTTCATAGAGTGCAGGATTGGTGTGTTACAATTACAAACCTGTAGTTTTTGGTCGATCTATGAAAATTTGCTTCCTGGTATCTCTGTAGGGGACTTTGTTCTTGGTATCGTAATTGAAGTATATATGTACAATTATGACTATGCAATTTGCAAACTGTTGGATAGGGGTTATCTTGCTTGACATTACATGTTTAATACATCCATGATTTGATTGTATCTTCGGTTTAACAAGTTTGTGCTTGTAGAAAATGTTGCCACCTCCTTTTTGTAGGTGTTGATGGATGTTCTTTAGGAAATTGTTCTATTTTCTATCATTTCGGCATTGATTTATAACATTTTTCTGACTAGCATTAAATATACTTCTGTGCTGGGTTTGCTAAGATGTCAGTTTTGAATGCTGAATTGTGATGGATAGTTTGCATCTGGCAAACACAAAAAGTGCATGCATACTGTGCCTTTGCTGTGGATGATCCATAACTAGGAAAAACAGAGAGCTCAAGATGTGCTGAAATTTCATCAATCCAAGACCAAAGTGACACAAATTTAGCTAAAGGTCATAGACCGACACATTAAACATCAATGAACATTTGACATTTATATTGGCCTAACCTATAGATTTAGCTTAACGTAATGGATAGACTGCCTTTACCTTGTCAACATGCTTTTGTAAGTCCCCAGTTGTTTTTACTCAAAACAATGTTTCTGATACAACTACCCTGGATTGGGATATTGGTTCAGACATTGTAATATACGATTAGGATGCATTTTCCCAACCAAAGCATGTGTTTTCTGATTCAAAATGTCCACATCCATTTCGGCCGATAATTTTTTCCCCTGTTAGTCTATCAGGAGAGCTTGTATATCAGTAAGTTGGGATGCAACATTGTCTTTTCCATATATGTCATAATTTAACAACTTGTTTGAGAAAAGTAGTTCTTTGTTACTTTACCATGCAAATTTTGTCTTGCTCTATGATATGCTTTTCTTGTGCCATGCCAGTGTACTTTACATGTGTGTCTTCCTCCGTATGTGGTTTATTGCTGTTTATGTACCAGGTGCAGATAATGTAGAGCAGTCTGACTGGGAAGCTCTTTGGGAAAGGGTTGTTGAACTGGTTATGTGGAAGAATGTTGGGAGATCAGCATTTTGGTTTGGCTCTGGATCTATGATTTTCCTTTCTTCTTCCTTCTCAAGAGACATCAATTACAGGCATGTGCAACTTCTGACGTGTTTCATCAGTACATTGTTCAGCTAATTACATATTGAACATCTATATATGAAAACTACCACTGCAAATGGACTCAACTTTTCAATGTCATGTCAATCATCCAAGGTTTTATAAAGCGCTATGCGCTAATTGAGCGTTTTGTCTCCGCTTTTCGCTTTTCCAAAGAACTAAGGCGCTAAGCGCACGTTTAAGCGCAATTGAGCGCTAGGTGTTTTGCTCCGCTCAGAGCCTAAGCGAGCTTAAGCGTGCTTTTAAATTTTTCTGATGATTGAGAAAATTAGGAAGAGAGAGCCATCCATTATAGGTATAAGTTATGTTTTAGCCCTTGCCCCTATCTCTGCATTCACAACAGTTAGTTCTCTACTTTAGATTAACATGAGGATTAGATGGTGTGAAATGGATATATTCTTGTAGTTATGGAGACACTGTTTTTCTGATTGCGACAACATAATAGCAGAAACCGCAAACCAAATTTGGAAGAAACTGGGACAAGGTAGGAGCATAAGATTGAAGCTCATACTGCCATAGTCTCACGGATAAACTGAAGCATGATTGCAGTAGGAAAAAAAGAGAAACACGTGGTCAAGGCATTGAGACACGGTTGAGAAAAACAAAGATTGAAGCTCTTACTGTCGTGAATAAATTGCAGTAGAGAAATAGAAAAATGCGTGGCACCTTAAAGGCCTGAAACATGCTGCTGCTGCCAACTCTCTTCTTCAATCCCTATCCTCTATGCATTCTCCTTTCAATCAATTTTTACTTGGTGGTGAGGCAGGCGTACCAGTGCCAGTCTGTCAAATATGGGCGATGAGGGCCTGAGAAGGGTAGAGGCAGATCATGACGAAACTTGGGCCCTATGGATTGGTGATGGAGTGTGAGAGCAAATTGGGAAAGAGGGTAGGATGAAAGGAAGAATAAGTATGCTATTATGATGAATAAATCTGACCTGAATGCCCCAAACCATAACGACAATGACATTTTTTCCAACCTGGTAGGTTTGCAATGTTATTTTCCTAAATACTGGCGTATCCAATGGCAGTATGGCACTAACCTAATTCTATCGTACATATTTATAATCTAGCATTTTAATATTGCCCTCTACTTTGCAGTCCAATCAAGATAATTTGCCACTTTGGTGTTCTGATGTTGGGCTTAGCCTTCTTTAAAGATTCCATTACTCAGAGGTACAATTCAGTAATGTTTTCTCTCTTTTTGAGCTAGGGAGAAGTGTTAATGTTCGAATCCATCTGTCAAATCGTGATAATTTTAAAGCTGTAACAGGCAGAACATTGAACGCGTAAGGAAATTCCAGTTGACCGAGGAAGATGTGCTCTGGGTTGCCCGTGCTGTCTTGCCAGTTGCTAACTCCCTCATATCCATGGCCGGAGTGATATTCTCTGGTGATCCGTCCATGACTTTGAAAGTAAGCCTTACATTTAATTCCATGCTTTTCATTATTCAGAAAGAATAGCGATTTTTCTTGAACAATTCTGAGGCCTCTGATTTCTTCTTAAATCTTAGTTGTTACCTGTTCTTCTGTTTGGCGCTAAGTATGGTCATCTGTTGACGCTATGGAGGCTTGTGGCAACAGGTATGATTCAATGGCAAAGAGCAGTGGAACTTTTGCATGACTTCACCTTTATATCATCTTGTGTTTAATGGTACAGGATTTTTTTGTTCGTTTACACTCCCAAGCCTGTACAGCTGCTACTCGAGTCATATTCATAAAAAGAGTAGGCAGCATGTACCATTTTCTCCTGAAATTACTTTTTTAAATTATAGTGGACCAAGGAATCATAGCTTGTATTTTTTTTTTCAGTTGAGAGTCTGAATGGGCTGATTCTGAATGCATGGAAATCCTGTCCCCGCAAGAAACTCGTTGCAGCAGCTGCAGTTACCACCTTCTGGAACGTGGTCAGTTTGAAGACACGTGTAATGGCTGGTACGTTGGAAACTACTGGCTCATATAGATTGCTTGATGGATTCTCATGTCGGTGCAAAATAGGACCCAACTGTTGATATGCATCATTTGAGGACACGGTTCAGAAAATTGTTTCTACTTTCAGAATGAAAACTGTTCGCGCAAGTGGTCAAAGTGTTGGTATTTTCTGAAAAAAAAAATGTTAGCACAAGCGGCTGCTCAACCTTCTTTCCAGTAGTAACGCTCTGATACTATATTGGTAGAAAGGGTGTAACATAGATACTGTTAAAGTTTTTTTTTTAAGAACGCGATACTGTTAGAGTTGGCTTATTTAATATTGCAGTTGTGTTCTGTACTTTCGAGTGAAGACAAGCTCATGCATCAAGTGAAGACAAGCTCATGCATCAACTTAGATTCCTATCCTCCGATCTGGACTGCATTTACAGTTTATCTTACTCAAAAATGTTAAAGCCTAACTCCGCGGTATCTTTTTCTGCAGCTTTTGTTTCTGCTGTAGCACTGCGCTATTACTATCAGAATGGAGGAACTAGCAAGAATTCAGAGGAGGGGGTAATTCGCCAGCAGGAGCAGCAACAAGCAATGGTGATGGAAGACTGACATGCTGCCTCATGTGCAGCCCAATACACAGCCGCTGAGTGCTGATATATAACCGAGCATTTCTTTGGTTTCTTAGCGGCAAAATTGCATCCTCCAGAGCGCTTCAGCAGCAAAGAAGCTGTTATCTTGGTGGCAGGCACAACCCAATGGCTGCTCTCACGCTCTGTGCTTCTAGTTGTACATCTGATTGCTGCAGAGATGCAGTATTCTGTGTGGAAACTTTACACTGCAGCATACTGAAACCAAATACCATATACGGTCTGGTTGCATAGCTGCTTGACATGCATGTTGCTGTTGCGTTCTATATCAAGCTTCATGTAGTGTGATGTGGGGAAGCTTTACGTATTGTTGCTGGGCAAAGCGTCAATTCGTTTTTTTTTTTTGCTTTGAGCATCTCACGCCACAGTTTGATAGTAGACTAGTAGTAACCTTCCTACTGTGGGTCAGATTTAGACGGGTCCATCTGTGAGAGAAATCTTCATTTGCAAGAAGTTGCTGCGGCACATCATCACTCTGGGAATTAATGTGAAGAGCACTGATAGTGGCTCTGGCACATCCTCTGTATGAGATCTTTTCAGGGATTCAAGTGAAATTAATGTGAAGGGCACTGATAGTGGCTCTGGCACATCCTCTGTATGAGATCTTTTCAGGGATTCAAGTAAATTTTTTTCAAGAACATAGGGATTCAAGTGAAATTAATGTGAAGGGCACTGATAGTGGCTCTGGCACATCCTCTGTATGAGATCTTTTGAGGGATTCCTTCGTGGACCGTTATCATGGATGGGCAGGTGCTAACTCAAATCTAATTGTAGAACAGGTGGCGTGTGCAGTGTCCACATGGTTAACCATCGTGGCCAACACAAAATTCCGACTCAGTTTATAACCTATATAATTTCAAATCTGAAGTTCACTGATTCTCCCTCCGTTCCTAATTATAAGATGTTTTAGCCATTTCAATGTTGACTAAATACATAGCGAAACGAGTGAATATATAGACTAAAACACGTCTAGATACATGCGAATCTGAAAATGCTAAAATATCCTATATTTAGTAACGAAAGCAGTATTTCCTAACTTTTCTAGAACTCTATTTCCTACCAAGATTTACTACTAGTTGACACGAGGGAACTTATTCCTTGGTTTCAGTTTTCAGCTCAAACGGCTTTAGCCATTGGGAACCCTGTTGCGGAATTTTATATCATAGAACGAAAATGCAGGACATGTTTTCTGCTTAGTAGTAATGTCACAAGTTACAGATATAGCAGTGTTACTCAAGAAAGAAAAAAAGGCAAATACAGAACACGCTACGGTTGATGGACACGAGCCGGAGAGCTAAAGAATTAGTGGCGGACATGTAACGGCTACGTGATTCATAGAGTAATAATTATTCGGTAGCTTAGCTTGAAGACACAGATAAGCTGCTTCCAGCTCTGCTAGGCAATGCAGTCGAGCCCCAGGCACCCAATCCACAAACTCCACACCACCTTCCTCATCTGTAAAAAATGGACAAACAATTCACAGTCAAACTATTAGCTGTTGCAAGACATAGGATGATAGGAAACAGCATGAGTCTACAAACAAGTCTACGACCTTTCTAGGTTTCTGGTATATGAGCGGTCGTGGCACCTTGTACAGGTCCTCCTCCACAGCCCCAGCAACAACGACCATCCTCTTCATTGCACCGTCAGCCACCGTCCCCGCCTTCCCGGGCCCCTCCACCTCCCGCAGCAGCCCGCCGCCGCCGTCGACGTTGCTCTGCTTCTCTACCTCACTCCTTATCACCTGGTCCAAAACCACACACCAGTGTTTTTTTTTAACCAGCTCGCAGTCCTGGAGATGAAACCAAATCGCAAAAAGAGCTCGAGCTATGTATATATGGCTCGCTATCTCCTGTACGACATACCTTGATCTGGGTTGGCTTGCGTGGAGACGGTGACGTGTTGAACAGCACGAGCCGCCGTTCCCCTCCGCTGCCGCGGCCATGGTGATCCCCATCGCCGTTGCAGCAGCGACGGCGGTTGCCGCCGCGCTTGAGCAGCCTTGCCTGCATAGCGAGGTCGAAGTACTGCGTGATGGGCAGGTCGCTGCAGTAGTTCCACACCCCGAACGCCGGGATCTGGCACCCAAGCATCCTCTGATCGATAGATAATACACACATATGCATATGAGATATAAGAGAGATCAGGGACACCAACAATAACATGTTTTGGTCGACTTAGTTTAGTTACCTCCATCTCCATGTCCATCATCTCTGTGTGGAAGAAGAGCAGATGTACAAGCTAGCTGCGTAAGGATCAATGGAGCGGGGTGGATTGCAGATTTATAACGCCGGCCGGAGGAGCATTTCGTCGTGGGTGTGGCAGTGCAGTGCTCCGCGCAGGGGAGCGTGTGCCGTTTAATTGCTGCACGTAAAGCGGCAGGAAGAGCAAAAGACTGGGCGGGCAGTCTGCATGCATGCTATTGCAGCTGCGCGCTGAGTTAGAGCAAGGCCAACAATAGCGCCGACTGCCGGCTCTATTAGCAGGCCACGTCAACTGTAGTCATCCAAAAGCCTGTTCATGTACAATAGTCTGGCTCTTGGGCTAGCTGTACGCTGCTGTATTAAATATTCAATTAGTAATTTTATAAGCTGATGACGCATGGGATTGGAGGCGAGGGATGCATGGCTGCATGCAAACCTGCTTTTCCTGGGAGCGTGTGCTGTAGCCGGGCGCTTGCTGAAGCGCCCGCTTCATTCTCTCTCCTGCGCTCTCTCCCACCTAAGATTTTTGATGACATGGCAACTCTTATAGTCTGCTGACTAGGCTTATTGTACTTGCTCTTATATGGTATGCGCCGTGGCATGTGCAACTGTGAACATGCTCCAGCAGAGAGCTGCGGCAAGCTTAATTAATTTGCTCCGACCATAGCTGACAAGATGACAATACAGGAGTGTTCAAACGAGCGAGGTGTTTTTGACTCCCGAGCATCAGTTTTGCTAAATAATACAGTACGTTCTATTGCAGACTACACAAAATTCACAAATTCGTGGCTCTAAAAAGATTAAAAAACATTTTTTCTGTCAACATTTGTCTTTGTATTTTTTGCCAGTACAGGAGTGTCCAAATTTGTCACGTATGAAAAATATTTCGATATAAATTTGGACGTACACACTAGACATGTACATACAATTGTATTTTTTCAGAATTTTTGGAGACCTAAAATGAACTTTTCGAAATTTATAAAATGCGGGATCACTGGAGCTTGGGAATTACAAATGATTTTCCTGTCCAAAACAATTTACACGGTTTGATCGATAGCATGAAATCGGTGGGATGGAAAAAAGATCTTTGTATTACATATGTCCTCGTTCCAAAATACTAGTGATTTAAATTCTCGGTTTTGCAAAAAGTTTGGGCGCCGCTAACGAGTGGATGCCATGTGGAGTTGTCATCCGCTGTCGATGAAAGAATCGAATGGCTGACCAATCGTTTGCTCTAGATTTCGCTCTAGATTCTAAAATTTGAACGCTCTCTCCTTATAATTTTCCTAAAAATTAGTCTATTGACTGTTTCAAACTGATTTTGTTTTTTGCAATAACTTTTTCCGTCCGGGCTGTACTCACTCGTGCAGTGCAGTGGGTCATACATCTGGTCACGGCCAGCCGGTTCTATCCTTAATTTCCGTACGAGTCATCAAAGGAGTGCCGCATTGAAAATGTACGCAGCAGGTGGCATGAGCCGTACGGCCGGGGAATGCATGCAACAAGGATTGCGCAATCTATGCTGGTTAACTGCAGCCATGACTAGCACTTATTGCGTACGGTCGGGTCGCATGCATACTCACCTCCAGGGACACGCACGCTCCGACGCTCCTCCATAGGCTCCATGGGTCAATCAAAGTCTCAACGACTGCTATTTCATTTTCTCCCTCTTTGCCATCTTCCCGGGCCACGTCGGGTAAAGCCCGACCGGTGATGGGGCCAGCAGGGTCTCTCAGCTATCGAGGCGACCCCCCCCCCCCCCCCCCCCTCGGGCACGATGTGGGGCCCCATTGTCCGGTCTCGTCTTCTGGTGGTGTTAGAAGTTAGAACAAACACTCATCGTGTCCCCTCTCAGTGTACGTGTGTCCAACCAATGACTCCAATCTGCATTTGTTCTGGTGGATGTTGGACGATGGCGATGCCTATGGGTGTCGTCACGCCCCCTGCTCATGCTTCCCTCAAGCACCAGGGTAAAGACGACGTCGACGCCGCAGTGTTGCTTCCTCCTAAGTGGTGTTGCCTAGGTTGATTGTGGAGTCCTGGGACGGCAGATAGAGTCGTTGCTGGCTGCTGCTCGAAGCATGAGTTTCTCGGGCGCAATGTACACCATAGTCAGCGCTTCTTAGATGATGCTTTCCTGTCGGATCTTGCCGCTTCTAGTCGCTTATGGGCGTGTAGAACGTTGATATGTGCCTTTTTAGAGTAAAAGTAGGGCCACTAAAGTATCAAGCATTGGTCGTGGTGCGGTCTTGGGGTTCTGCACTTGTAGGAAAAGGCTTACAGTCGCCAGCCTACCGCTGGCGAATATTTGTAGCCGCCCGCCAGCGCTGCAACCGCTGCCAAACTGAAAAATTGGTCAGTCAGTGGTATGCCTATCACCGCTGGCGAACGGCGGAATGCACCCGCTAGCGCTACACGCGGGCCCGGGCGAGACGGCGGGGCAAACTACTGCTGGCGTATGAACTTTACTGCCCGCCAGCGGTATGTGGGGTAGCGCTGGCGAACTAGGCCTATTCGCCAGCGGTAGGTTCCCTAGCGCTGGCAAATGATACCCGTTCGCCAGCGGTAGGTTCTAGCTCTGGCAAACCGGCTTTGTTCGCCAGAGGTAACTGGCACTTAACCACCGCGCACCCACACCCCGCCCCTTCCCCGCCCAAACCATCCAAAAAATTCCCCGCGCCCTGCTCGCTGCCGGCCCCGACTGCCCACTCCGGCGCGCTCGAGCACCCACCTCTCCCTCGCGCCCCCTCTCGGCTGTCGTGGCCGTCTTCTCCTTCTCTTCCGGCCGCCGCGCGCCTGCTCCGGCCCCACACGAGATCGAGCGCAGGTCGTCCCCTCCCGCCGCCGTCTTCTTCCCCTCCTCCGGCCGCCACTCGCCGTCGAGCAAGGTACGTCCCCTGTTCCCTTTTCTCCTCCTCTCCCTCCTCACCATCTTCTTCCTCCTCCTCCTCCCTCCCATCCCCTAGCTAGTTCCATGTCCACCATTGATGCATGCACGCGAGGTGTTCGTGCAAATGTTGTAGTTACAAATTTGTTTAGGTTTAGCTAGTGATTAGGTTTAATTAGGTTTCAAATTTGTTTAAATTTGTTTATAGGTCAAAGTTGTAGATTATAGTTTTGTTATTTTACATAAACAACAACATAAATATCCCCTTGAACATGAATTTGATACAAAGTGGTAGATTATAGTTTTGTGATGGTGATGAGGAAATTGTCAATGTTTTTGTGGTGGTGGTGGTGGATGTTGTGATTGTGTTTTGTGTTGGTGATTGTTTTTGTGATGGTGGTGGTTCTGAGATGAATATGAATATTTGCAGGTACCCAAGAGACCCTTGAGATTGTCGGAATATTGATTAACTTCCGTTCCGGCAAATTCGGGTACTCCATATGTCCTATTTTCAGCAAAGGTCATGCCGAAATGTGGCGCACTACGTGATACACTGATGATCTGTTGAACCTTATAATATGCACAAATATAAGTTGTGTGCATCCTACTTGGTTCAACAGAGCTATCAGGGTTGCTTGTGTGTGTCCAATATTCTAAGTATGAGGCATAAATCTTTTTTGAATCTTGTTTTGTCTTCTTCTTACAATGCCGATGATTAAAATGTTGTGACATCGTGTGATCTGGGGGTGGTGCTAGTGAGCCTTGTGATATGCACGAGTACATATCTGGTGCATCCTACTTGGCTCACTAGCCCGGTCTCTGGAATATGTGTGTTCAATCTAAGTATATATGAGGCATACTTTTGAGTTGGCCCTACTTTATTTGTGTCTAATTTACATCTTTCTGCACCCAAATTCGTTGCCTAACATTTTTATTTATCTTGTTTATAGAGATGAAGAATGAGTAAGGAGGATACGGAAGCTCGAGATCTACCACGTGCTAGCTAGCGACCGGAAGAGAGGAAGACCGACCGGATATTTCATCGTGATCCCCTTCTTCTCGTCATTGCGCGGTTCACTAGCTTTCTACGTGATTGTAATTTAGATGACTACTTCCTTTCGAAACCTTGCAATTTAAACTACCGACTCTCCATCGTGATGTATTTGTACGTGGATGATACATTCGGTCCATCACTTGTATAACTTTTCAGTTTGTACTTCTCAATCATGTATTTATACTGTTTCTGCTACCTGCACTTGTATATACTGCTGATATACCTGTATATACCGCTAGAATACGAATTTCTAGGAAAAAATAATTTTAGAAATTATACCGCTGGCGAACAGGTAGCACTACCGCTGGCGAACGGAGTTTTATTCCGAAACTCTACCGCTGGCGAGCTAGGCAGCTACCGCTGGCGGGCGAAACTGCTCGCCAGCGCTGCTAGCCAGTACCACTGGCGACCAGGATTTGGTTTGCCACCCGTAAGGTCACCTAGCACTAGCGGGCGCACGGTTCGCTAGTGGTAGACATTACCACTGGCCAGCCTGTACTGGCGGGCGTTGGTTCGCCAGCGGTAGGCAAAACATGCCCGCCAGTGGTAGGCATTCTCCTACTAGTGTTGTGTCGACTCTCGACTCTTTGTCATTCTTGGAGGGAGATGGTAAAAGGCAAGTCTTCGACGTGAGGCTGTTGTGGGTGTGCGTCATAAGTGGTGTGGCGTGGTGTGTATGTCGATGTACCCATTCTTGGTGGTGTGGCCATTTGTGACGTTGTACCGTTAGTACTGGCCTTTCTTAGATACGTCTCACTAGGCGTATTTCAGTTTTTTGTTTTGCTAAATGTTATATTGAAAAAAGAAATAATCATCCACAACAACAGAGTTGTAACACTAGTAGAAAACCAGTCTTTCGTCCAGAGCCGAACCAGGCTTTAATCCCGGTTCAGGGAAGAACCGGGAATAATGCCTGGCACTGGTCCCGGTTCGAGCTGCCAAGGGTCCGTGGAGCATTGGTCCCGGTTCGGTTGGGCACATTAGTCCCGGTTCGTGCCACGAACCGGGATCAAAGCTCAAGAGCCGGACACGTGGCGTGCCGCGGAGCTTTGGTCCCGGTTCGTGGCACGAACCGGGACCAATACCCTCCCCTGCCTATAAGTAACCCACCCCCTCTCTTCTCTTCTGTTTTTTTTTCTGCTGGATTGGTGGGAAGTGGGTGCTAGTTTTTTTTCCTTTGCCACGCACAAGATGTGTTCGATGAAATGCCCGAGCCACACTTAAGTTCACAAAATGATATCCTCAACCGAGGTTAGCAACTTTATCCTTTTCATCTGTAATTGATACAGAAATATTGCATGTGTCGATGTACGGTGGTCATTTCACTATTCAAGATGTTATTGTAATGGTATTTGATAAACTTAATTATATGATGCAGATGGATGCACGGATGCGATGGATGTACGGCGAACGACGCAGTTCCGAGTTTATTGCAGGCCTGCATAAATTTCTCGAAGTGGCTGAGGCAAACAAAGAGGATAATTTTATGCCTTGTCCATGTGAGAAGTGTCGGAACGTCAGGGAGTACTCTAACCCGAAAACCATTCAAGACCACGTGCTTCGGAGAGGTTTCATGCCCAGCTATAATTGTTGGACCAAGCACGGAGAAAGAGGGGTTAGGATGGAAGACAATGAAGAAGAGGAGGATGATGACAACTATCCTATGTTCCCTGAGGAATGCGGTGATACTGTAATGGAAGACGTTGAAGAAGAAGGAGGTGAACATCGGGCATCAGATGAGCCCGCTGATGGTCTTGGTGGGGTCATTTCTGATGCAAAGCGAGAATGCGATACAGAAAAGGAGAAGCTAAAGTTGGAGGCCATGCTAGAGGATCACAAAAAGTTGCTGTACCCAAATTGCGAAGATGGCAGCACAAAGCTCGGTACCACACTGGAACTGCTGAAATGGAAGGCAGAGACTGGTTGTTCTGACAAGGGATTTGAGAAGTTACTGAAAATAATGAAGCCGAAGCTTCCAAAGGATAACGAATTGCCCGAGACTACATACGAAGCAAAGAAGGCTATCTGCCCTCTAGGATTAGATGTGCAGAAGATACATGCATGCATTAATGACTGCATCCTGTACCGCGGTGAGGAGTACGAGAATATGGATAAATGCCCGGTATGCAATGCACTGCGGTACAAGATCAGACAAGATGACCCTGGTGATGTTGAGGCGATGACGACCCCCCCGGAAGAGGGTTCCTGCTAAGGTGATGTGGTATGCTCCTATAATACCACGGTTGAAACGTCTGTTCAGAAACAAAGAGCATGCCAGGTTGTTGCGATGGCACAAAGAAGAGCGTAAGAAAGACGGGAAGTTGAGACACCCCGCCGATGGGTCCCAGTGGAGAAAAATCGACAGAGAGTTCCCGACATTTTCAGATGACGCAAGGAACTTAAGATTTGGTCTAAGTACAGATGGCTTTAATCCTTTTGGGGAGCAGAGCTCCAGTCATAGCACTTGGCCCGTGACTCTATGTATCTACAACCTTCCTCCTTGGTTGTGCATGAAGCGGAAGTTCATTATGATGCCAGTGCTCATCCAAGGCCCGAAGCAACCCGGCAACGACATTGATGTGTACCTAAGGCCATTAGTTGATGAACTTTTGCAGTTGTGGTCCGAACCAGGTGTACGTGTGTGGGATGAGCACAAACAACAGGAATTTGACCTACGAGCGTTGTTGTTCGTAACCATCAATGATTGGCCTGCTCTTAGTAACATTTCAGGACAGTCAAACAAGGGATACAATGCATGCACGCACTGTTTAGATAAGACTGAAAGTATACATTTGGGAAACAAGAACGTGTACCTGGGGCATCGTCGATTTCTTCCGAACAGTCATGCCGTAAGAAAGAAAGGCAAGCATTTCAACGGTGAGGCAGATCGCCGGAAGAAGCCTAACCTCCCTGATGGTGATGTTATATATGACATGGTCAAGGATTTAGAAGTAATCTTTGGAAAGGGTCCTGGCAGTCTATCTGTTCCGAATGACGCTGACAACCACGTACCCATATGGAAGAAGAAATCTATATTTTGGGAGCTACCCTATTGGAAAGTCCTAGAGGTCCGGTCTTCAATCGACGTGATGCACGTGACGAAGAATCTTTGCGTGAACCTGCTAGGCTTCCTGGGCGTGTATGGGAAGACAAAAGATACACCAGAAGCACGGGAGGACCAGCAACGTATGAAAGACCCATACAACAAGCAGACGGATAAAGGGCGTCAATACTTAAGCAGCTACGCTCTTACCAAAGCAGAGAAGGAAATCTTTTTTGAATGCCTGAGCAGTATCAAGGTCCCGGCTGGCTTCTCGTCAAATATAAAGGGAATAATAAATATGGCAGAGAAAAAATTCCAGAACCTGAAGTCTCATGATTGCCACGTGATTATGACGCAGTTGCTTCCGGTTGCATTGAGGGGGCTTCTACCGGAAAATGTTCGAGTACCCATTGTGAAGCTATGTGCATTCCTCAATGCAATATCTCAGAAGGTCATCGATCCAGTAACTCTACCAAGTTTACAGAAGGCTGTGGTCCAATGTCTTGTCAGCTTCGAGTTGGTGTTCCCCCCATCATTCTTCAATATTATGACGCATCTCCTGGTTCACCTAGTCGACGAGATTGCCATTCTCGGTCCTGTATTTCTACACAATATGTTCCCCTTCGAGAGGTTCATGGGAGTCTTGAAGAAATATGTTCATAACCGTGCTAGGCCAGAAGGAAGCATCTCAAAGGGCTATGGAACAGAGGAGGTCATTGAGTTCTGTGTTGACTTTATTCCTGACCTTAAGCCGATTGGTGTTCCTGAATCGCGGCATGAGGGGAGACTGAGTGGAAAAGGCACGCTAGGAAAGAAAGCACTGATATGTAGGGACGGGCATTCTTTAACTCAAGCACACTACACAGTTCTACAAAGTTCCACCTTCGTGGCTCCGTATATCGAGGAACACAAGAATTATGTACGCTCCAAGAACCCGGGGAGGCTGACTCCTGGATTAAAGAAAAACACATGGAGACTTTCGGCAGTTGGTTGCGATTACAGCTCATGAATGACACCACTGTCGGAGATCAGCTCTACTTGTTGGCCGCGTCACCATCTTCGACTGTATTGAATTTCCAAGGGTACGAGATAAATGGGAATACATTTTACACGATCGCCCAAGATAAAAAGAGCACCAACCAAAACAGTGGTGTCCGCTTTGATGCAACAGACGAGAATGGGCAAAAGGACACATACTATGGTTACATAGAGGAGATATGGGAACTTGACTATGGACCTACTTTTAAGGTCCCTTTGTTTCGGTGCAGTTGGGTCAACATGAAGGGAGAATGGATAAAGGTAGACCAGCTGTATGGAATGAACCATTCGTCCTAGCCAATGATGTGGCTCAGGTTTTCTATGTGAAGGACATGTCCTCCAGACAAAAAAAAGAAAAAAATAAGCAAACGAATACATCAGACGATGAGCCAAAGCGTCACATAGTTCTTTCAGGGAAAAGAAACATCGTGGGAGTCGAGGACAAGACAGACATGTCAGCAGATTATGATAAGTTTGATGAAATTCCGCCCTTCACAGTGAAAACTGACCCAAGCATCCCGTTAAATAATGAAGATGCTCCATGGTTACGGCCGAAGCGATCATAGGCCAGGGACATACGCGAAGAAGGGTTCATGGCATTTATGTAAATCAATGTAATGTATTAAACCTTTATGTGATGTGTAGTAATGTATTAAACCTTTATGTGGTGAAAACCATAATACATAGCTCGGGTCCATTTTTATTTAACCATAATACATCACGAATAATATCACTAACTTTTGTCGGGTCCTAAGCCACGGGGTGCTGAGCGGCCGGCGCTGCGCACCCAAAGAGCAGGAACCATCACAGGGTCAATACTCACGTGAGAAGGATCCCTATGAAGAACCATCCACCAACCGGGACATCGTCGCCAAGATCTGAAAAAATGAGTGGGGATTTGATCAAACACCTAGGTAGGGGAGGGAGAGGGCAGCACCTTGGTAAAAAAGGCCCAAAACACACGGTTTCCCCGTCATACAGCCCACCGGTGGCTCATGAGACGGCAAATCGGCCTTCGATCCAAACAGCGGCAAGACGTCTCTGATGATTTGCAACCGTCCGAACAAGTGTTGCTAATCATCAGAGCGCCTTGCCGCTGCTTGGATCCGACCGAGGGGAGGGTTCACCTTCAGCCTCCGCTCTAGGAACTCCTGCCTCTCAGAAATCTTGCTCTCTGCTACCCGTGTACTGTCAAAATGAAGTACAATGAGTAGACACTAAGTGTTGAACATGTCCGGGAGGAGGGCTATATATAGGGTACGTGTGCTTCTTTAGTCCCGGTTGGTGTTACCAACCGGGTCATGTGGCTCATGAAGTGGTCGTGATACTGCTGATCCAACAGCTCACAATCCCTCAAAAGAAACACACCCCTGATCCAACGTCTCACAAATGCTTGAAAGAAACACACGATCCGTGTGCTTCTTTAGTCCCGGTTGGTAACACCAACCGGGACTAAAGACGGGCTTTGCGGTCACGACACGTGTCCTCCCCCAGCGCTGCCCTGGAGGTCTTTATATATTGTCGCCGATGGGGTAAACCCTAATCCACCATTCCTAGCCACGAACGCATCGTCTCCACGAGATGGATCCGCCACGCCCGCCGCAGCGCCTTCTGGAAGAGGTCGAGCGTGCTCGGCAGAGCGCGCTTGGGCGCAACCGCGGGAGCCTATCCCGCCGTATGCCCACGAGCCCGGCGTGGAGAGGAATGCCGAGCTACCGGCCTCCTGCTCCACCAGGTGCCGCCGCACCTCCACCTGCCGCCGCTGCACCTCCACCAGGCGCCGCCACTCCTCCCGCGGAGGAGGAGGACAACGACTTCGACTGGAGCGACGACGGGGAAGAGGGTTGTGGGTTGCAGATACAGGAGGCCATGGAAGCCTCCTTCCAGTCTGTCTGCGACTACCCTGTCCAGCGAGCCAAGACTGCCTACCAGCTCAAGGCGAAGGAGGCTTCCGAGCTAGATTGGGCGCTGAATGACTCATCCTCCATGGATCTTTCCCTCCGCCGCAAACGTCCGCGCGAGAACCGGGCGGCCGCCCATGGGGCTGGCTCCTCCCGCCATTCCCCCTAATCCTACGGCCTTCGAGCTAGCAAGTCCATTTATGTAGAATAATGTTGGTGATGTTGGATCAGGGGTGTGTTTCTTTCAAGCGCTTGTGAGACGTTGGATCATGTGTAATAATGTATTAAACCTTTTATGTAATGCATTCTATGGAATGCATTAAACCTTGATGTGGCTCACGAAGTGGTTGTGATACTACTGATCCAACAGCTCACAATCCCTCAAATGAAACACACCCCTGATCCAACGTCTCACAAGCGCTTGAAAGAAACACACGATCCGTGTGCTACTTTAGTCCCGGTTGGTAACACCAATCGGGTCATGTGGCTCACGAAGTGGTCGTGATACTGCTGATCCAACAGCTCACAATCCCTCAAAAGAAACACACCCCTGATCCAACGGCTCACAAGCGCTCGAAAGAAACACACGATCCGTGTGCTTCTTCCTTATTGGTGGGATTCTCACTATATATATGTAGTCATGCATGGCCTCCATTGGCATAGCACATCTAAACTCATATCTGCAACCTCATCACTCTCCCATAGCTTCCACCGTACCCACTCTAACCTACTCGGAGGCAGAGGCGCTTTGCGCCTCGAACTACCCCTGCCCGCCCGGCTACGACGTCCCCGCCGGCTGGAGGCTGAGCACTGGAGGCGTGCCGGTCCCTCCTGTCCCTCAAGATTTGGCGCGCCGGGCGGCCATCACGAACCACTACTACCTCGAGCTCACTTCGGCGCAGCGGATGGATCCCCGCTGGCATCCCGACTACCGCCCGACTTGGGGCGCCTTCTTCATCAATCGGCGTGAGAGGGCGCTCGCCAGGTACGAGGAGGACGGCCCGCCTCCTTCGAACATCAACGAGGCCAGCCGTCGGCTATGGTTGAGCGGCCGGACTCTCCAGAGCATCATGAACTACATCACGGCTGGCGATAACCCCTGCCTGCGCTACCCTCGCTTCCAGTCCAGGCGAGCGCCGCCCGACGACAGCGACGACGACGGCGGCGACTATGACGACTACAAGGACGAGTATTATAGGCCTAGGCAGGAGTATGACTAACCTGAGCCACATCATTGGTTAGGACAAATGGTTCGTCTATGTACGACGACGATCGTGTAAAATGTTTGTCTATCTACGACGACGATCGTGTAAAATGTATTCTTTATCTCTGCATTTCCAACTAATGATCTTTAGCATCTAAATAAGTAATCTGGTTTTGAGTTAGTTATGCAAAAGATAAATGAATTAATAATTTTTATCTGGTTTCTTCTGCATTTTACAACACCAAACATTCATCTTACAAATATAGGTTCACTGAAATTGTTCTGCATTTACTTCTGCTTACGGATTATTTGTCAAATTTCGACTTACGGATTTAAAGATATGAATTTATCCATATTAAATTGAAAATGACAATAATAATGTAAAATTGATTTTGGATTATTTATACAAGTTCAAACACTTTTCACGTTGAAAGTTTTGTCAATTCAAAATATGCAATAAAGTTAATGCATTTTTAATTGAAAATGGCAAAATGGTTAATAGTTTGTATAGTTAGAATAATTATTTTAGAAAACAGAAAATGATTTTGGATTGTTTATTCAAATTTAAACACTTTTCATGTTGAAAGTCTTTTCAGATTCAAAACCATGTGAAATTCATATTCAAACACGTAAATAAGAAAAAAAGGCGGGAACAACATTCAGAACTGAAAAGTTTGAAATAATTTTGAAAAAGGACTCTTTGGTCCCGGTTTATACGAAGAACCGGGACCAATGAGTCCATATACGCGCGAGCGAATCTGGCATTGACGGGTCATTCTTTGGTTCTAACCAAGAGTATGACGGAGAAAATGTGTTAACAAAATCTTTTAGTAGTACAGACCATACTACTACTTTACATCACTAGGATGAGAGTTTTATCAAGATTCCAGATGACACGAGAAAAAGAAGACTCCACTAAGTTAGTCCTAAGTAGTAAACCTCAATGTCAACCTTATGAGATTGGACTAGGTTCTGCGACATTGTTTTGGTTTTCTGAAAGAGTTGTAAAAATATACCTTAGTGAGACTAATTTAAATCCTTAATATTTTCCAAATAAGAGGTTAGTTATTAAGTGAGAAGTCTTGATACGATTACTAGTAGAACCAACAAGCATTAAACAAAGTCTTGATCCAAGGAGTTTGCAGGAAAAGAGATCCAAGAGTGGATTGTACCAGAAGGATTCATGGAGTCCATGAAAAGAGCAGTTGACCATTACCAAGTTAGATGAGGATTCAAGGGAAATTTTTGGATTTGGGGATACACCAATTATCTTCATCAAAGATCAACATGGAGTTCGATAACTGCTATTTGATTCATAAGTCTCATCTTCAGTCCAAAACGTAAGAGAGTGCGAACTACGAGGACGAAGTTTTGTTTTAGTAGGGGAGACTGTAACATCCTAGGATTTAGAGTCCCAAATTAGAGTGGACACACAAGTGTGCATTGCATTCATGCATCAGAAAATCCGAAGAATTTTCGCGCAAATAATTTTAAAACACTAAGTGATTGAAGTTTCACTTGAGTTGGTGGAATTGAAGTAGATCATCGACTTGAGTGTTACAAACTTTGAGATGATCTTGGCTTAAAACCTATTTTTGGGTAGAGAGGTACTCGATAAAATTGTTAAACCCAGTGGGAATATATCTTGTTACATCAAAACATTACCTCAGGAGTGTAACATAAATCTAGTTATTCTTAGGTATCATCTTGTCTAACCTTATATGTTAGACATATCTCTAGTAGATGGAAATCATTCTAGTCTTAAAGACAAATTGAATTACCTAAAATCTTAACAAAGATCTTTTCACCTTATCTAGTGAATCTTAACTTCTTATCTGCTAATCTTCTTGAAGTTATTCAACCAGGGAAGCATCTCAAGAAAAGAGGTAAAGCAACAAGAAGATTATGAAGAAGGATTGATTAGATATGCATAGTAGTGCTATGCCAATCTATCACAGAGAAAATGGGAACTCTTGCATCTGTTATGTTCTTATCAATCTCTCAAGAAATGTGTGATATTCCAATGTTTGTGTTATATAGAAGTAGTTGGGTGACAAGCTTTGCAACCTTGTTAACAAATCACTTTTGTATGCTCAAACAATTGAGTGTCATATACAAATAAACAAAAGGACAGAGAATACATGGTATTTCTCCAAGAGTATAATTATCAGGGAGAAAGTAAAGCCAAAGCATAAAACCATATGAACATCATCCATATGTAATCATCACATGAGTTAACTCTCAAATTCATGTGAGTGTGGACATGTCTCATAAGAGAGGGGTTCACAAGTTCATCATGTGACCAAGACCATTTGGCTTATTCAAGATTCATTCTCAAGATGAGTTAAATCTGGACATGTGGTAAATGGAACCACATGGAATACTTAGTCAGCAATTGTTTTAGCAACTTGCTTCCACAGAAACAAGATCATCTATTTTATTCAAAGGAGTATATCATCCTTTTGATCATCAGAATGAGATGTGGAATTAAGCAAGATTCTGTTCTCATCATTTTACCCATTTATCCTACCATAAGACCTGACCTCAGGCAGGATATCTTCTCTTGTGTATCCACAGACAATTGATCATGTTTTCACATGATTTAATTGTCAGGTATCACAAGCCAAAGCCACTAGGGCCATATTTTGTGCTTGGCATGAATTTGAATTGAAACACTGTGTATACTCTTTGTAGTCACCACAGTAAGCAAATCATGTCATATTGCTGGACAACAATTTGATGTTGTCCAGGAATCAATAAGGCACTCAGAACAAGTTTGAATATTTATCTGGAGCTGAAGACAAGGAAGAAACTATCCTTAGCATTTGAAAATAATATAAAACCACAAATAAAAGGCATAACAAAATAAATCAATTGTTATAAAAGTACACAATAAGAACAGAGGCCATAAACTATACATTTTTATTAAAAAGAGATAATTCCAAATATGTTCAAATTTACTTTAAGTGGTTAACGAATTTAAAACACACAAAAGATTTATAATCCAAGTTTAAAAGAAACTTGTTGTTGAAATTCTACACATCTTGTAAAAAGGAAATAAATTTAAATATACAAAAATTCATTCCAAATATGGAATGAATTAAAATACATCAAATATTAAAATTATAAGTTGAAATCATAAATATAATGTAACCCTACACAACCAGGGGCTTTTCTGTAATTAAAATCATCACAAACAAGTCCTCAAATCATTTAAAACAGGAGCCAGGGGCCTGTTTACACTGTTTCTGTAATTTCCTGGAAACCTAGGGGGTTTTCTGCAAAAACTTCTTTTCCCTTTTCTTCTTCCTCCTCGCGCCAGAAGGACGAGGCCGACGCCGCGCTGCCACCTCCTCCCTGCCTGCTTGCTCGCGCGGATAAGAACCTCGAAGACGTCCCCATCTCGCTCTCTATCGCCTCACTCCTCTCTCTCTTGCTCTCTCCCAGAGAATCGACCGGAAAGTGGAACCCTTGCTCGTCGGGCCGCCGCCGTTTGCCGCCGATTCTGTGCTCGCCGTGCTGCTCAGAGGAGCTCTGGAGGTTCGCCATGTCGTCCTCTTGCTCCTCGTTGAGTGGTGCGTGGTGGGGAGCTCGGTAGAGGAGGAATCGAGCCGTCTTCTCCAAGTCCGGCCGCCGGGTGTCGTGGATGTTTCCGACGCCGTTCGTCCATGACTTGACGTTCCGAGCCCATAGCCGTGCTCGTGGTGAGCTTATCTATCTTCCCATGCCTTCAATTCGTTTGATTGCTTCAGGAACTTGTCGTCGCACCGTGTGCCATGTCCGGCCGCCGCGGTTGCGAGTCGCCGGAGCTACTCCGGTGACTATTTGGTCCAAGAGCCGCCACCTAATGGTTCGCCTCAACCTCCTCTAGCCAGCCCAGGATCCCATTCATCCCAATTTCGCTCGCAAGTTCCGAATTTGAGCTCGGGTGGGATGAACTCCATTGCTGACGTCAGCATGACGTCAGCGGACCAATCAGAAGTTTTCTTGAATTTCTTTAAAATAAATAAATAGGAATATGACATGTGGGACCAGTTGTCAGATTTTTAATCATTTCCTAAAATGTTTTCTGTAATTAAAACTATGACAAGTGGGACCAACTCATTTTAAATATTCCAAAAATAATTTAAATTGCTTAAACTTTGAAAATTGATAACTAATTCATACTAAATCATAAATATACAAATAATACCTCAAAATATGCACAAAAATAAATCTATAGATTTGTATCAATGAAATTTGTGTTTGAATAAATTTGAATTTATAAAAATGAAATAACTATTTACTTATTCTTTTAATTATGAAGATAAATAAAAATGCTAATTGGAATGTATTTTAACTCAATTCAAAAATGCTTCACATGCTTACTTTTAAATTCTAAAATGTGTATTCATTATAAACTGCAATATTCTAATTTCAATAATGATTAATTAAAATGATACTCTATTTAAGAAAATGATTAATAGGATTATTTTCATAATTTTGAAAATAAAGTTATAAGCTTATGAAATTGTTCTACTATTATTTCATAATCACTTCAAATAAATAAAAATCCAACAACACTTTGAACCACTAAGTTTCCTTTGAATAAATGTTTCACATACTTCATTTACTACTTAACTTCCTTTCATTTATATTTTGGTTAAGTAAAGAAAAATTGGAAACAACTTAAAAATTCATAACTAAATCATTTTAAATCAGAATAATACAAATAATATACCAAAATGATCAAAAAAATAAAATTTATCAGTTTGTCTAAATAAAATGTTTGTTTGACTAAAGTTGAATCATTCTAAAATTGAAACTACAATTTGGTTATTATTTGAAATATGGAATTAATTTAAAATGCTAATTTAGATACATTTTAATTTCATGTAAATTGTTTCACATGTTCTTTATAAACATAAGGATGATGATCAACCCCAAAATAACCATTTAGTATTATGATGTTGTTTTATTTTACCCTTATGCTTAATATGGTATTTGTAGTTAAAGTTTAAAATTCATCATTCTTGTGAAGTGAACTTGAAGATAAAACAAATCTAAAAGTAATCACCAAACTCAAACAACCATCAACCATCGAGAGTTAGTTACGGGCTTTAGGGCGATGCATCTCATACTTATGCATAATAGCATATTGCTTCTTCAAACATTAGTCCTTACCGGACCAATGACGTTCTTTTCAGATTTTGGAGTCTTTATCATATAGAAGACCTTGGCTGCATAATCTTGCAGTCAAAAGGCAAGTGCACTCTTGCTCATGTCCTACTTGATTATGTTTATCAAAGTAAATGAAAAATACTATGGTTTATCATTGCATGAAAAAGAAAAACCTATCTTCGAATGATGTGAATTGCTATATATATATTGTTAGCTGGCAGATGGAACCATGGAATGATGTGGTTGGTGGAGGTTCCATTTGCACGGGAAAGTATTACCTAGGACTTAAGAACCAATGCCGTCAGCGTTCTTGCGCCGTAAATGAAGCGTTAACCATGAGACTTGGAATGGGACGGGAAAGTCATCTGTGATCTTCTCCCTTTCGCATGTCAACGGACTGCCAGTTCCTTAGGCTGTAGATCTTGCGGGACTACATGCACATGGGTGGGATCCCTTAATTCCCAATGGTAACTGGGTCTATGATGGTCTGCAAGGGGATGCCTAGGTATCTACCGTGAGGGGTAGAGCCAGGGGTTATTCTGCTATGCATGAATTGGGTGGGCATGCGGGGTTGTTGGAGAAGCACGGCGAATGGCTTGGATCACCGACTGGGCCCCACACCAAGGAAGTGTGGACGGGAAAGATCGCCCGGTTGTGCAACAAGGCGTTGGTCTCTTATGGGTAAAGTAACGCACCTCTGCAGAGTGTAAAAATGTGACATGTTACTCCACGTTCCAGGAAGGAACGGCGAACGCTGCAGGAAAGGAGGCTCCTCAAGGCCCTAGCACATGTGAATCGATGACGGGCATAGTTTTCTGAAGATAAAATAAATCTTTTCCTAAAAATGTTTTACAAAGTTATGCATGTTCATCCATGACCTTTTGGTATGGATGGTAGCTAGTGCATAAAACACCTTATTCCTATTATATGAACTTGCTGAGTAACGCTCGTGTTGCTCACTCTTTCCTCTGTTGACCCCTGCTTAGATTATTGGAGACAGTAGAGGAAGGACAGGAATCCATAGCGATGTTGGGAGATCTTCGTCAATGAGTCAAATCAACCTGCTGGGTCTGAAGGAGTCAACCTCTACTTTGCCAACGGATGCGTGGCGACAACAGTGCAACGGTGGACACGTCGACAACAATTCCTATGGACAAGATGACTATAATTGGATGGAGGAAAACAACTCTAGACACGGAGATTCTAGGTGGATAGATTAGGGCTGTGACCACCACAGTAGTGGATTAGGAGTTAGAAGTAGAGCTGGTATCCAGCTTAGTGCTTCGACTTGAGTCTTCTGGAAGTTTCATTTGCACGAGATCTACTTCTGTTTGTAAAGGAGGTTCTCGAGATTTTGTAATGAATAGTGTTGTATTCCTATAGTGTTACCTTGAACCGACTATGTTTCTGTTGTACTACTCTGAAGAATGTAATATTTACGGAATGGTCCTTCTGTGAGTATTATGTCAATGACTTGTACACTACAACATGTAGTGGTGTGCTGGGTCACTCTACAGGTGGTATCAGAGCGAACGACCATAGGATTAAAACCCTTTTAGGAGACTTGTAGGTTGGTAAGACTATAGGAAGTTATCATATTTATCTAAACTATATATTACTACAACTATGATGGTTATTCACTTGAGGCACCTTCTTCATCAATCGGCATGAGAGGGCGCTCGCCAGGTACGAGGAGGACGGCCCGCCTCCTTCGAACATCAACGAGGCCAGCCGTCGGCTGTGGTGGAGCGGCCGGACTCTCCAGAGCATCATGAACTACATCACGGCTGGCGATAACCCCTGCCTGCGCTACCCTCGCTTCCAGTCCAGGCGAGCGCCGCCCGACGACAGCGACGACGACGGCGGCGACTATGACGACTACAAGGACGAGTATTATAGGCCTAGGCAGGAGTATGACTAACCTGAGCCACATCGTTGGTTAGGACAAATGGTTCGTCTATGTACGACGACGATCGTGTAAAATGTTTGTCTATCTACGACGACGATCGTGTAAAATGTATTCTTTATCTCTGCATTTCCAACTAATGATCTTTAGCATCTGAATAAGTAATCTGGTTTTGAGTTAGTTATGCAAAAGATAAATGAATTAATAATTTTTATCTGGTTTCTTCTGCATTTTACAACACCAAACATTCATCTTACAAATATAGGTTCACTGAAATTGTTCTGCATTTACTTCTACTTACGGATTATTTGTCAAATTTCAACTTACGGATTTAAAGATATGAATTTATCCATATTAAATTGAAAATGACAATAATAATGTAAAATTGATTTTGGATTATTTATACAAGTTCAAACACTTTTCACGTTGAAAGTTTTGTCAATTCAAAATATGCAATAAAGTTAATGCATTTTAATTGAAAATGGCAAAATGGTTAATAGTTTGTATAGTTAGAATAATTATTTTAGAAAACAGAAAATGGTTTTGGATTGTTTATTCAAATTTAAACACTTTTCATGTTGAAAGTCTTTTCAGATTCAAAACCATGTGAAATTCATATTCAAACACCTAAATAAGAAAAAAAGGCGGGAACAACATTCAGAACTGAAAAGTTTGAAATAATTTTGAAAAAGGACTCTTTGGTCCCGGTTTATACGAAGAACCGGGACCAATGAGTCCATATACGCGCGAGCGAATCTGGCATTGAAGGGTCATTCTTTGGTTCTAACCAAGAGTATGACGGAGAAAATGTGTTAACAAAATCTTTTAGTAGTACAGACCATACTACCACTTTACATCACTAGGATGAGAGTTTTATCAAGATTCCAGATGACACGAGAAAAAGAAGTATCCACTAAGTTTGTCCTAAGTAGTAAACCTCAATGTCAACCTTATGAGATTGGACTAGGTTCTGCGACATTGTTTTGGTTTTCTGAAAGAGTTGTAAAAATATACCTTAGTGAGACTAATTTAAATCCTTAATATTTTCCAAATAAGAGGTTAGTTATTAAGTGAGAAGTCTTGATACGATTACTAGTAGAACCAACAAGCATTAAACAAAGTCTTGATCCAAGGAGTTTGCAGGAAAAGAGATCCAAGAGTGGATTGTACCAGAAGGATTCATGGAGTCCATGAAAAGAGCAGTTGACCGTTACCAAGTTAGATGAGGATTCAAGGGAAATTTTTGGATTTGGGGATACACCAATTATCTCCATCAAAGATCAACATGGAGTTCGATAACTGCTATTTGATTCATAAGTCTCATCTTCAGTCCAAAACGTAAGAGAGTGCGAACTTCGATGACGAAGTTTTGTTTTAGTTGGGGAGACTGTAACATCCTAGGATTTAGAGTCCCAAATTAGAGTGGACACACAAGTGTGCATTGCATTCATGCATCAGAAAATCCGAAGAATTTTCGCGCAAATAATTTTAAAACACTAAGTGATTGAAGTTTCACTTGAGTTGGTGGAATTGAAGTAGATCATCGACTTGAGCGTTACAAACTTTGAGATGATCTTGGCTTAAAACCTATTTTTGGGTAGAGAGGTACTCGATAAAATTGTTAAACCCAGTGGGAATATATCTTGTTACATCAAAACATTACCTCAGGAGTGTAACATAAATCTAGTTATTCTTAGGTATCATCTTGTCTAACCTTATATGTTAGACATATCTCTAGTAGATGGAAATCATTCTAGTCTTCAAGACAAATTGAATTACCTAAAATCTTAACAAAGATCTATTCACCTTATCTAGTGAATCTTAACTTCTTATCTCCTAATCTTCTTGAAGTTATTCAACCAGGGAAGCATCTCAAGAAAAGAGGTAAAGCAACAAGAAGATTATGAAGAAGGATTGATTAGATATGCATAGTAGTGCTATGCCAATCTATCACAAAGAAAATGGGAACTCTTGCATCTGTTATGTTCTTATCAATCTCTCAAGAAATAGTGTGATATTCCAATGTTTGTGTTATATAGAAGTAGTTGGGTGACAAGCTTTGCAACCTTGTTAACAAATCACTTTTGTATGCTCAAACAATTGAGTGTCATATACAAATAAACAAAAGGACAGAGAATACATGGTATTTCTCCAAGAGTATAATTATCAGGGAGAAAGTAAAGCCAAAGCATAAAACCATATGAACATCATCCATATGTAATCATCACATGAGTTAACTCTCAAATTCATGTGAGTGTGGACATGTCTCATAAGAGAGGGGTTCACAAGTTCATCATGTGACCAAGACCATTTGGCTTATTCAAGATTCATTCTCAAGATGAGTTAAATCTGGACATGTGGTAAATGGAACCACATGGAATACTTAGTCAGCAATTGTTTTAGCAACTTGCTTCCACAGAAACAAGATCATCTATTTTATTCAAAGGAGTATATCATCCTTTTGATCATCAGAATGAGATATGGAATTAAGCAAGATTCTGTTCTCATCATTTTACCCATTTATCCTACCATAAGACCTGACCTCAGGCAGGATATCTTCTCTTGTGTATCCACAGACAATTGATCATGTTTTCACATGATTTAATTGTCAGGTATCACAAGCCAAAGCCACTAGGGCCATATTTTGTGCTTGGCATGAATTTGAATTGAAACACTGTGTATACTCTTTGTAGTCACCACAGTAAAACTGGGCCAGGCCCAGTGGGCTAGGAACCTTCTCAGCCCATTTATTTTTTCCCTCCTCTTCCGAATTTATGAATTAGCAGAAACTTTCAAACATGTAGGCATGTTTGAAAATCAATAACTCGAGATTTATAAGTCCAAATAATTCAAACCAAAATTCTCTGGATAGCTTATGAAAATGTGTGTGCAACTAAACTAGTTTCACCCTGTTTAGATTAATATTAATTGCTAGGTATTTAGAATAGTACAGAATGTTAATTATGTAAATTTGTTTGTTTCTGATACTCTAATAATCCAAAAATTATGAATCCAATTGTGTTAACTTTGTATTGCAGTAGCCTAGCACCCCTAAATTTTGTAGAATTAATTAAGCAACAACATTAATTAGGTATTCAAATAAAGATTGCAGCCACTTCTGTACTATAACAATTTTAATTGTCATTTGGTTAATCTAATTTAGTTGAATCCAATTGGGTTAGGTCACAAATAATCAACACTGTGTAATCCTAAAAGGATTTAATTTTTAGAGTAAAAGAACTTAGTCAGTAGCTAAAACTTGGTTATTAAGCTTCTGGACTAAAATAAATGTGTAGAGAATTTGGTAGATCATTTTGAGTCAAATCAATTGTGTTGCCTTCTAGATAGCTGTAGCTATCTGTAGAATTTTAGATTGTATTTTTGTGAGCAATAGAGAATAATTGATGAATTAAATGGTGTGTGACTAGATGATAAAAGTATTTGAATTTGATACTAATTTGAATTGAATTAAACTTCAATTGTTTTGACTTCTATATGACAGTAGATGTTTGTAGAATTTTAGATTGTATTTTTGTGAGCAACGGAAAAATTTATGTTAGGAATTGTTAGTACTGTGTTAGGAAAAATTAAGAAATAGCTTGTTTAAGCATATTTAAAGTGTTAGCAAAATTTATGTGTTAGCAAAATTAGCAAATTTAACTTTGTATTCACATATGCATTCACATATCCGATTCACATTTTTGTGGGTAGATGTATCTTGACATATGGAACAAGTTACCCAACTAAAGTTTTGTGCATTGTTCTTAATTTGCAGAAACTATGGAACGAGACGAAAATCAGGAAAACATCCTCGAGGATATAATCCGCGGGCCGGAAGATGTTGGCGATGTCACCTCGCAGTTTTTGAACAACTCCGGTGAGGGAGATGAGTCTCTCAACCGAAGAGACGGCTCCGGTGAGGTAGAACCCGACGGCTGGGGTGAGGAGAAGCCGACGAGGGAGAAGCCGAAGGCTCCGGTGGAACATTAAATGTTGCAAACTCCGGCGAGGTGCATATACATATATTAATGAAGCCGAAGATTGTATTAATTAAGTCCTGCTGTCTATATACATATATTAACGCTCTTTCTTCTTTTAGCCCTCCGGATCGAGCAAATCTTCTGTAAGGACAAAACGAGGCCCAGCCAAAAAGTTGGGCGACCAAGAAAGGTACAGGATCGAAAAGTCGCTGAAGACGGCACACCGACTGCTCCCCCTGGTGTTAAAAATAAAATGGTAAAGCAATGCGGAGTTCTTGTTAGGGACTACATCCCGATCACCGTTCGAGAATGGCATCAGCCAAAGGAGGGAGGAGTAAGATATGTCGGCGAGGAGGGCAAAGAAAGACTTTGGAGAAAGCTCATGCTTAATTTCACCCTGCCGGCGCCAGAGGTGGATCCAGATGAGGAGGATCCAATGAGGCAGAAAAGATTGCCCGGAAAAACATGGAGCAAAAAGTCAGGACTGGGCTCTTAAGAAGATGGCCGAGCTATTCAAGAACTGGAAGAAAAGATTGAACACGAGTTTGTCAGAAAAATAAGACTCCAGACTTCGATAAAGGGTATGAGAAGATAAGGACTACTGGGAAGAATTTGTGGCGTACAAGAAATCGGAGGAAGCTCAGGAAAAGTCTGCAAAAAATAAGGCAAATGCTGCTAAAAAGATCTACCACCATACTATGGGGCTGGTGGCTACGCTTTTAGCATGCCTAAGTGGGAGAAACTTGAGGCGGACCTGCTGGCTAAGGGATCACTCCAGAGCCACTCAATGGATCGAACGGGCAAGAAATTGGTTTTACGGGCATGGGGGCACGTTGGACGCAGAAGGGAAGTGCATATATAACAGAAGACACAAAGATAATCCCCTACTACCCATCAAGCATTAGAAATGCAGTAAAGGATGTTGCAGAGGGACGGTTCATTCCCGATAGAGAGGATGACGAGCTCACACGCGCCCTTGGGAATAAGGAACACGACGGACGGTTACGAGGCGTACCAGGCTCCAAGCCCAAGACAATTGCGATTCCCGAGCACAGGAAGAAATTTCCTGATAGAAGCCATCAGAGGAGAAAGGAAAGGGAGGCAATGGAAGCACGCGCTGCTGCAGACCGGCTGCGTAATATAGAAGAAGAATTAAAGCGGCAGAAGGACAAATTGCCGCACTTAGCCAGCAAGGTACTAGCGGCCAATCTCACGGCACATGGTAGAAGCTGCATGCGATGGTACCGGCGGCCCATCGAATCGGAAAAGCAGCGTGGCTTCCACGGAGCTCCAGGATGGTACTGATGATGCAGTGACGGTGGCTCCACTTCGTCGCTACCCAGTGGATGATATCACGGAGAGCACACCTTGTGAGATGCATGTGAAAGTTTTTAACTTAACCGTGAAGGTGGCGGTCGGCTATGTCGTACCAATTGGACCTAATCCAACTTACCATTTCTCTCCGGTTCCAAATGGCTACGCTGTTGTCGCGGTGGATGAAGTGATGAAAGATTATGAGGAGCTGAAGCTGCAACACCCTGCAGGTGAAGATGGGGAGGTGCTTGAACTTGGAGAAGCCAAGAAAGCGACCATTCTATGGCCAAAGGAATTCATCGTGCTTCCGAACTGGCAGCCAAGGCCATCGACTCCTCACCAGTCTCCAGCGCAACAGTCCTCTTCACCGCCTCAGCATTCTCCAGCGCAACAGTCCTCTTCACCGCCTCACCAGTCTCCAGCGCAGCCGTCTCCGCCGCCGCGTCAGCCGTCTCCGCCCACCGCTCGTACTATGAGGGGTAAGCGATCACCGAAACGTAAAAGGTCGCCCCTCCCAACAGTACCTCATAAGAATCTTCCCATTAGACCTTATGACAGGACTGTAGCGGAAAACGCCGCGGAGGTGGCTGCCTACAATAAGGCTTTTTTTGCACCAAAAAAGCCCGAGCAAAGCCGGTATACGATGAAAAATCCAAAAAGTGGGAAAGTCCTTCCTTGCGCAGCCATCCCAAATATCGATGAATCTGCAATCTGACTATGGTCGTGAACTTAGTAAGCTAGCACGTGCCCAGTCTGAGCAGAACAAGGAAAGAAGTGCAAAAAGCGGGAAACAAATTGCCCAGCTCGGACAGCAGAAAAATCAATCGGTCCCCCCGCTCATAGTGTGTTCCGATATCGACAAGGACTTCAGAGCCGATATGGATAAGGACCTGCAATTATTGGACCCCAGAGCCATAGCTGCTGCTAGAGAACATGGTATCACTGTATCGCAGGCCATGGAAAATGCTACCGCCATGGGTATGACTTGGTCAACTTTTAGGCTATGAAGATCAGCCAATGTTAGAGATAGCACGGAAATATGTCACAGGGGAGTCTATGGTCAGTAATGAGGAGCTCACGCGTCTATCAACACATATGCGAAATCTGCACAACTGGTACATGGTGCACACATCAAAGAAGGACGCGAAGGAGTGGATTGCGGTGGACGTTCGAGTGGAGCATTTCTTCAAACGTTACAGTATACAGGTTCAAATGACTGAACTGTTTCAGTTATTCAATCAGCGCGCCCTCGACAAATCTATCCTCAGTTGCTATTGTCTGTAAGTGATTTATTTTCGTAATTAAGTCTCTAGCTCAGCTCGTTCATTGCCTGTATTATATTATCCTGACTATATATATCCTTTTGTACGCTATTATATAGAATGAAGATGATGGAATGCAAAACATCTAACATTATGAGGTTGGGTTCGTTGACCCATATATCGTTAATGAACATACGTTACGCAATCACCCCAGACGTGGAGCATGACCTGACCACCTTTTTAATCAAGCAAAACTTCTGTACGGAAATACTATTTCCTTACAACTTCAAGTGAGTGTTTCTGTCTTGTACATATTTTTATTTGGCTTTCTCGATGTTAAGTGTAATTGATGAGCTATGCATGTCTGCTTTATGTAAACGTCCGCAGGTTCCACTGGATTCTGCTAAGCATTCAAGTTGACAAGTCCATAGTTGAAGTCCACGACTCATTAAGTTGGGACCAAGCGACGTGGACCGAAATGAAAGAAATGCTCAATAAGTAATTTCAATCATTATCGCATTATATCGGCCTCTTTCGTTCGTTTCCTGATATCAAGTAATTAATAACTCCTTTGTTCATTTTTTTGCCAAAGCAGGTGTTGGACACTATTCAAACAGAATGTAGAAGGTCCATTCAAAGATGAGCTAACTTATATATCGGTGAAAAGTCCGCAGCAGCCACCGGGGAGTAATTTATGTGGATTCTACGTTTGCGAGTTCATTCGCGAGTTGACCTCTGAGCGGAGAACAACTTCTTTGAGCAAAATGCGGGAGAAGCTCGACCCAGAACGGCGCATACGAGCAATTCAAGAGGAATTGGCGGGATTTCTGCTTAGGGAGGTCATCGATGAAAGGGGAGAACATTATGCTTCGGACGATGAACTACATATGTGATCTATCTCCATGTAATTAAATAGTTGTATTCTCGCAAGAGATCGAATATTAATTATATATGCATCAACGTGTACTGTGTATATAGTAGAGCGTATAATATGCGTACGGAAACGATGGAGAGCACGTCGGCGATGCGAAGAAGGGGGAGACGACGGAGGCACCGGCGAGAGGGAGAGGGGGCACCGGCGAGAGGGAGACCCTAAACCCTAAATACAAAAAAAAACTCATTGGTCCGGTTCGTAACACGAACCGGGACCAATGAGTCCCCCCCACGCCCAGCCAAACTAGCCACGTGGGCACCCATTGGTCCCGGTTCGTGGCCTAACCGGGACTAGCATTAGTCCCGATTGGCTAGTCCCGGTTGAGCAACCGGGACTGATGGCCCAGCCGAACCGGGACCATAGACCATTTTCTAGCAGTGTAATATACAATAATATAACACAAAAATTATAACATCTGAAGTTTCTAATGATACATTTTTTGTAATATACAATTTATGTAAGTTGCTCAAACTGACGACCTAGATACACATGGCAGGACTAATAAACCGAACTGGACGGAGTATTTAGCATCGCCGAAAATAACAAGACACATGTACACCAATTAGCATCACAACAACTAGTAATATCTCATCCAAATGAAAACAACTAGTGCCCCACCTATGAAGATCTCCCATCAGTTTTGGGACCCAGTGAACACATGTGTATGGCTTGCAGCACCGTAGACGTGATGGATAAGTCCTTAGCGGCTTCCTGGACCAACTTGTTGATCATGATCCTAGCCAGGACCAGCGTGTACCATCCTTCGGCTCACCTATCAGGTACTTACATAGTGCAAGTAGAACTCATGCTTCAATCAACCCTCTTCGCTCTATCAATCCCGGAGGAATCAGAGCAATCCCTATGCTTGTAAGCATCTGAGATGTGCAGAGTGCAGATCATCTTTATGGAATACATAAACTTCATGAATTATAGCATAGTGGTCTGGAAAGTACACAGCCTCAATTCCAGTGGACGTGGCACGACTGTGCGAGTCTTTGTGAAGGATGCCAATGCCGCGATCGCCTTGTGGAATCCAAACTGGAAGATTGTAGCGGACCTGCACTTAGAAAATGGCAAGTCCCTGTGTATAGTGCAAACCCCTGGATCGTTTCATTTGCACGCACAGTTTAAGATGTAATATCACAACAAAGTATCAATTATTACAACGCATGATCCAGACTTGGTAAAATAAAAGGTTCAAATACATCTTTGCATAGCACAAAGGCTAGCTTAAAAGAGTACAGCAGCGGAAAATTTATTCTTCAGTGAGTCTCCATCATCTTCATGCGCCACAGGCGAGCATGTTGGTTGCAGACTCGAAACCCTTAACGAAAACTCACTCGTCGTCTGAACAATCTGCAACAAATAAATTTTTGCAACAGAGTGGGTCAGAACCATTAAAAAATGGAACTGGTAAGTGACACTTTGTGGACACTTAGAGGAAAAATTCTAATAACCTATATGCATATTTGGCTGGTGGAGTTCAAGGCTATTTTGCAGAAAGCCAAATTTTCCTAACTCTTTTGAAAACTCTTTTCATCTATTTGAGACAAGTATGGCTTGAAAACCATAGTCTCATCTACCCATGTTCACCCATCAAATTTTATTATAGAAGTTGGAGTGTTGGGATTCTTCGTTGACGTCCTTGATCAGCTGCTCAGAATTGTTCGTAACCGGGGACACGGCTAAGTATACTTAGTTTTGACGCTCTCGAGAGGTTGTGCACTTTCACCATTAGACTCATTCAGCCCAAACTATCCTCCACACTCCATCAGTGATAAGGAAAAGGAGAAGAATGAGACGAGATTTTTCAGAAGCATTTTCCCACCCCATGCAGGCCTGACGCGCTCCACCTACAAACCTCTACCACCACCTGTCAAGCCGGGATGAGTCCACACAACTTAATCCATCTAGACAGAGCCCATATGACTAATAGCTGCACTGGAAGCAATCTTCACTTGGAGTAACTAAAATCCCTTTGTTCCTGGGTGGCCATCCACAAGTGTAATTCCACAGGTAAACCCTGGGAAACCACTCAACATAAACCATGCAAAACCATTTCCACCCAGGTGTTTCATTTTTAACTTAGTAGAATTTAGCTTTTCATAAAACATCTTTGGCATAGCACTTCAATAATCTACTAAGTTAAACATAGGATTCTAGACCAACTAGTAGAAAGCATGCTAGTCTAAACAGTTTCAGCATAGCAATACTACTAAGTCCTACACATGCTTAAGAAAATAATCTACTCATGCATAGACAAAATACTTAGGAAATTTTATGAGTGTGCCACTTGCCTTGGCAACAAGGAGAGCAGGAGTAGCAGTTGCAAAAGCCTTCGTTTCCCTCCAAAAATTCTAAGACATAAAACAACACAAATAAACATACAAGCATTCCAAAAATTCTAAGGAAAAAAAATATGACATGCATGATATGCAAAGAAAAAGTTCTAAGTGTTTCTAAAACCATCTCAACTCTCAAAAAAATTACTAAGTCATTTTATCTATTGTTTTCTGTTATTTCTATATGCATGAAAGAGTGGCAAGGTTTTGTTTAAATTTTATTAGCCAACTTAAACATTATTTGGGTCACAAAAAGGTTATTAGCACTAATTTAAAAGGTTTCTGTAGTAAAATAAATACTCAAAAATAATAAAATATACTACTGGACAGAGGGCATTTAGACAAAAAATCTGCAATTTGATTCACTCAAAAATAAATTTTATAACTAAAGTTATGTAAAAAAAATACTCAAACTTCTCAATTTGAAATTTGAATATTTTAAGTTTGACAAAACCGAAAACTAATGTGGTAGAAAGTTTCTACTCGTTCTAAGGATTCCGAATATATAAAAATATTCGAATATGGATAAACAGAGAAAAAGTAATGATAAATCTAAGATCTAGGGATTTTTCTACAAAACTGTTAAAAAGAAATAAACAGAAAAATCCTTCTGGCGTCCTTGTACACGTGGCGTCCTCTGATTGGCTGAAGTTGCTGACTGTGCTGCTGACGGTGCGCTGACTGTGCTGCTGACTGGGCGTCGACGTGGCGCTGACGCAGTGATGACGAGGCGATGACGAGGCGACTTGGCGACGTGGTGTGCTGCCATTGGTTCGTACCCCTTCGCGTATGTGACATAATCCTAACCACTGGATCGGGATCAGACGGCCTAGATCTACAGGACCAAAAGGTCACCGGCACTTCCGCCGGAGTTTCGCCGGAAAACTAATTTCTACGGTGGCGCCATCGCCGGAATTTACGAACTTGATGAAACAATGGGTTTGGGATGGGGCTTTTGTTACCACGCGATGCAGGACGACGTGGCGGAGGCGGTGGCGAAGTGGGAGGTAGCGGAGCTTCCTGGTTCTCCCGCGATTCCTCGCCGGAGTTACAATCGGCGGCCGAAGCTTCGGGTTGATGAAGGATCGCTCGATCTGGGCACACAAAAAATATGGCACCGTGTCAAATCGATGTGCAAGACAAAAACAAGGAGAAAGGAAGTGAGGATAGGACTCGGGGTTGCCGAGGTTCACCGGAAATTGAGAAACTCGCGGCGGCCGTGGCGGAGTTTCGAGCTCGAACGCGAGCAGCCTGGGGGCTCTCGGTCTGTGGGGTTTGGGGCAAAAGGGAGAAGGGTCGTGGGGCTTATGTACGAAGAAACGGCGATGCAAATGGGGGAGTAAATCGCCCGTATTGAAGAGGGCAATCAAAACGGGCGTTTTTGCGTTGCGGAGCTCCGGCGATGAAATTCTTCAGCTTGGGGGCACTAATAGAGTGGGAGGGAGAGGGGAATTGAAGAGGACTCCGTGGGCTTTAATTAGGAAGAAACGGTTCTTGATTTGGTTGAGTAAAACGTCGGGAAATAAATCGAGAAGAAACGGCAAAAATCAATGGACACGGGAGTGATATCCGTCCGTGCTGGAGGTTGATAACGATGATGTCATCAATGACGTCATCAATTTTTCTTTTTCTATTTTCTGGTTTTTCTTATTTATTTCATAACTTTTGTTTTAAAAGTCCAAATCAACTCAAACAAATTTCTAAAAGTTTGTAAAATCAAAACTTATCTGTTAAATCTTTCAAACTCATTTTTTTTCAAACTTTTCAAATTTGAAAATTTCAAATATTGCATAAAGGATTATTTAAACCTTTATGTTCATTTTATAAATAGGATTTTAAATAAAAACATTTGTGGTTTATTAAAATCAAATCAATTACCACAAATGTAATTTTTGGAAAATATTTATTTTTAAAATTTCATATAAATATATTCCAAACTCAACCAAGATTCAAAATAGAACAAATAAAACCATAGCAAATCAAAAATATTATATAGAGCATAATATGCCCTTTTTGATATTTTTCTCAAATAGTTTTCAAGTGGAATTAAATTTCCAACTTTTGAAAATTCAAATGCAAACAAGACAAGATGATGATGCATGTATGCATGATTTTATGTTTTCAAAACAAAATAGATAAAGTTTTCAAAAAGTTTTTTTTTGAATTTTCAATTTTTTTGGAAAAACTTGGGATGTTACAGACTACCACCCTTAAAAGGAATCTCGTCCCCGAGATTCAAGAAGGCTAGCAAAAAGGTTGTGTCTGGAATATCTGGGTGGGCTACCACCCTTAAAAGATTTTTTTTGTTGGTAGTCAAACTTCAAACTGGATTACTTGATGGAGAACATACCATTCATCATACTAGGCTCTTTGTAGTTTCCTTCCATATGGACATGGTTCCCATGGCCCTTCTTGGATGGGTTGGGCTTGTCATCTTCTTCCATCTTCCATTCAGGACAACCACTTATATAATGTCCCATATTCTTGCACTTGTAGCACTGTACCTGACTAAGATCTTTCTTGCCTTGAGACAGGTGTTGACTTGGTTTGGCTGTTTTCTTGGCCTTTTTCTCAGGGCATTCGGTGGAGTAATGTCCCTGGTTTTTTCACTTGTAACAAGTGATGTGGTTTAAGCTTCTCTTCGTTTTAGGTCTTTCTAGTGCTAAAAGGTCTTCTAACTCTTGTTTGTCATACTCTATCACAAAGGCTGATGATCTGGTTCGCTTGATTGGGCAATCTCTAGAAAAATGACCTTCTTCTTCACATGAATAACAACACTTGGTGGTGACCTTGGAAGTGTGGGGGTGAGTTCTGAGTCTTGCTTCTCCCACCTTCTCGGGGCAGTTATTGGCATAGTGCCCTGTGTTCTTGAATTTGAAGCACATCACTTGACTGATGTCTCTCTTGTGGGGGTTGTCCTGGAGTTTCTTCTCTGATTCTTCTGCTTCCAGGGTCTTCTTAATAATATGTTGCATCCCCTCTTGTACTTGCTGCCTAACTTGTTGCACTATGGAATAGAGTTGACATTGTGATGGGATGTGATTTGTTGCTTCACACAAGAAGCAAGTAACTAAGGTTGTGGGGCCTCCGTCGGTTGGATAGCTTGAGACACCATGGGGCCACTCATCTGGACATCCCTTGGATGTGTGTCCTACTTCCCCACATGATTTGCAGTTTGAAGGTTTAGTCGAGGTACCTCCTTTGAATTCCTTGTTACCAATGTCAATTGGTGTTGTGTTGACATTACTGTTGGCCCTATTTTTCCACATCATCCACACAATGTGGGTCTGGTTATCCAACAGTTGTTGCATTCCTTGGGGTAACTCTTGGTTGCGGTTGTTGACTTGATTCTGGGCCATGAGTTGCATCAACCGACTCTGAACTTCTAATAGTTGAATTGCATTTGTCATCTCATCGTTGTTGGTGCTTTGGCGAGGCATCTGTTTGGGTTTAGCATAGATGAGTAGAAGATAGACAGATCTAGGAGAAAATATTCCTACCCATACAAGCAATTAACACAATCAACCACAGTCGTTAAACAACAACATCCATTGAGAAAAACAAACTAATCGTTTTGGAACGAAGTACTCCAATGTTTTGGGGAATACATACGATAGTACTGCCATACCACAATTTGATAGGTCAATACATCATTGAGATCTCCTTATTCTAAAGAATAGGTGGTCTAGTCTATCTCCTTCTTGAGCGCATCGAGTTCCTCCTCTAGTTCCTTGAGCTCATCAAGGTACTTCTTGGTGTTGTGAAGTCTAAAGCGAAGCCTTCCTCCAAGGTACTTGATGGCCTCCCATGCTGCACTTCTTGCTGAATCAAAGAATGATGTGTGAAGTATTGGGTTGGTGATCATGTAGCAACCTTGGGTCTTATGGTCATCATCTTTGCCCTTGTACATATGGAGTTGCACCCACCAGTACTCTTGACCTTCACCCATGAAAGGAAATCCTTTGTAGACTGCTTCTCCTTCAAGTCTCATGCTCAACATGAGGTTCTTCAAAGCTTTTGGAAACTCGGTCTCACATTCCAAGGTCATGGTCATTGCTGGACCCTTCTTGAGTGATTCGATGAGGGGGGACATCTATAAATAAGAGAAGGCATTTAGAAAGCGAATAGTTAAGAAATTACAAGAATATATCAAAAAGTTTTTAGACAAAGAATAAATAATTTTTTGTCCTTTGGGCTTTCTTATTTCTAACCAGACTTAGGGTTTCGAACCTACAGGCAACACAGTGCTCTGATACCATCTGTAGCGGACCTGCACTTAGAAAATGGCAAGTCCCTGTGTATAGTGCAAACCCCTGGATCGTTTCATTTGCACACACAGTTTAAGATGTAATATCATAACAAAGTATCAATTATTACAACGCATGATCCAGACTTGGTAAAATAAAAGGTTCAAATACATCTTTGCATAGCACAAAGGCTAGCTTAAAAGAGTACAGCAGCGGAAAATTTATTCTTCAGTGAGTCTCCATCATCTTCATGCGCCACAGGCGAGCATGTTGGTTGCAGACTCGAAACCCTTAACGAAAACTCACTCGTCGTCTGAACAATCTGCAACAAATAAAATTTTGCAACATAGTGGGTCAGAACCATTAAAAATGGAACTGGTAAGTGACACTTTGTGGACACTTAGAGGAAAAACTCTAATAACCTATATGCATATTTGGCTGGTGGAGTTCAAGGCTATTTTGCAGAAAGCCAAAATTTCCTAACTCTTTTGAAAACTCTTTTCATCTATTTGAGACAAGTATGGCTTGAAAACCATAGTCTCATCTACCCATGTTCACCCATCAAATTTTATTATAGAAGTTGGAGTGTTGGGATTCTTCGTTGACGTCCTTGATCAGCTGCTCAGAATTGTCCGTAACCGGGGACACAGCTAAGTATACTTAGTTTTGACGCTCTCGAGAGGTTGTGCACTTTCACCATTAGACTCATTCAGCCCAAACTATCCTCCACACTCCATCAGTGATAAGGAAAAGGAGAAGAATGAGACGAGATTTTTCAGAAGCATTTTCCCACCCCATGCAGGCCTGACGCGCTCCACCTACAAACCTCTACCACCACCTGTCAAGCCGGGATGAGTCCACGCAACATAATCCATCTAGACAGAGCCCATATGACTAATGGCTGCACTGAAAGCAATCTTCACTTGGAGTAACTAAAATCCCTTTGTTCCTGGGTGGCCATCCACAAGTGTAATTCCACAGGTAAACCCCTGGGAAACCACTCAACATAAACCATGCAAAACCATTTCCACCCAGGTGTTTCATTTTTAACTTAGTAGAATTTAGCTTTTCATAAAACATCTTTGGCATAGCACTTCAATAATCTACTAAGTTAAACATAGGATTCTAGACCAACTAGTAGAAAGCATGCTAGTCTAAACAGTTTCAGCATAGCAATACTACTAAGTCCTACACATGCTTAAGAAAATAATCTACTCATGCATAGACAAAATACTTAGGAAATTTTATGAGTGTGCCACTTGCCTTGGCAACAGGGAGAGCAGGAGTAGCAGTTGCAAAAGCCTTCGTTTCCCTCCGAAAATTCTAAGACATAAAACAACACAAATAAACATACAAGCATTCCAAAAATTCTAAGGAAACAAAATATGACATGCATGATATGCAAAGAAAAAGTTCTAAGTGTTTCTAAAACCATCTCAACTCTCAAAAAAATTACTAAGTCATTTTATCTATTGTTTTCTGTTATTTCTATATGCATGAAAGAGTGGCAAGGTTTTATTTAAATTTTATTAGCCAACTTAAACATTATTTGGGTCACAAAAAGGTTATTAGCACTAATTAAAAAGGTTTCTGTAGTAAAATAAATACTCAAAAATAATAAAATATACTACTGGACAGAGGGCATTTAGACAAAAATTCTGCAATTTGATTCACTCAAAACTAAATTTTATAACTAAAGTTATGTAAAAAAAATACTCAAACTCCTCAATTTGAAATTTGAATATTTTAAGTTTGACAAAACCGAAAACTAATGCGGTAGAAAGTTTCTACTCGTTCTAAGGATTCCGAATATATAAAAATATTCGAATATGGATAAACAGAGAAAAAGTAACGATAAATCTAAGATCTAGGGATTTTTCTACAAAACTGTTAAAAAGAAATAAACAGAAAAATCCTTCTGGCGTCCTTGTACACGTGGCGTCCTCTGATTGGCTGAAGTTGCTGACTGTGCTGCTGACGGTGCGCTGACTGTCCTGCTGACTGGGCGTCGACGTGGCGCTGACGCAGTGATGACGAGGCGATGACGGGGCGACTTGGCGACGTGGCGTGCTGCCATTGGTTCGTACCCCTTCGCGTAAGTGACCTAATCCTAACCACTGGATCGGGATCGGACGGCCTAGATCTACAGGACCAAAAGGTCACCGGCGCTTCCGCCGGAGTTTCGCGGGAAAACTAATTTCTACGGTGGCGCCATTGCCGGAATTTACGAACTTGATGAAAAAATGGGTTTGGGATGGGGATTTTGTTACCACGCGATGCAGGACGACGTGGCGGAGGCGGTGGCGAAGTGGGAGGTAGCGGAGCTTCCTGGTTCTCCCGCGATTCCTCGCCGGAGTTACAAACGGCGGCCGAAGCTTCGGGTTGATAAAGGATCGCTCGATCTGGGCACACAAAAAATATGGCACCGTGTCAAATCGATGTGCAAGACAAAAACAAGGAGAAAGGAAGTGAGGATAGGACTCGGGGTTGCCGAGGTTCACCGGAAATTGAGAAACTCGCCGGCGGCCGTGGCGGAGTTTCGAGCTCGAACGCGAGCAGCCTGGGGGCTCTCGGTCTGTGGGGTTTGGGGCAAAAGGGAGAGGGGGTCGTGGGGCTTATGTACGAAGAAACGGCGATGCAAATGGGGAGTAAATCGCCCGTATTGAAGAGGGCAATCAAAACGGGCGTTTTTGCGTTGCGGAGCTCCGGCGATGAAATTCTTCAGCTTGGGGGCACTAATCGAGTGGGAGGGAGAGGGGAATTGAAGAGGACTCCGTGGGCTTTAATTAGGAAGAAACGGTGCTTTGATTTGGTTGAGTAAAACGTCGGGAAATAAATCGAGAAGAAACGGCAAAAATCAATGGACACGGGAGTGATATCCGTCCGTGCTGGAGGTTGATGACGATGATGTCATCAATGACGTCATCAATTTTTCTTTTTCTATTTTCTGGTTTTTCTTATTTATTTCATAACTTTTGTTTTAAAAGTCCAAATCAACTCAAACAAATTTCTAAAAGTTTGTAAAATCAAAACTTATCTGTTAAAACTTTCAAACTCATTTTTTTCAAACTTTTCAAATTTGAAAATTTCAAATATTGCATAAAGGATTATTTAAACCTTTATGTTCATTTTATAAATAGGATTTTAAATAAAAACATTTGTGGTTTATTAAAATCAAATCAATTACCACAAATGTAATTTTTGGAAAATAGTTATTTTTAAAATTTCATATAAATATATCCCAAACTCAACCAAGATTCAAAATAGAACAAATAAAACCATAGCAAATCAAAAATATTATATAGAGCATAATATGCCCTTTTTGATATTTTTCTCAAATAGTTTTCACGTGGAATTAAATTTCCAACTTTTGAAAATTCAAATGCAAACAAGACAAGGTGATGATGCATGTATGCATGATTTTATGTTTTCAAAACAAAATACATAAAGTTTTCAATTTTTTTTTTTTTTTGAATTTTCAATTTTTTGGAAAAACTTGGGATGTTACAAAGATGTATCAAACTTTACCATTAATCAAATGTTGGCCAAGACGGAGGAGCGGCTGCTTGACGAGATCATGGCCGAGGCCGAGAGGTGGAAGATTGTGGGATTTTTGTGAGAGTTTTCCTTTGTTATCTTATGCTGGTTTGTCAGCATTGATGTGTTTGTTATAGACTCTTGTCATTCTATCTCTATCTCTTTTTTTTAACAACTCATTCTATCTCTATCGATAAAGAAAAAGGAGTGTAAACGTTCCTGAAAAAAATTGGGAGCCCGGTATGATGAGTTTGCCTTCCTCCCGGCCTTAGGCACTGCCGGCGGAATCATTGTCGCACGGCAGTCACAACACAACTCGTCATTGTTTCCTTCCCGCGAGTTGATTCCTTCAGCGTCACTATGTATGGATTTCGTTAATGGGAATACAATTTTTTTAGGGGAAGTTAACGGGAATAAATGGTGGCACATAACAATATGGGCCAACAGATGACACCGTGAAGAGCCCATTTTCTGTAAGAGCTACGAACAGTTTGATGGGCTTTGGGCCGTAACTGGAAACCTTAACCCTATAGTTGGCAATCACTAAAAAATGTTCCCTTTGCAAAGGAACTTAATCATTGTTCTAATCGTGACACATGCTCTAATTTTGATTGTTTGCATGTCTGTCAAGTGTCACAATTAGATTGAAAGTGGGGAGCATGAGAGAGAAAGGGGTGCATGCACGTACGTGGGCATGCAGTTTTCCTTTTTGTCTTTTATTTTTCAAATCCGAATTTTAAAAACGAAATATCTAAAGAACCGTTTATCCAAATTACGAACCGTTTTCACTTTTGAACTCCTCACGTTGAGATCTTCAAAATTAAATCCCATGTCGATAAGTTTCGACAAACTTTTTTTTAACTCCTGGTTATACACAGTATGTACATCATGTTTTATATAGTTGTACAACCTGTGTCTGTGTACTTTTGTACCTCGTGTTCTGTGTAGTTTGTACTCTCTGTCCTGTGTCGTTTGTACAATCTGTTAGTTGTACAACAAGTTTTTATGTAGTTGTACAACCCATGTATGTGTAGTTGTACAACCTGTTTCTATGTAGTTGTATAACATGTGTCTCTGTAGTTATACAACATGTGTATGTGTAGTTGTACAACATTTATCGAGGCAAAGCCGAGCTGTAATATTTAATCGATACACATTTTCTTAATTTGTACACCACATTTACTATATAATTTGTAAGTTTTGTATCTCTACTTTCTCTGTACACCTCCGTATGTTGTGTGTAGTAATGTGTACTAATGATGTGTAGTAGTGAAATTTTGTACGCTTACCAAGGGGCTTCTTGGGCCAGACGTACGCGGCCGGCCAGCGCGGATGTACGTGATCGCTTCCTAGTTTCTGTACGTTAGCGGGAGGCTTCGTGCTTCTGGGGGGGGGGGGGGGGGGTCCTGCTTCTGTACGTCAGGAATCACGGGAGGCTTCGTTCTCCTTCCGCGTCGCGCGTACGACGTACTCAAGTTGAGTTTCGCTACCTCCCACGATACGCCACGTGCCGTCCTGCTAGCGACGAGAGTTTACCTTCGCAAAGGATTCCCTTATAGTTGATGTCGCGGATAAAGAACATCGACCGACTGAACCAGAGGACGATGGGAAGGTTCAGAAAACATTTTAACGATCTGGAACTAACTGAAGCTCCACTCACTGGACAATTATTCACATGGTCAAAAGAACGATCCACAGCTACCCTGTCTAGGATCGATCGCTGGTTTTGCTCAGCTGATTGGGATGAAGAACACCCCAACTCCCTCCTTCAGGCTTTGTCTTTTTCGTCTGATCATTGCGCAATCCAAATGTCAACCACTGAATTTTGCTCGAAAGAAAAGGTTTCACTTTGAAGCCTTCGGCCCCGCTTGGTTCACTGTATTCGGGCCGGAAGCTGTCAGACAGAATTGATGACTTTACCACGTCCGAATCTTTTACGTGCAAAAGCGCGTGGATATATACCGGGGTAAATCTACATCCTTTCCAATAGGGGCCTTCTGGCTCAAGATGCAAGGGTTTCAAGAAGTGGCCGATTCAGCCTGGAACACTGGTGTAGCGGCTTCGGACCCCATCCAGGTTTTTTATAAGAAACTTTGTGCTACTGCTCGTGCGTTATCAAGTTGGGGGGCAGAGAAAGATTGGAAACATCAGGGAACAATTACTTATGGCTCAGAAACTTATCACGAGATTTAATGCAGCGCAAGACTCCAGAGATCAGACACCAGATGAGGCCTGGCTGAGACGTGAGCTAAAAGGAAAGTTCTGAGACGATGCCAATACGGGCGGCATTCTTCCATGGCTAGGAAGAGGAGGCGAAATCACCTCTCCAAGCTGAAGAGAGGAAACCTAAAACAGTGGAGCAGGGGAAAATGGAAAGTTTTGGCCACTGAGTTCTTTGAAACTTTGAAAAAGGATGAGGCCCACACCATCATCTTCAAGTTGGGGATCCTCCATCGGCGGCTCTGGACAGCTGACAGGCGAGCCCGCCATAGACTCGAGACGCACGTCGCCTGCCCTTTGTGCGGCAACGCTCCGGAGACGGCTGAGCATCTCTTTCTCGGCTGCCCCTTCTCCCTTGCTGTTTGGAGGGAGATTCTGGGCAAGTGCGGCTTCGCTGCCCTAACGCCAAACTCGACGTCGCTCTTGGATTGGTGGACAGCTTCGCGCTGGAAATCAAGGTCAGCGCACCGAAAAGGCTTTGATAGCCTTGTCCTCTTGATCATATGGAAGATTTGGTTGGAAAGAAATGCGCGAGTCTTCGAGAATGCGCCGTCGACACTCCAGACGCTTTGCTCTTCCATCGCTAGCAAGGCTCACCTTTGGAAGCTGGCAGGAGCGTCTGGGCTGTCCACGGTATGGAGCTAGCCATTGCTGTTTTGTTCTTCCTGTACGTAGTGGTAGGGGCGCGGTAGTTTCGGGTACACGCCCTGAGCTGGTTGGTGTCGTTGCTGTTCCCTTGTAAGGGCCTTTTTGGCCCCTGTACTCTCTCTGTTCCTTCTATTGATTTGACAATGTACTGTGGCAGTTTCTAATCGTGTGATGCAAAAGAGGGGTTTCAGGAGAAGATGCATTTCATGGATATTGCTAATGCTCTGCACGACAAACACAAGAGTTCTCATAATGGCTCACCAGGTGACAAGATTTGGCATAGGAGAGGCCTTGCCTCCCAGTGTCACCCATTCTCTTCCTCTTCACCATGGATGTGCTCAACCTAGTATTTGAAAGAGAAGAGGAAAAGGGAATCTTCCAACGATTACAAAATTTGGGTATTGACTATCCTTTTTTGCAGATGATGCAGCCATGTTCCTTGAACCTGACAAATGTAGTTGACAGCAGCAAAGGCTCTACTTGACCTCTTTGGGAAAGCTTCGGGTCTGGTGTGCAACCTGGAGAAGTGTGCCATGGCCCCAATTGCATGTGCTGAGATAATGTGCAAGAAATCATTCAGCCTTTCCCTTGCAAAGTGGTGGAATTCCCCGGCACCTATTTAGGTCTCCCAATTTCTCTGGGCAAGTTAAAGAATAGTGAGCTACAGTCTTTGATCGACACAATTGCTAGACGGCTCGCTAGCTTGAAAACTCTCATGCTGACACAAAGTGGGAGACTCATTCAAGTCAAAACTCTGCTCACAGCTATCTGTGTATACCATACGCGAGGTAGGGGTGCGGCAACACAAGAATGGTGGTGCCGAATCCTGCACCAAAAGACTCGGAATGGTGGTGCCGCACTCCGATGAGGTCTCGCACCGCCGCCGGACCCGTGCAGCTCCTCCCCCGACCATCAACCTTAGATGGTCTCCACACATGGATCGGGCAGGGGCCGCCATTGGGAGAGCGTCTTGGCGAGATCGCCGACTTCTCGGTGAGTCACGCTACTCCCCGTCCACGCCATGCCGCCTTCCCGGCCGCTAGAGGAAGGTCCCTATCGCGTAGCTTCGGAGATCGTCGTGCCTCCTTCTGCGCCTCTCGGCCAGCCTGCGCCACACCTTGACGCCGGTCCGGAGCTCCCTCACACTGCAGCCATGTCTAATTAGTTTGGCGGCAGTGGATCGGGGTCCCACGACCACGCCACAGTCAGCCAAGGCCTCCCGACGTACGCCTCTGCGCTGCACCGATGAGGTCGTCATTGGAGTTGTTGGATTCCTTATCCTTATCGGTTATGGATACGTGCTTGTATGGATATGTGTTTGTATGCATGGATACATATGCTTTGCTTGTATAAAGGAATATATGTGTTGTGTTCAATGCATGAATATATTTGTTACTAGAAAACATGCCCGTGCGTTGCAACGGGAGAGAAAATCTGTATGACTATATCACACATGCGCACAAAGAAGACAAAAATACATACAGAATATAACAAAATGGAGAATTTGTGCATCAGCGCTGTATTAATTGGCTGATTACTTGTTTCAGTGGTAAGGGCTGCAGATCGGTACCAGCTCGAGGACAAAAACCATATATCTCCCTCGTTCTGAAGTCCAAAGTGTGCACTGACATTCTGACATATCAATATGGGGCAAAACCTTTTAAAAATTGAAATAATAACATGACTTTCATGTTTTTCTTTTTTATCTTGAAGTTGTAACGGATCAAGACTACAAGAGAAGACGATTCTCTTTTTCCATAAAAGAGAGAGAAGAAGATATGTTTGAGAAAAATCGAGACAGTAGGTCTACAGCTAAACAGTGGGCACGTGATATATAAATTCTAGGTTGGTCAAAAGAGGGAAGCTAACACTACAAAATCTTCCACAGTTATCTTCTTGAACTGAGCGGCAAGCACTAATAAGAGTAGTAGAAATAAAGTGTGTAGTTGTTGTCCCTGCTCTTCACTATTTGGTCTGAATTCTGTTGCCCTTCTGCGTCTTTTTCCAATGAAATCGCAGGTTCTAAAGACAAACAATTTAGCTTTTTTTGTTCGAAGACGCATCAGCCTGCAACATCCTGGAGCTGAGTTGGAACATCATGGTAACCATTTAGGGTGAATCAGCGGGAACAACACACCAAAATGGAGCTGAGGTGGAAAATATTTTCAGCTATGCAGGGAGGTGTAACTTCTGAAACTCCATGAACATGTCCTTGGAGATAGACTTGCAGTAGAAGAAGGTGTTGCCCGTACACACAGCCGACGGAAGAAACTGCTTGAAGGCGACGAGTCCAGGAAGAATCGCTCGACGTAGGGAGCGATGATGCTACTGGATTCAGTCATGGGTGGTCAAGGTTTAGCGGACCTAGCGTCAACGTCCACCACATCCAGGTTCACATCTGTTTCATCCGCCAAGCTTTCTGCGTCCGGACCATAGCCAACACCGAGAATGTGGTCTTCTCACGGGCCAGATTCATGGCGTGCGTTTCTTGGTACTCGGCCACCTCGCCGTCGAGCGTGGCATCCTGGACCTGAGTCTTCGTGAGGCGGCCTAGAGCGTGTAGCGCGCGTGGGTCGGCGCCGAGGCTGAAAGGCCACCAATGCGAACAACGGGACGTCCGGCCGGACAATGAGGTCAGGGATGTCGCCCGGCCGGCCTGCCGGAGGTCAGATACGGTATGGAGAGCTGAGCTGGATGCGTGGCTACTGCCAGATATAGGAGATGGTGCACCCTCCGCCTTCGCCTCCGTCTCCTCTGGCCGTCTCCCTCTCCGCCTTCGCCTCCGCCTCCTCTGGCGGCACCCCACATGGCAACGCCGGGCGTCGCCGATGCCGCGTGCCTCGCGCCATCCGCCGCAGCGGCCCCGCGCCCGCGCCTCCTCCAGCGCGTCCGTGTGGCGCTGCATCGCGGAGCTCAGCGGCGAGGGCCCCGCCTCACGCCTGCTGCGTTCCCCCACCCACCAGCTCGCCTCGGCCGCCGTTCGTACGCGCCTCCGCCAGGATGCTCCCACGTGCTCGAAAGTGCACCGACATGACCGGGTCGAGATTGTAGAGCGAAAAGTCAGAATGATGTCAGTGTCTCCGCCTCTAAGTTGCCACCCTCGCACAGTATCCTGGCCTAAACGACCGGACATAAAATTCTAAATATTTTTGAACAAAAATTCAAAATATCAGTTGTAAAAGTACAATCTTGTTTATATTTATCCCCTTCCCAGTAAACTTTTAATGTGAAGACTTAGAAAATTAACGCAGCATGCAAACTGAAGTAGGGCAAAAAAATCTCAGCCATTTGCATATCCAGCTTACAGCAATAGGCACCAGATATCAAAAACAAATACTCCGTACAACAATATGCACCAATTAGATTATTAACAGTATCAAATGTTGCGGACTACCCTCTTCCAAACTTTCACCCGTTTTCTGAAACAGTATGTACGCTCTCACCATTCCTACTTTCTTTATAAAAAAAATTATGAGCAGCAGTATACATTTTTCAAGACCAGAGGAAAATCAATGGAAGAAATTCGCGTGTCACATAGTGCAGTTTGCTAACGCGTGAACGCGTCAAGGCGTGTTGGTTCCTGGCATAGAGGTGCACAGATTCCACGCCATTGCCACCACCTCCATCTGATCGCCCAACTACACTCCTATCAGAATATCAGATCCGTGTGCCCCACCGCGACCTTCTCGCACGCCTGCCAGACAAATGGGAGGGGAGATGGGTGAGTGAGGACTGAGGAGAGCGGCGGTGGATAGAGCAATCTATACAGAGTAGAGGAGGAGATCCACTACGCGGCAGCTCGGCGCCGGTGGCCAAGAACACGATGACCGTGCCGACGATTTGGGGTGAGTTGGCTCGATTCCTTTGAAATCGGAACCCATTGAAAGGTTGCGGAGCTATTTGGCAAGGTTTGGCCTCTCCGAGAAGACCAAAACAGCGGGAACGCGAAGCATGCCGGCGGCAGCGTGAACCGAAGGACGATTGCAGTTGTCATGGGCAGGTCGTGACTGAATTTCAGGCCCCCCGTTCATTTCAGCATGTCTTCGAGCTTCAACTATCATCCCTCTTCTCACCCGTACAATTCTTGACCGAATTAGTGCAGGAAATCGCCGGAAGTCGTCGGCGTCCACAACTCCGGCAGAGCATAGCCACCTAGCCGCACGTTTCGATCATCACCATCCGCCCCGGTTCCTCCTAGTGACTGTGGAGAGAGGATAAGCTCTGGCAGAAACCATGTAGCAAGCATAAGCATCCGAGCCTCTCCTCGCTTATCCCCAAGCGCGTCACCACCATCGTCGCCATTGGCGACCTCGGCCCCGGCCTCGGTGCGCGAGACGTGGCCGCCTCTGACGGCCGGGATCGACCGTGGCTTCACTCCTCCTGATCCCAGAGCGCTCAACGCTCTCCCCGCCAGCAACCTAGCCGGAGCGCGCGCAAGGGCCGGTGGTGGCATGGCGCGGCCGCCGGTGAGCTCGGGGACGGATAAGGACAAACCAGAATTTGGAAAGAAAAAGATGCCACGCCGAGGATCGAGAAGAAGGGCGAGGGGTTGGCGGCAGGTTCAGGTCGAGGAGAGTTGGTAGGGGAACCGTGGAGGGCAGAAGAGGAACGTGAAAAAAAAATCGAACCTTTTTTCCACTGCCGTGGCAGTGGTGGGTAATATTTTTGACAACTCAGGGGTAAAATCGGGAAAAAAAATGACGTACCATAAGAAACCTTAATGCTTTTATTATTAGTTATAGATATGTGCTGAAATGCACGGATGTTTCAGCAAACAAACAAACAAACAAAATGCCATTGTGTCTTTTCCGAGTATAACGCTCCGCAAGAACTCGGCATATGTGACATGACACAATTTGGTGATAACCAAGTGACACCGCTCAGCCTATGACTTTCCTAAGTGTAAGGCACGAAACAATGACACTTGGTGAGATTTGGCTTTAGTAGTTGCCGAGACCGGACACTCGGCAAACAGCTACAATGAGAACCTTGTGGTGGTCCTCAACAAACGGTACACCGTTCGTTTATCGTTTTATTACACTCGGCAAACAGCTTGACACATGGCTGCATCTGGTGAGTTCTTATGAACCTTGTCTCTCCGTCAACTCGCTGTAAGGAACCTTCATTTTGCCGAGTCATCCTATTTGGCACTCAGTAAAGGTTTGCCGAGTACCCGACGGACGACAGTCGACATACACCGCTTTGTTGACATGGTGTAAGCCGAATCCTTTTTGCCGAGAGTAAGATTCGGAGAAGACATTGCCATTCTTTTTTGGCTTTAACGGAGTGTTATTGATAACGGTTTTGCTAATTCTCAGTCGACTGAGAATTAACTTAATGCTCAGTCAACTCCCTAACCATTTGATCGTGCGTTGAGATTCGTGCGTCAGTTGCAAGTCAAATTGCAACTGAGATTTGATGACGTCATGCGAGTTGCAAGTGGACTTGCAACTACTCTGAACCATTTGATTTGTTTCATGATTCGTGCTAATCATGAGTTGCAACTTGACTTGCAACTGTGATTGCTGACGTCATTCGACTGAGAATTAGCTTAATTCTCAGTCGAATGAGCCCTGGAGAGACCCTATTGATAACGGTATTGTCCCTCCAGCTCTTCCGAGAAGTCCAGATCGACCTCTTCTTAGGATGAGAGAAACCCTATAGCGGCTGGCGTTTCACACCGCACGATCGAGCAACATCGACTGCTGGAGGGAGCGACCGGGACACACAACCACGATTTTAGTCGGCTGGGTTGTGTCATTTTCTGAAATTAGTCCGTTATCTCTGGATGTTTTCCAATTTTATTTATCCAGGGAAAAGAGAGTCCCAGTTTCCTACGTACGCAGATGTATTAGACGCAAAATCAGATAGAGCTAGCGCGTGGCTGTATAGGACTTGTGCATCTTCGCGTCGCGTGTAGCATCAGGATACTTTTCTCTCATGCCACAGGATACTATTCTCTTCCTCCTTCCGTTATGTTCATTGGATCTCTCCTCCGTTGACATCATCACTTGATCGGCCACGCCATGTCGCGGTCGGCTAAGCGGCGAAGGCGGGCGCGGCAAAGCAGGTCATGGCCGGATCTGCCACCCGAGCTTCTCGCCGATATCCTAGGCCGTCTCCAGTTGGAGGACCGCGGCCGATTCCGCGGCGTGTGCAAATCGTGGCGCGCGGCCGAGCGTGACACTCCCTGCACGTTGCCCATGCCGTGGCTGCTGGCGCCGGGGCACTGCGTTAGCCTGCACAACGCCGCCATCTACAGGGTGCCCCTCACGAATCAGGACGCCCGTGGCGCCACCTGCCGGGGCTCGTTTGGCAACTGGCTCGCTCTCGTGCCCACGTCTACTCGTCGTAGCAGTTGCCCGCAGCCCTTCCTGCTCAATGCGTTCACCGGGGCAAGGATCCAACTACCGCGATGGGCCAGAGACCCCATCAGTAAGATCATCCTGTCGTCAGCGCCAGAATCCGAGTGCTGCACCGTTGCCGCCATTGTTCCCAAACAATACGACGTTGCGATGAGACGCCACAGCCTCATCGCAGTTTGCCGCTATCCGGGGAAACCGAGCTGCAAGTGGTCCATAAGCACCAACCCTAAAAAAATCCGAGACATCGCCTTCTTCAATGGGAAGCTCTATGCCGTTGACAACAACAACAACAACAACAACAAAGCCTTTTTTTCCCAAACAAGTTGGGTAGGCTAGAGTTGAAACCCATAAGATCTCGAAACCAGGTCATGGTTCTGGCACATGGATAGCTAACTTCCACGCAGCCCTATCCATGGCTAGTTCTTTGGTGATATTCCAATCCTTCAGATCTCTCTTAACAGACTCCTCCCATGTCAAGTTTGACCTACCACAACCCCTCTTAACATTCTCATCCCGCTTTATCCGTCCGGTATGCAATGACGCTTCCGGAGGCCTACGTTCTATATGACCAAACCATCTTAGACGGTGTTGGACAACCTTCTCTTCAATTGGTGCTACCCCAACTCTCTCACGTATATCATCATTTCTAACCCGGTCCTTTCTTGTGTGGCCACATATCCATCTCAACATGCGCATCTCCGCTACACCTAACTGTTGGATATGTCGTCTCTTGGTCGGCCAACATTCTGCGCCATACAACATCGCAGGTCGAATCGCCGTCCTATAGAACTTGCCTTCTAGCTTTTGTGGCACTTTCCTATCACAGAGGACGCCAGAAGCTTGGTGCCACTTCATCCAACCAGTTTTGATTCGATGACTCACATCTTCATCGATATCACCATCCTTCTGGAGCATAGACCCCAAATATCGGAAGGTGCCTTTCTCAGGTACCACCTGTCCATCAAGCCTAACCTCTTCCTCCTCGTGCCTAGTAGTACTGAAACTGCACCTCATGTACTCAGTTTTGGTTCTACTAAGCCTAAAACCTTTCGATTCTAGAGTCCGCCTCCACAACTCTAACTTTCTATTAACCCCGCCCGACTATCATCAATTAGCACCACATCATCCGCAAAGAGCATACACCATGGGATATCTCTTTGTATATCCCCTGTGACCTCATCCATCACCAAAGTAAAGAGATAAGGGCTCAAGGCTGACCCCTGGTGCAGTCCTATTTTAATTGGAAAGTAATCGGTGTCGCCATCACTTGTTCGAACACTTGTCACAACATTATCATACATATCCTTAATGAGGGTAATGTACTTTGTTGGGACTTTGTGTTTCTCCAAGGCCCACCACATGACATTCCGTGATATCTTATCATACGCCTTCTCCAAGTCAATGAACACCATATGAAGATCCTTCTTCTTTTCCCTGTATCTCTCCATAAGTTGTCGTACCAAGAAGATGGTTTCCATGGTAGACCTCCCAGGCATGAAACCAAATTGATTTTTGGTCACGCTTGTCAATCTTCTTAAACGGTGCTCAATGACTCTCTCCCATAGCTTCATTGTATGGCTCATCAACTTGATTCCACGGTAATTAGTGCAACTTTGAACATCCCCCTTGTTCTTGAAGATTGACACTAATGTACTTTGCCTCCATTCTTCGGGCATCTTGTTTGACCAAAAAATGAGGTTGAAAAGTTTAGTTAGCCATACTATCGCTATGTCTCCAAGGCCTCTCCACACCTCTATGGGATACCATCAGGGCCCATTGCCTTGCCTCCTTTCATCCTCTTCAAAGTCTCCCTAACCTCAGCCTCCTGGATACGCCGCACAAAACGTCGGCTGGTATCATCGGAGGAATCGTCTAGCTCAATGGTAGAGCTCTCATTCTCTCCATTGCACAGGTCGTCGAAGTACTCTCGCCATCTACGCTTGATCTCTTTGTCCTTCACGAGGAGTTGACCCGCTCCGTCCTTTATGCATTTTACTTGGTTGACATCCCTCGTCTTCCTTTCTCTCGTCTTCGCCATCTTACAGAAGGGAACATATCTTCATCTACGAAGGGGAGAGGATCAAAGAGTTGCGAGACAAGATATGGAAGAATCCCTCGTCCAGTTCAAATGCACCGTCGTTCGTCGGTAAGTGCAGGTTGTACCTAGTTCCCTGCAATGGGAGGCTGATCATGGTCCGCAGGAGCTTCAGACCAAAGCAGGGGCGTGGAAACAGAAGCTGCCCCTCAGCGGTCTATGCTTTCGATGACCAGGGGCGGATCCAGGATTTGGACATGGGGGGGCGAGCCAACGATGGCAGATAAAATTTGTATATTGTAGTTGACCATAAAAAATAAAGTTTCACATCGTATGCCTCTTTTTTTGCTAGAAAGATACTCCATGTTTGCTAATTTTGCAATTTGCACAGATGAACACAACGACACATGTTTGAGAACAATCAATTTAAATTGGGCTATACAATTACATATAAGATTGTGTGAGTTAATATCTTACTGAAAGGTTAGACCTAGGCTATATCTGAATTTTATGCGTAGGATGCAAATGCATTGGAAAATTCAATATGTTAATGTTCTTCCCTTCAATTTTTATCTAAAAATAGTAGCGTATAGCTAAACTGAACCAAAAATATAGATATCTATATCTCATCTAAGTACGTAACTACTATTATTTAATGATATAGTAAATATTATCACATCTAATCAGGTTAGTAGTACGTATACCTTGAGAAATAATCTGGTGATGACTCGACGAGTGTACGGGCGGGGCGGCCGGCGGCAATAGGCGACATGGTCATCGAGGCATCACTGATTGCCGGAGTATAGAGCGATTGAGCGATAGCCGGAGTATAGACACGGAGGAAGAGCCGACATAGCTACGCGACAGAGGTTTTCCGGCGGTGGTTGACGGCGATGCCAGAGCACAGGCGAGCGGCGGCGCGGCGATAGATCAGCTCGTTAGGATTGGAAACAGATCGTGTGGAGTGCTAGACCAATCCAGCAGTACACGTAACTTGAATAGGGTAAATTCAGATGGTATGTGCAGTTGGGCAATGTACCTCGTGAGCTTGTTGGGCTAGGCCCATGCGGCAGTAAGGCATGCATTCTACTGTAATGGGCCGTAAATTAGAGTTACGATTAGCAAAAAACCTACTGGATTAGTATTTGGCCCCTGTCGTAGTTACTTGGGGGTGGCCGATGGTTGGCGGGGCCAGGCCACCGCTCGCCCCCCTTGGATCCGCCACTGTCGATGACGCCGGCGATTCTTACGGCTGGATGACGGTAAGCAGCTTCGAGAGGCACGCGATATTCGTGGGTGACGCCTGCTGCAGAGCTTTCACCGTCGAGGCTTCTTCCGGGAGCAAGATCAGAGAGAACCAGATTTGCTTCGTGGACGAAGAGCTGGCGGCCATTTTCGATGCTGGACGGGGAAGCATTGGACGCAGCCCTGTTCGCTATGTGCTGTCCTATGACGTGCGAAGCAAGTGCATCCGCACGTATCGGCCCTGTGAGCCGACACGGGCAGGCAGAGCCAGCGTGCAGGCCAGGGCGTGGCAGTGTGATGCCGTGCAGCACTTACCTCTGCATCGGCACGGAACCCCGTCACTCCCGCCAAGGACGTACTCTGAAGCCCAGCTGCGGCTGTGGGAGGTGATGGACTGCCTGGGAGCACAAGAGCCACACTACACCACTACAGTAGATCCTCCTATGGACGCTGCTGCAGGCAGACGCAAGAGTGTCACAGCAGTAGTGTTAGTTGACATCCCTAAAACAACAAATGGTCGCCACCAGTGGAGATTCAAGGGGAAACGCCGGTCCGTGCACCAGGCTGCGGAGGTGGCGGCACACAAAGCAGTCACATTCCTACGAAGTGCGTTCCGCAATACTTTGGACGACAGCCCGTGGAGTTCCATCCCACATTACCATACGCATATCGACGACAAAGATGCAGGGGAGGAAGATCAACCACAACGACAAGACCACCCAGAGCTGAATTGGCATATCATGGACCTGCTAGAGTTTATCTGACATGTTTATGGCACCACGTTCTCGGTGTAGACTTTGGGATCACAAAAGAGCAGACCACTTTGGGAATGTTAGTGTTGCAATACAGAAATACACCAATAGTATTTTCTTCATAATTTTACATGAAATCAAGTTTTTTTTTTTTTTGAAATGGGAAGCCCCAGCCTCTGCATCGAAAAGATGCATACGGCTTTTACTAGAATTTCATTGCTAGCGGTCTTTCCCCATTTTTAGTAGTAAAGTTTTTTCAATGAGGTGTATTTACTCTGAAACCAGTTGTGTTTTCTTCTTCTTTGCTGAATTATTTATGGGTAGTATTTTAGTTCCAATTATTGACAGAAGACATAATTCACAATTATAGTAACATGAACAAGTTAGCAGGTGCACAATAGGCAAGTAAGCTAAATCAAAGAGTACACAATAGGCAAGATAGAACTATCGGATGTGAAATGAACTACTATCAACAAGTTAGCTAAACTACACCGGTTGTAAGTGCACAATAGGCAAGTTAACTACATCCAGAAATGATCTAGATAGAACTATCAGATGTGAACTAAACTACTATTAACAAGTTAGCTAAACTACAACCGGTTGCAAGTGCACAATAGGTGATGGCGTGTTAACGGTAGAGTGTTTTATTACTTCCCAGCAACTAAAGTTTTAAATATCAAACACATTTAAGTCTACCCCACTTCCTATGCAAAGGAATCTTGTAGTAAAACAAATCATTAAAGCATAAAGCAACTAGCATAGGAAGATGCAACAAATGCAACTTTAAAACTTTCAACACAAAGAAAGGTGTTTTACTGACTTGAAAACTTTTACAACCATATTTTCCTCTCTCATAATAACTTTCAGTAGAATCATGAACAAATTCAACAATATAACTATCACATAAAGCATGCTTTTCATGATCTACAAACACATAATTTTTATCAAGCTCCAAGATAGTGGGATCAAAATTTTCAAACCCACTTTTAAACATATTAAAACAAGATGATTGATCACTCTCAATAGTAGAATGCATAATATTATCAAGCAACATAGGACCATCATCTAGAGCTTTATCATAAACATTTTCTAAGCAAACTTTCTCATTACCATGCATTTCGAAATTAGGCATAAATAGAGGATTATCATAAGACTTATCAAAATAGCATGGATTTTCATAAACAACAATAGGGGACACATCTTTACGTCATGTTATTTCATTTTCTTGAGTCAAGGAGTTTGTTACTTTGAATTTATCAAAAGAAGTTATTTCAATAGAATCATTACCAACTTCCCCAAGCTTAAGGTTTTCCATAGCATTAGCAACAACCATGTTCAAAGAGTGCATACCAATAACATTGGTACTATCATGCAAATAAAGTTCCATAGGTTTTTTAATTTTCTCTTCAAACACATCATGTCCTAGCTCAAGATAAATTTCATAAAGCTCTCATGTTGTTTTCAGCCATAGGACTAGTTTCAAGAAAAGTCACCATTGATAGCAAGTAAAGAACTAGACATAATAATTAAGCAAGACAAAAACAAAGTAATGAGATTGGAAGTGTGAGACTCCCCTATCTGGAAATTCCCGTATCTCCGGCAACGGCGTCAGAAAAATGTCTTGATGGCGTGTTAACGGTAGAGTGTTTTATTACTTCCCAGCAACACACCAAAAGATCTGCTTGTTGACCGTGACAACACACGTTCGTTGGGAGACCCCAAGAGGAAGGTATGATGTAGTGCAGCATCAGTTTTCCCTAGAAATATGACCAAAATTTATCGAACCAGGAGGACACGGAGGTTCTTCAGAAGGTTGTCAGTGGCGCAACTGACGTGGAACCTGCACACAACACAAGCAAACTATTTTGCCCCAACGAAACAGGGAGGTTGTCAATCTCTCCGGCTTACTGAAAACAAAGGATTAAACGTATTGTATGGAAAACTGTAACGAATGCAGAAAGTAACAGAGAACAAATGATTGCAGTTGGTGATTTTATCAGTATGAGGAAATAGACCGGGGTCCACAGTTCACTAGTGGTGTCTCTCCATAAAAGATAACTAATTTGTTGGGTAAACAAATTACAGCTGGGCAGTTGACAAATAATGAGCGCATGACAATGCAATATATGACAAGATGATTATTATGAGATTTAATTGAGCATTACAACAAAGTACATAGACTTGCTACCCGACGCATCTATGCCTAAATAATCCGCCTTCCGGTTAGCATTCGCACCCCTTCCGGTATTGAGTTGCAAAAAACAGATTATTGCATGAAGTAAGTGTGTAATGTAAACAATGCAAATGACACGTAGACAATGCATCATTGTTTTATCCCTAGTGGCAACAGCACATCCACAACCTTAGTCGTTTCTGTCATCTCGAGCCCAGATTACTGGAGGCATGAACCCACTATCTATTATAAATACTCCCTCTTGGAGTTACAAACATCTACTCGGCCAAATCATCTACTAGCAACGGAGAGCATGCAAGATCATAAACAACTTAAATAAATAGATTGATAAACAACTTGCTCATAGTATCAATATTCATCGGATCCCAGCAAACACAACATGTAGCATTACAATAAGATGATCTTGATCATGTTAGGCAGCTCACAAGATCTAAACATGGAGGTATAAGGTGGAGAGACAACCATCTAGCTACTGCAATGGACCCATAGTCCAAGGATGAACTACTCACGCATCACTCCGGAGGCAGGCATGGCGGTGTAGAAGCCTCCGGTGAGGATCTCCCTCCGTCTTCCCTTCTGGCTTCTGGAGTCTTCCGATGAGATATTTGCACACGTTGATTTTCGTCCAATTTCGAGAATATTTTGCGACTAGCTTTTCGGAAAGAGAAAAACAGCGGAAAACAGGAACTGGCACTTCGGCATCTTGTTAATAGGTTAGTCCTATAAAATGCATAACAATGCTATGAAGTGTAAATAAAACATGTAGCAATTGGTATAATAACAACATGGAACATAAAAAATTATGGATACGTTTGAGACGTATCAAGCATCCCCAAGCGTAGTTCCTGCTCGTCCTCGAGTAGGTAAACGATAAAAACAACATAATTTTTGAAGTGACATGCTACCAACATAATCTTGATCAAATGGTAATGCAAATCACATGAACTGAATGAAGTGATCCAAGTCAATGGTCTATAGTTTGCTAACAAGTAAACAAGGAGTAAACAAAATGAATCATACACGTGCAAACTTTCATGAATAATACTTTGGAGACAATGGAGCTATAAGAGTTTGCATAGAAGTTAGCTCACAAAACAATAGATTCTAAATGAAAGTGTTTGACTAACACAAAGGAAGATTTAGTTTCAGCACTGGCTTCAACTTTAACATATTTATCTCATGGATATTGTCAAGGCAAAGTAATGCAATAAGTCTAACATATCATTATATAACAACTGTTGTACCAAAGTTGACACTAGTGTTTGCTTGTGGAGATAAAAAGAAGTAGGAAAACTGACCCAACAATAAAGTAAAAGAAAGGCCCTTCGCAGAGGGAAGCAGGGATTAAATCATGTGCTAGAGCTTTTTAAGTTTTTGAAAGCATATAGAGAGTATAAAAATATATTTTGAGAGGTGTGTGTTAGTGGTCAACGAATCAGTAAATATACAATACTTTAAGTCACAAGTTAACCAAACCTTACAAGAGCGGCTCCCATGAAGGACGTTATTTCTACCAGCGAGTAGATCATCCCTCGTTCTCTTTTGTTTACACACTTATGAACATTGCTTGACTGATTTCTCAGGGGTAAAAAGATGTGAAGAGAATTAATGGTTAAATTTGTAATTAATTGGGACTGGGCACCCCGTTGCCAGCTCTTTTTGCAAAATTATTGGATAAGCGGATGTAAATGCCACTAGTCCAGGTGTAAAGTCTGATCAACAAGTGAAATAAAGACCATCTACCACATCCTCATGAGCTTGTAAACAGTGACACAAAAAGGAGCAGTAACAGTTTTGAATATTTTAAAGGTACCACATGAAAAATTTACTTGGAATGGCAAGAAAATACCACATAATAGGTATTATGGTGGACACAGATGGCATGGATTTCGGCTCAAGGGTTTTGGATGCACAAGCAGCATTCCCGCTTAGTACAGAGTTTAGGCTAGCAATGTTATTTAAGCAAACACAGACTGTCAACCGGTACAGCAAGAACTCATATAAAAAACATGCTTGAAAAATTACAAGACTCCACATTGTCTTCCTTGTTAACCAAAACCTTTCACTAGAAAATATCTAGACTTTGGAACTACCAATGATACAAATCAAATATCAACAAGCTTTACAGTAGTTCTTCACTAATAGCCTTTACTTGCATGATGCACAAGTCTAAACATTACTTACTTGGTAACTCAAAACAATTGACAAGTATCAAATTACTCAAGACAGTGATCTACAAGACTTATGTAAGCATTTTATACCACTACCACATGCATAGCATTTTCTGTTCCAACCAAACACCAATCAACTTATTTGAACAACTCTCCAAACAAATATAAGTGAAGCAAGAGAGTACTTTCTTCAAAAGAAACTAATAGCTCTGACAAGAGATATATGAAAACGGAGAGCTAGAAGCTTTAGCAGTAGCTAGACAAGAATACTCAACAAATATAAGTGAAGAACAAGAGTATTCTAATGAAAAAGCGGAGCGTGTCTCTCTCCCAAACAAGAGTGCTAGGATCCAACAAGTATAGAGCAGCAAACAAAACAAAAACAAACTGAAAACAAAAGCACACTGACGCTCCAAGAAAAGTACATATAATGTGAAGAAATAAAAATATAGTCTCACTAGAGATGACCTGATAGTTTGTTGATGAAGAAGGGGATGCCTTGGGCATCCCCAAGCTTAGACGCTTGAGTCTTCTTGAATATATTGGGGAGATCCATGGGAGCTTCCCCAAGCTTAAGCTTTTCACTCTTCTTGATCTTATAATATCATCCTCCTCTCTTAACACTTGAAAACTTTCTTCACACCAAAACTCAACATTTTTCTCATTAGCGGGTTAGTGCATCAAAACAAATAATCTCACTTGGTTCTGTAAGGACACAAATTCATAAGCAATCATTTTCAAACATTAGCTACTGTTACTAGGCTTAAGTGATGCTCTTTCACCTTAAAAGAAACCACTCAACACTTGTAAAAGATAGAATGCAAAACAAAGACAGAATCTGTCAAAACCAGAACAGTCCGTAAAGATGATTTTTTTGGGACACTCGAAAAACTTTAGTCGTACGAAAGTTGCGTACATATCTCAGGAACGCGCACAAAAATTGGCAGGTTTTTCAAATTTTCTGATTTTCTACGGCGAGAAACGGTGACGTTCCAGAAATCTGTTCCTGTGCAGTAATCCAAATATAGGTACCATCTTGTCATAAGAGACTTTTCTTGGCACAACAAAACAGCAAATAAAAGATACAAAGGAGTTGTTACAGAAGTAAACATGCTCCTTGACTCATGGGTTGCCTCCCAAAAGCGCTTTCTTTAATGCCTTTTAGCTAGGCTTTAAGATTTTAATGATGCTCTCATAAGAATAAGAGTTGAAAAACAAAGAGAGCATCAAGAGGCAAATATCAAACACATTTAAGTCTACCCACTTCCTATGCAAAGGAATCTTGTAGTAAAACAAATCATTAAAGCATAAAGCAACTAGCATAGGAAGATGCAACAAATGCAACTTTAAAACTTTCAACACAAAGAAAGGTGTTTTACTGACTTGAAAACTTTTACAACCATATTTTCCTCTCTCATAATAACTTTCAGTAGAATCATGAACAAATTCAACAATATAACTATCACATAAAGCATGCTTTTCATGATCTACAAACACATAATTTTTATCAAGCTCCAAGATAGTGGGATCAAAATTTTCAAACCCACTTTTAAACATATTAAAACAAGATGATTGATCACTCTCAATAGTAGAATGCATAATATTATCAAGCAACATAGGACCATCATCTAGAGCTTTATCATAAACATTTTCTAAGCAAACTTTCTCATTACCATGCATTTCGAAATTAGGCATAAATAGAGGATTATCATAAGACTTATCAAAATAGCATGGATTTTCATAAACAACAATAGGGGACACATCTTTACGTCATGTTATTTCATTTTCTTGAGTCAAGGAGTTTGTTACTTCGAATTTATCAAAAGAAGTTATTTCAATAGAATCATTACCAACTTCCCCAAGCTTAAGGTTTTCCATAGCATTAGCAACAACCATGTTCAAAGAGTGCATACCAATAACATTGGTACTATCATGCAAATAAAGTTCCATAGGTTTTTTAATTTTCTCTTCAAACACATCATGTCCTAGCTCAAGATAAATTTCATAAAGCTCTCATGTTGTTTTCAGCCATAGGACTAGTTTCAAGAAAAGTCACCATTGATAGCAAGTAAAGAACTAGACATAATAATTAAGCAAGACAAAAACAAAGTAATGAGATTGGAAGTGTGAGACTCCCCTATCTGGAAATTCCCGTATCTCCGGCAACGGCGTCAGAAAAATGTCTTGATGGCGTGTTAACGGTAGAGTGTTTTATTACTTCCCAGCAACACACCAAAAGATCTGCTTGTTGACCGTGACAACACACATTCGTTGGGAGATCCCAAGAGGAAGGTATGATGTAGTGCAGCAGCAGTCTTCCCTTGAAATATGACCAAGGTTTATCGAACCAGGAGGACACGGAGGTTCTTCAGAAGATTGTCAGCGGCGCAACTGACGTGGAACCTGCACACAACACAAGCAAACTACTTTGCCCCAACGAAACAGAGGTTGTCAATCTCTTCGGCTTGCTGAAAACAAAGGATTAAACGTATTGTGTGGAAAACAGTAACGAGTATAGAAAGTAACAGAGAACAAATGATTGCAGTTGGTGGTTTTATCAGTATGAGAAAATGGACAGGGGTCCACAGTTCACTAGTGGTGTCTCTCCATAAAAGATAACTAACATGTTGGGTAAACAAATTACAGCTGGGCAGTTGACAAATAATGAGCACATGACAATGCAATATATGACAAGATGATTATTATGAGATTTAATTGGGCATTACAACAAAGTACATAGACTTGCTATCCAACGCATCTATGCCTAAATAATCCACCTTCTGGTTAGCATCCGCACCCCTTCCGGTATTGAGTGGCAAACAACAGATTATTGCATGAAGTAAAGTGTGTAATGTAAACAATGCAAATGACACGTAGACAATGCATCATTGTTTTATCCCTAGTGGCAACAACACATCCACAACCTTAATCGTTTATGTCATCTCGAGCCCAGATTACTGGATGCATGAACCCACTATCTAGCATAAATACTCCCTCTTGGAGTTACAAGCATCTACTCGGCCAAAGCATCTACTAGCAACAGAGAGCATGCAAGATCATAAACAACTTAAATAAATAGATTGATAAACAACTTGCTCATAGTATCAATATTCATCGGATCCCAGCAAACACAACATGTAGCATTACAATAAAATGATCTTGATCATGTTAGGCAGCTCACAAGATCTAAACATGGAGGTACAAGGTGGAGAGACAACCATCTAGCTACTGCTATGGACCCGTAGTCCAAGGATGAACTACTCACGCATCACTCCGGAGGCAGACATGGCGGTGCAGAAGCCTCCGGTGAGGATCTCCCCTCCGGCAGGGTGCCGGGAAGAGCTTCAGAACCCTCCCGATCTAGGGTTGATGACGGCGGCTGTCGTGGGATTATCACGTCAGATTCATGAATGACTTCGTAGGTGTGGGATTTGCGCGAATCAATCATCCGAGCTTGGGATCCCAGGAACAAGGACGAACACAAATTTACCCAGGTTCGGCCCCCTCAATGTGAGGTAAAAGACCTACTTCCTGCCTACCCTAGATTGGTATTGATATGATATATGTGGTGTTACAATGGAGGCGATCCGATCTGGGAACTCGCCGTAAGAGCTAGGGTTTTTGGGCTTGATAGCTTGACCCTGTCTAAGTCCTACGAGTCCTCTTTATATACACAGAGGCTCGCTAGGTTACAAGAGTTCTACACGAAGCCGATTGCAAGCTTGTTATCCAAGGCAAGTTTTACCACCGACCTTCTGGAGCCTTCCTTTGGCAGGCCACGATCCTTGATTGCCCATCTTTTACGTGGCCCAATAATAGCGTGATCATGAAGTCGCTGTTTTGGCCTTGAATAAGTCGCGGGTTAATTATTCCCCCGACATTAGCCCCCAAGTGTAGCCTGAACTTCATGGAATATCTTGATATGTTTTCTTGACTTTGAAAGGTTCCTTGGACGTTTAGGCTGCACTTTTTTCTTTCTTGCACTTCCTTGCTCTGCGACTCATGATCACGTTGGACTGGCTTTTACTCGCACTTTTGGGGCGGCCTTGAAAATGCATCTGACTTCGTGAGCTTCTTACTCTGTCAAGGTTTGCCTGATAGCTTCAACACTTGATGATGACCAATCTTCAAATTTTTGATAACAATATGCTGTAGCCCCCAAGGATTGAGCTGATGTGATTTGACAATCATCTCAATTCTTCTCAGGAGGTTTTGAAGATCGTCACCTGTAGCTTGATGTCATAGATAAGAAACAATTGTTAAGATATAAGCAATTGCAATTGGTGTTGCCGTACTATAAGCAGTACATTGACCTCTAGTTAGGCCTTTCTGAGTCCATTAAGTGGGCACTCGCGCGACTCAGTATTTCCTAGGAACATGTGTGTTCAGGGTCGAGAGCGGCCATGATAGGCAATCAAGCTCGATTGACGCCACACCCCAGTACTTTGGACGCATAATGCAAGTTGCAATCCGACTTAAGGTAAGTTTGATGTTGCCAGTAGGTTGGCTGTTTCAGGGTACAAAGCCCCCAAGAAACAAAATATATAGCTATAAAGCTTTGTTTATGATGACACATAAGGTCGCGCCTTGGTGGCAACCGAGTGTTATACATAGGGTTGGGTCGCACGTAGGCGGCGATCCCAGTTTGAGACATACGGCCGCGCCTAGGTGGCGGCCGATTTCTGATACATAAGGTACGGCCGCGCCTAGGTGGCGGCCGATTTCTGATACAGGTGTTGCAGGTCGCGCCTAGGTGGCGACCAATTTTGAAGCAAGAGCCCTTAGTGGCTAGGATGATACTCAGCTATAGGCAGCTGGAAAAGATGAAACTTAGCTCTGATTAGCTTTTTTATGTGTAGTAAGGTCGCAGTTGCGCGACGTTCCAAGGGCGAGGCGCTTCTAGACGATCCTCGAAATCATGGCGATCACTGCTTTCTTCTCTCACATCCAGCAGATAGTACGATCCATTGTTTAGTTTTTTGCTGATGATGTAGGGTCCTTCCCATGGAGAAGATAGCTTGTGCATTCCCTTATGGTCTTGCTTGAGTCGCAGCACTAGGTCTCCTTCTTGAAAGGTGCGGGTTCTGATGCGTCTGGCATGATAGCGTCGCAAGTCTTGCTGATACACCGCTGACCTTGATGCTGCCAAATCTCTGACCTCTTCTAATGTGTCCACAGAATCCTGCCGAGCTGCTTCATTATCTGCTTCGACATAGGCCGCAACTCTTGGTGAATCATGTATGATATCGCTGGGCATAACCGCTTCTGCTCCATAGACCATAAAATATGGTGTAAATCCTGTGGATCTATTAGGGGTTGTTCTTAAACTCCATAGCACGGCTGGCAGTTCCTCCACCCAACATCCTGGAGATGCTTCAACCTTTTCAATAAGGCGCGGCTTAATCCCATGGAGAATTTCCTGGTTAGCTCGCTCAGCTTGTCCATTGCTCTGCGGATGTGATACTGACGTGAGGTCCAGCCTTATCCCATTGTTCGCACAAAATATTTGTGTAGCTCCTTCAGAGGTGTTGCTTCCGTTGTCTGTAATGATACTATGGGGATATCCAAAGCGGAATATGACCTTCTTCAAGAACTTGACTGCTGTTTCAGCTTCACAATCTCCCACGGGTTCTGCTTCTATCCACTTTGTGAATTTGTCCACCACGACCAGGAGGTGAGTTTTTCCCGTTGGGACCGTCTGAAGGGTCCTACCATGTCAAAACCCCATACGGCGAAAGGCCATGTGATGGGTATTGTACGAAGTGCTTGAGCTGGCATATGATCTTGCCTGGCGTATCTTTGACATCCATCGCACACTCTGACAATCTGCTCAGCGTCTGCTAGCGCCGTTAACCAGAAGAAACCATGTCTGAACGCCTTTGCCACCAAAGATCTTGACGAAGCATGATGGCCACAATCGCCTGCGTGAATTTCGTGCAAGATTTTTCGTCCTTCTTCTGGTGATACGCATCTTTGGAATGTCCCCGCAACGCTGCGCTTGTATAGCTCATTGTTTATTATTGTGTAGGCCTTGGATCGCCGTGTTATCTTGCGCGCCTCTACTTCATCCTCTGGTAGCACTCCGCGACTTAAATATGCCATGTATGGCTCTGTCCATGCCGGCTGTTCATGCAGGGCTGCGACTAAAGTTGAATCATCCTCTGGCTCTGCGATGTCAATCTCTGCTGGAGGCTTAACTGATGGGTTATGCAACTCATCCAAGAAAACATTGGGCGGGACTGATTGCCTATTGGATCCTAGCCGAGACAAGGCATCTGCTGCTTCATTTTGTCTTCGATCAACATGTTCAACTTGGAAGCCAGTGAAGTGTCCAGCAACTCTGTCCACCTCTCTCTGTATGCAGCCATGTTTGCATCCTTACTGTCCCATGTTCCAGAAACTTGTTGAGCTACCAAATCTGAGTCTCCAAAGCAACGGATGCGACTGACATTCATCTCCTTTGCTATACGGAGTCCGTGAAGCAATGCCTCATATTCTGCTACATTGTTTGTGCAATTGAAGTGTATTTGGAGCACGTATCTTAGCTTGTCTCCCTTGGGGGAAGTAGTACAACTCCAGCCCCCGAGCCTTGTAGCTGTCTTGACCCATCGAAGTGCATGGTCCAGTATTTTGTTTCTGCCATGGTGGGAGCGACTTGAATTTCTGTCCAATCATTGATGAAATCTGCGAGAGCTTGCGACTTAATTGATGTGCGCGGCTCGTAGCTTATATGGTGTGGACCCAGCTCGATCGCCCACTTGGCTACTCTTCCTGTTGCTTCTCGGTTGCGGATGATGTCTGCCAGTGGTGCCGAGCTGACCACAGTTATTGGGTGTTCCTGGAAGTAGTGCTTCAGCTTGCGACTCGCCATGAATACTCCAAACACTAGCTTCTGCCACTGAGGGTAACGCTGCTTTGAAGCCGTGAGCACTTCACTTACGTAGTATACTGGCCTTTGGACTGGGTACTCCTTGCCTGGCTCTTGTCTCTCTACAACCATCACGGCGCTTACGGCACGAGAGTTTGCAGCTATGTACAACAATGGGCTCTTATCTTTGGAGCTGCCAGAACTGGAGCATTTGTCAACTGAATCTTCAGGGCTGTTAAAGCTTCGTCGGCTTCTGAGTCCCAAACGAAGGTATCTGATTTTTCAGCAATCTGTATAAAGGCAGGGCTTTTTCTCCCAGTCTTGATATAAAGCGACTTAACGCCGCGACGCAACCGGTAAGTCGCTGTACGTCCTTGATCTTTTCTGGTTTTTGGAGGTCCATTACAGCCTTTATCTTGTCAGGGTTGGCTCGATGCCTCTTTCTGACACTATGAACCCCAATAGCTTCCCCGCTGGTACTCCAAAGACGCACTTCGTCGGTTGAGCTTCATGTTATATCTTCTGAGATTTGTGAAGGTTTCTTCCAAGTCACTGATGAGATCCTGGCCTACTTGCGATTTAATGACGATATCGTCCACATAGGCGTGAACGTTGCGACCTATCTGCTCATGCAAGCAACTTTGAATGCACCTCTGGTAAGTCGCACCTGCGTTCTTCAATCCAAAGGGCATGCTTACATAGCAAAAGGCCCCAAAGGGTGATGAAGGATGTCTTTTCCTGGTCCTCCTTCTTCATCTTGATTTGATGGTAGCCTGAATAGGCGTCTAGAAAGCAACAACTCGCATCCGGCTGTTGAATCAATCACTTGGTCAATCCTTGGCAAGGCAAATGGGTCCTTTGGACAGGCTTTGTTGAGACTGGTGTAGTCAATGCACATTCGCCATGTGCTTCTTTTTCATAACTAGGACTGGGTTTGCCACCCACTCCGGGTGATATACTTCTGTGATGAATCCTGCGGCCAATAGGCGAGCTATTTCTTCCCCTATCGCTTTTCTCCTGTCGTCGTGGAAACGCCGCAGCGGTTGCTTTACTGGCTTGGCCAGGGGTTCACGTTAAGGCTGTGTTCTGCCAATTCCCTTGGCACCCCTGGCATATCTGATGGTTTCCATGCGAAGATGTCCTTGTTTTCCTGAAGGAAAGCGATGAGTGCCCGCTCCTGTTCTTTCTCCATGTGGGCTCCGATGCTCGCCTGCTTGGATGAGTCGCCAGGAACAAGATCTATCTGCTTGGTGTCTTGGGCCGCTTTGAATTTCATTGGTGGTTCGGCAGATGGCGTGGTAACTACGCTCATATCATTGGGATCCACCTGCGACTTATAACTCTTTAGCTCTTCAGCGGCACAAGCTGATTCTGCGAAGGCTGCATCTCCCTCCTCGCACTCTATTGCTTTTTCTCTATCGCCGTGCACTGTGATGACCCCTCTTGGTCCTGGTATCTTCAGCTGTAGGTAAACGTAGCATGGCCTGGCCATAAACTTGGCGAAGGCTGTTCGTCCGAACAGGGCGTGATATGGGCTCTGGAATTTTACCACTTCGAAGCATATGAACTCGCTTCTGAAGTTTTCTTCCGTCCCAAAGGTTACTCCCAGGGTTATCTTTCCCACTGGCTGTGCTGACTTTCCTGGGACGATGCCGTGAAATACGGTCCGTGTGTTGCAGGCTGGAGTCCATGAGCCCCAAGCGCTTGAACGTATCGTAGTACATGATATTTATGCTGCTTCCCCCGTCCATAAGCACTTTGGTTAGCTTGTATCCTGCTACATAAGGTGCCACAACTAGCGCCAGTTTCCCTGGCTCTCGCACTTGCGGCGGATGATCGTCGCGACTCCAAGTGACTGCATGTTCTGACCATTTTAGCCAATTGGGGGTTGCTGGTATCACAGCATTTACCTGCTGGCTTCTGCGACTTAATTTCTCTTCCCTCTTGGAGGTGTTGATAACTATTGTATGGTACTGCCCCACCTGCCTGGGGTTACTCGCATTGTGCGGCCCGGCGCCTGAACCATGAGTCGCACCAGGGCTTCCTTCATGGTGGTTTCCCCTGTTGTGTTGGCTTTCTTCTTTCCACTTCTTGTAATAATTACATTGCGCCTTGGTATGGTCTGCTGGCCGCCCGTCGCCTCCCGTGTGAAGATCGCACGGCCGATTAAAAACTTCTTCCATGTTAATTGGACGAGAGCCGATTCCTCGGCCTCTTCCTCGTTGGCCCCTGAAACCTCCACGTGTGTTGGCGACAAGCCCAGAGTTTCCTTCTTCACTCTTGCGCTTGTTTTGATTCGCGTTGTTGTGGCTAGTTTGTTGCTGTTGAGGCTTGCTGGTATTTTTCTTTCCTTCAACAGCGGCCTTCTCCTCTTCTCCATCTGACGCATCTCGGGTCTTGTCTGAGCCAGCGTATTTGTTAGCCGCAGCCATTACCTCGCTGAGACTCTTGACCTTGCCCTTCATGCGACCTAACTTATGGATCAGTGGTTCGAACTTACAATTTTTCTCCATGACTAGGACAGCTGAGCTTGGAGGTATGTTGTCTGAGGAGTGTATAATTTCTGCCACCCTCCTCATCCAGTGGCGACTTGACTCGCCTTCCTTTGAACGCAACGCTCTAGATCTTCTATATTGCAGAGTCGCTTGCAGGTTCCTTGGAAGTTTTTGACGAAAGCGTCTTTCAACTCTTCCCAGGTATTTATGGAGTTGGGGGGTAGATTTTGTAGCCATATGTGAGCCGCGCCCTCCAACATCATGTTGAGGTACCTTGCGCATATCTCTTCTGAAGCATTTAAAATACTCATCCCCATCTCGTAGTTGTTTAGCCAGGTGGTAGGGTCCATGCTGGCGTTATAGTTTGCCACCTTGCGTGGTCCTTTGAAATCTTCAGGGAAAGGTTCCGATCTGATCTTCTCAGTGAAGCATGCCGGACCTTTGAGTCGCGAGGACAAAGCTGTGGATGTGCCCGTAGGGTTGTTAACTTCCACGAGCCGCGTCTGCGTCGTTGGCATGATAGCCTGTGCTTCTGCGGCTTGTTCCTGCTGCCTCTGCGCGACCCTTGATAATCCTCCGGTGGCCGCTTTGGACGCTTCTTTCTGCCGCGATCCCGCGGCCGGCCTACGGGGGGCTGCTGCCCCTCGGCTTCTGCCCTGTTGGCCTGTTGTAGGACAGCAGTGCTCAACATCTGTATCGCACGCCGTGCTTCAGTGTTGATTGGGTCGTCGCCTGTTGGTACCATCTGTGTCAAGATATTAGCCGCTGCATACATGTTATCGACCGGGCTTTGGTAGTGGCCTTGTGGGGTATGAAACCTCCTTGGTTGTTGCGATGGTAGTTGCTGGGCTTCGTGGACAATCGATGGTTCCAAAATCCTTGCGACTGGTTGGTCTCCAGCAGCTGGAGTGGGTGGAAGTTCTATTGTTGGTTGAGTCGCGCGCGCTTGCGCCTGCGAGTCAACTTGTCTTTGAGTCGCGGCGAGCGCGGCTATCCTTTGCCGTTCCTGTTGGATTCCTTGGTTCACCTGTTCGAGCCTGCAGCGCTCTGCTTCCATCCTCCGAACCTCGTACAGGAGCTCGGCCCTGGCGGCCTCAATTTCTGTTGCGCGGACAGCGGCGTTTGCGGCTGACACCGGGATAAGTAGTGGGTTGCCGGGAGGTGTCGATCTTTCGGCTTCTCCCGCAGTTCCTGACGTACTTGCACCTCCGGCCATGTAGACTCCAACTGGTGCCGCTCTTGTCCTACCACTGGTGCGTAATCCCAGTAACTGTCCTCAAGAGCTGGTATGATGGACCCAAATTCTTGCGAGTCCATGCTCTCCAGAGACTCTTCTCCGTCACTGGCGAATCCTTCTGCTGAGTCGCCTTCTTGGACTGAGCTAACAGATCCGCCGCCAATGAAACCGACGAAGACATGATAGATCCAAACGGGATGACGACCTCTCCAGGTAATCAGCTTCTGGTCCCCAGCTTGAATCGTCAATGAGAGGCGTGCCATCGACCATGATGATGTGGCCAATGGCGAGATCTTCAGCTCCTTTCATCGATCCTGCGCGGAACGTGACGCTCTTGACCGCAGGCCCCACGGTGGGCGCCAACTGTCGTGGGTTTGTCACGTCAGATGTCATGGATGACTTCGTAGGTGTGGGATTTGCGCGAGTCAATCGTCTCCGAGCTTGGGATCGCAGGAACAAGGACGAACACAGATTTACCCAGGTTCGGCCCCTCAATGTGAGGTAAAGACCTACTTCCTGCCTACCCTAGATTGGTATTGATATGATATATGTGGTGTTACAATGGAGGCGATCCGATCTGGGAACTCGCCGTAAGAGCTAGGGTTTTGGGCTTGATAGCTTGACCCTGTCTAAGTCCTGCGAGTCCTCTTTATATACACAGAGGCTCGCTAGGTTACAAGAGTTCTACACGAAGCCGATTGCAAGCTTGTCATCCAAGGCAAGTTTTACCACCGACCTTCTGGAGCCTTCCTTTGGCAGGCCGCGATCCTTGATCGGCACATCTTTTACGTGGCCCAATAATAGCGTGATCATGAAGTTGCTGTTTTGGCCTTGAATAAGTCACGGGTTAATTATTCCCCCGACAGCGGCGGCGACGGAACTTTTCGTGGAATATGATCGGTGTTTTTAGGGTTTTCGGGACTTCGGGAATATATAGGCGAAAGGGCGGCAACCGAGGCGGGCACGCCAGGGCAGGGCGCGAGCCCACCCCCTGCCGCGCCCTAGAGTGGCGTGGCTGCCTCGTGGCCCCACCGTCCCCTTATGGCTTCTAGAGTTTTCCGATGAGATAATTGCACACGTTGATTTTCGTCCAATTCCGAGAATATTTTGCGACTAGCTTTTCTGAAAGAGAAAAATAGCAGAAAACGGGAACTGACACTTCGGTATCTGGTTAATAGGTTAGTCCAGAAAATGCATAAAAATGCTATGAAGTGTAAAGAAAACATGTAGCAATTGGTATAATAACAGCATGGAACATCAAAAATTATAGATACGTTTGAGACGTATCAGTAGGCAAGTTAACTACATAAAAAATTATCTAGATTGAACTACTGGCTGTGAACTGAGTTGCTCTAGCAGGTGCACAATAGGCCAGTTAGCTACATCAAAGAGTGTATCTGATACCTGCTTGACGTCGCCGTTGGATCGATCTAGCAGATCCGGACGAGGTGGAGGCAAAGGAAGCGAAAGTAGCGACGACCTCGCCGTGTCGGGGAGATGGCGAGACATCGCCGTCTCGGGGGTGACGGAGAGCCGGTGATAGCCGTCGTCGCGGGGGAGACGGCTCCGCCATGGCGCCAGCGTTGGCCGCAACGTCAGGAGCCACCGCCACGAACAGATCTAGCATACTAGGACAGTGAGAAAAAGAGTGAGTGTTAGGTTTTGCTCTGTAAGCCCATATATATAGGTATAACATGGGAAACGGTTCTTTAATAAAACCGTTTCCTTGAGTTTCTTTCACTGAGGAGTGGGGCCTACACGCTGACTCTCTGGAATTTCTTCTATGCTCTAGAATAATATTTTCCTAATATCTACTACATGGAGAATTTATACATTAATGATGAACCACAAGGACACTTATATTAATATTAGTGATTACTACATTACATACGAAGTACATATTAATAATAATAAAGAAAATTACATACGGAGAACTTATAGAACTACTACTAGCCAGCTACTTCTTGTTTTTCTTGCGCCCTGTTTCCGCACAATCCTCCTCCTTCTCACGGCCTCGCTTGTTGGGGGCCATCGTAGGCGGTGGCGGCGGCAGCAGCATATCGGAGGCGGTGGCGGTGGTTTTGTTCTCCTTCGTCAGGGGTTCCCTTCTTCGGGACCGGCGCCTCCGACTCGTCCTCCTCTTCGGTGGACCCCTCATCAGAATCATCCTTTGGCGAGCCCAGCATCAAGGTGGGATCATTGAAGTTGGCGAGCTCTTCGTCGTCGCTCGTCTCCGGTGACGGTCCTTCAACAGACTGGCCGCTGACGGGGGGACTGTCGGTGGGGACGGAGCGCGCTCCCGTGTGTCGTTGCTGCGAGGCATCTTGGCTAATCAGTAGCAGCAGGGAGCGAGCGAGAGAGATAGAGAGCAGATTCGGCGGCATCTTGAGTTAGCAGGGATTGGGGTTTTTAAGTAGTAGTGGGCGGTGCCACTACACCATAGCATTTACTCGTCTCGCATCGAATTCCAAGAAGATGGAACATGTCCACATTGCAAACGGATACAGAAAAGTGTATATTGCCATAGAACCACATATCAGAAACAGAGCCGGAATTATGACCGTTGCTAATAATATGGGTGACGGAGTTAATACTTTCTCCGTTACCCATGTTGACGGGCCAGCCGTGGCCCAGGCAGGCTTGTACGCACCTGCCGCGCGGAAAGCTCGATTCTGTACTAGTGACACTGTCTGTTCTCAAGAGTGAAGCTCGCTCCCAGGGGTAAGACATTGTCTAACCTGGGGAGAGAGATCTCAGAACAGCAGCAACAAATCAACACACAGGAACACTAGTCCTGTTATGTGAAAACCTCTCAACACGAGAGGAAAAACCACGGGCCGAAACAAAACAAATCTTCTTCCACTATTATCAGAGTGGGATACAACAAATTCTTCTCTAGAAAGCAATATAGGATCTCATACATCAAGATATCGCAAATCTGTGATGCAACCACAAGATTTAGGACACAAGAGTTACGGATTGGAACAATCTAATCAAAGATGGTGGATCACAACTTGTCGGTAGTGGATATGAACTTCACAACCTTGTAGCCAGGGCCCATGCTTGATCTCAGCTTCTTCCTTCAACCTATTCCTCTTTCCTTCTCTCTTGATTTTTTTTCTCCAATGGAGGCTATCCTTGATTTTCGACTCTCCACCTAGTGGTGGCTGGCTAGGAGGCTTATCCTCCCCCAATCCATCGTGTGCAAAGTCTAAAATAACCCTTGTTCATCACTCTAATGGATGGTGAGATTTTGCATCTATTTGGGCGCATGAAAGGCTTCGCATGACCTTCTCCTCACAGACTACATGAGCAGGATACCAAACAGTTGCTGCTTCTTGTCAAAAAGCTTAATTAAGGGATGATGAGAGATTGGTACTTAGATCGAGGATGTGCAACGTAAATAAACAATCTTTTGCGTGTCCCAGGATCATCTCTTAATGACTCCATGTGCTCCACTTGTTGTATAATCTGTTCGTTTAGTGCCGCTGTTCTATTTTTTCTTTCTGCCTTGTACTCTGTACACTCCTTGATCAATGAAAAAGTAGCTCCGACTGCCTTTTCGTCCAAAAAAAAAAACTACGAAGCATCTTCACGTCTTAATGACTCCATATGCGTTTATATTTTGACCGCAAGATGGCAAGCGATTCCCTCACCATGTGTATACCATGTGTAGTGGTTTCCTTATAAGTACCTCTTTTTTTTTTGCGACTCAATTACTCCTCATTCATTACTCAATAGGATTACAATCCTTATAAGTACCTTTCTTTAAAAGCGATGCCAAATTGTATTTTCTTTCACAAGAAGTAGGTTCCAACTAACAAATAATCATTTTGTGTCGGGCCGGCAAGTCAGCCAAAATATAAAAAATTCCAACATCAACTTGTGCTAGTTGCTTCTCTGATATATAACTGCACTAGCCATTCGTAGTTGGTAGGATGTTCTTGCTTCCAAACAACAATTCCAAGAACCGGCCGGAGAGTGCCATGGTGATCACATTCAGTTTCTTGGCAACTACATGGATCTTGGCGTTGCTGGTTACGACGATTCAAGTCCACGGCCAGTCTCCTTCTGGTAATGCTCCATGTTATCTTACTAGCTAGCTTTTCCTGTCTAGATCATGCGAGTATTTGATCTGCTCCATATGCATGCAAAAGTCAGCTTAGTTCAGCTAGTGTAGAACTCAATAAGCCTCACAAAAAAAATCTCACAACACTGAAATTTTTGAAATCAACATAATTAGCTAGTGAATATCTAGTGCCACATACAATGATCATCACGTAGCTTGAAACGCATGTAGCTCATACATAATCTCCATTGCGCAGATCAGTTCGTAAGCATCGATTGTGGATGGTTAGGCAGTAGTGACTATAGCTACTACTCGGACAACACCTCAGGAATACATTACCGTTCTGATGCTTATAGTCAATTTGTCGAGGGTGGTGTGAGCCATGAGATTTTACCAGAGTTCATGGTTGGTAAGAAGTACTCCCTCCGTTCCATTTTAATTGATTCCAAAACGGATGTATCTAGACATATTGTAATACTAGATACATCTATATTGGATTCAATTAAAATAGAACGGAGGGAGTATCAATTATGGAATGACCAACAAAGAACCCTGAGGAGCTTCCCAAACGGTTCGCGGAATTGCTATACTCTACCATCCGCCTTCGGTAAGAAGTATCTATTGAGGGCATTTTTCACTTAATGGAAACTATGATGGGTTGAACAGGACTATGGACGGATCCCCGTTTCTGTTTGGGCTCCATGTTGGCGTCAATTTCTGGCAGATGGTGAACCTAACAAATTGGGACCCATCAAGGACGATGCATAAGGAGGTACTCACCATTCCTCCAGATAAGTATCTGTCGGTCTGTCTGATAAACTTTGGATCAGGGACTCCATTCGTGTCTTCGTTGGAGCTGAGGCCACTAGACGATGCGATGTACCCTTTTATCAGTAGTGGCTGGTCAATCAGCAACATTCAACGGTACAGATTTGGCAATATCACTGACTTTATCACAAGGTGAGAGTCACTGACATCCATAATAGTTTTCCCGTAGATGAAAATAAACATAACAGAGAAACCGCTCGTATAGTGTGCAAACTATTAACCTGTTTTCATTGATTTTGTACTGTGATGAAGATATCCAACGGACAAATATGACCGGTTCTGGCAGAGCTGGGCTCTGACCGTCCAGACCACTCCTACTCGTTGATCAGCCTGAACACTAGCAGAACAGTGAACAGCTCACTTAGCGTTGATGCCTTCCGAGTACCGCAGCCCATCCTGCAGAATGCCATGACCATAGACACAAAGTACTCCTCTATGACAATCAATGTGTCAGTCGATCCCAACCTAGACTTCAGGAGCCAAGAGCTTATCCCGATCTTCCACTTCGCCGAGATTGCCAGCAATAGTCCAAGCAGGACGTTTACCATCTACGGTGCCAGCGAGTTGCTGTCCCCATACGTGTACCTGTCGCAGATGCAGGCATACAGCATGTACCCGGTGAATAAGTTCTTGAGCGGCACAAACTTCACGTCCTTCACCTTAAACAAGTCGGCCAACTCGGCGCTCCCACCGCTCATCAACGCGTTCGAGTTGTACTCACTTGTTCCGATGGAGAACTTCACCACTTCCTCTGACGACGGTATGTAACGAATAAATCTCACTGAATCGACATATAAAGATTCCCTGCTCTATTTGACACTGGCCGGATTCTTCAAATAGTGTAGCAGAAACAAATTGCATATGAAATGATTATGCAACTTACTTAATCATGTCCAACATATACAACTTACTTAATACTCGATTCAAGTCAAGTTTGTTTTCATTCTGAGTTTGTTCTTGAATTGCAGTTGATAACATCAATGAGGTCAAGAAACAATACCATTTGACAACACTAAACTGGAACGGAGATCCATGCTCCCCAAGAGAGTATACCTGGGAAGGTCTCACTTGCGACTATTCAAGTGAAAACCAGATTCCGAGGATTGTCCGACTGTAAGGACATAACCCTTTGTTAGCTCAATAGTGTCATCAAGCTAACGAATATTAGTAAGACGAGGTATTTTGCAGAAATATGTCAACCAGCGGACTGGCAGGTGGATTAGCCGTATCATTCACGAACATGTTATCACTCGAAAGTTTGTAAGTGGGTCTACCAAATACTCCCTCCGTTCCAATTTAATTGACTTGCTATCCACCAAATATGGATGTATCTAGACATGTTACATGTATAGATACATCCACATATGGTGTATAGCAAGTCAATTAAATTGGAACGGAATGAGTACTATTGATGAGCTACATAGAATTATGTTGACATATATTTTACCCTAAGCACCAAAATTTATACAGGGATTTATCACACAACAATTTGACTGGAGTGATTCCAGACTATCAACTAAAGTCACTTAAAGTTCTGTAAGTACCTAACCTGATTAGATATGTCGCTGGTGATATAAATTTCAAATGAGTGATTTAACTATTATTTTCAGTAACTTGTCAAATAACAATCTTGATGGACCAATCCCTGATTATATTCTTCAACGAGTTCAGGCCGGTCTGCTCGACTTAAGGTTTGTTATGCTTCGTTTTATGTAACCCCTTATTAGATTATTTGTTATCAAACTAAACAACTACACCTAAAAGGAATAGACTCGACATAAGATTGGTTATCACAGACCCGCAAAAAATTAAAAGGGTTGATTATCATACAAACAATTCGAGTTTTTTTTTAAATGGAAACAATTCGAGGTATATCAACAACATATGCACATTACTGTTTGTGCATGTGTTAAAGCACATCTGAGTTTGGCTTTCCCTGGCCACTGTTTAGATATTGTTATACTCATGTCCACCACACTTTTCTAGCACCATATAAGAGCAGCCCCACTTGTCATATACATAAACTTTAGGAAACATTCCACTCATATAAGTTGTGGTGGCCAATTTTGATGCCACAAAAATTGTGTAAAGAGGACTTTCGTGTGCGTTATATGGATCAAAACATGACCTTAATCATGTTAACTACCATCTAGAAACTATAAATGCTTCATCATTTATCGTCTTTCAAAATGGGAGGGAGATAAGGACCTATTTGTAAGTACACATTATTTAGAAACCATGTAATTTTTTCATTTGAAGGGTAGAGTCCTTCCGTTTACCAGGTTAGTCGTGGTATAAAGAGGCATGTTATAGTCATAACTCAGAGCAGCTGAGAAATTTGAGCTAATTTTTTATTTATGTTGTTTAATTGTTTCACTAGATTGGAAGACAATCCCGTATGCTCAAACAACAAAGATACGTACTGCTCGGGTAAGAAGAAGAAGAAGAGGAACACCACACCTATCTTGCGCATCGCAGTGACAGTTCCTATGGTACTGATATCCCTCATAGTAGGGATGTGCATCCTCTGGAAGTTATATTGGAAAGGTAAAAGTAATCTATACGCCATAAATTTCTTTCCGTCAACGCAAGGGTGGTAAATATTAGACGGAAATACCAGACCTAAATTTCCTTGTAAAACAAGCCCTCCTCGCCTTGCAGAGAAGACAGGAAACAGTGAGGACTATGCTATGTATGAAGAGGAAACTCCCCTACATATTGACGTCAGACGGTTCACATATACACAGCTGAAACTCATAACAAACAACCTTCCACTCAATCATTGGAAAGGGAGGTTTCGGTATTGTTTATCACGGAGTACTAGAGAATGGTGATGAAGTAGCTGTTAAAGTGCTTATGGAGACATCGATAGAAGAGTCAAAGGACTTCCTCCCTGAGGTACAATACAAATCAAACTATCCCACATTAGTATTTTTGTCAAGGGAAAGTTTAAGTCTGGCAGACATATAAAACCATATCCAACGTCCGTATCAGTCATATACTAAAATAGCAATATATGGAATACATAGAGGAAGTCTACATACGATCTTAATTTAAACACTAACGATGAAGAAGTTACAATGCCATTGTAACCCTCCCCCAACCCTAACCTCCCCGGCCCTCCTCTAGCAGCCCGTGTGACAGCGGCAGGGCCTCTCTCTCCAGGCGGGCGACCCTTCCTTCTCTGTGGCAGCGGTGACGATACCAAGTCGGCGGTGGCGTGGTGCCGTGGCCCTCCAGAGGCGATCCCGGGGAGCGGAGGAGGCTGTTATAAACGATAGCAAGAAAAACGACGAAGTAGCGGAAAGATCAAACCAACGGGGACACGAGATTTAAGGTGGAAAAACCCCTCCAACAATGGAGGAGAAAAAATCACGGGCACCAGCCAGCAATACTTCACTATATCGGGTGAGGTTATAAACGTCGGGGATTTACAACGTGTGACTTATCCCAACCGGCGGCTTACAAGATGTATATATGGTGGTAAAACCCTAGGTCGGCTGCAGTCCGACCCGGAAACGACGTGTACCGTACGGCGCGGGCCTCCACTTCGCTCCGAAGTTAGCCTCTCACTTTATATCTTCATATGAATTTGGAACACATCAAAGTAACAGAGGCGGTGGCCTACACCTAGAGGCCGTGCTCCTCATGGCTGCGGCCGACGGCCCAGATCCGCCCGGTCTTTGGGCCTAGGCGGGCTCGGTCCGGCGCCATGACTATGACCATGACTAGAGGCGTTGCTTTTGGAGAATCTCGTTTGTAATCCTGGTGTTGTTTTCGGTGGTGGTTAGAGTGCTGCTATTGCGAGGTGTTTCATCACCGTGACGGGGTCTTTGTTTTCTTTTTCTCTCTTCTTTATTTGTTTCTAGTTGTGTGCATCCGTCATGTCTTTGGACATCTTGTTGGTGCAGAGGCTGTGTGTAATTTGTATCTCCGTGATATTAATATATTTGCTTTATCAAAAAAATATACATATAGCATTGTAACTTCTTCATCGTTAGTGTATAAATTAAGATGTTTCCCATCCATGGATATTCTATTTAACACCATGTAGCGCTTTCTATAGACATGATCATATTATCTTCATTATGCAATATGAATTTCTATAAAACCATTATTGATTTGTTAAACATATTTAAAACATTAAATATGATACCCTCATATTTGCTAGGGCCAGCTTGGTAGTTCACAAAAGCGATGCAGCTGACTTCAACTATAGAAAGTTTGGTAACTATATTTTAACGCAGGTACAAACCTTATCCAAAGTTCACCACAAGAATCTTGTTACTTTGCAAGGATATTGTCAAAACAAGAAGTGCCTAGCACTAGTTTATGAATTCATGCCCAGAGGAAATCTTCAACAACTTTTAAGAGGAGGTTTCTCTCTTTAACTTTTATTAATGTTTCTATCATGCATAGCTAACTTAGGTACAACAAATGGAACTTGTAGTAAGTTATTATTGCTAACTTGTATTTCGATGGTACATACATAGTTTGTGTTTTAACACAATAAAATACAGTGATTTATTTTAAACATAATTTTTTTCAATCTTACAAATAAATTCACCAATTCAGGGTTCTACTTCCTGCAAAACCAACTACAAAGAGACCAAAATGCAAGCATCTTTCATTAAATACTTGGGAATCACACACTTTCCAAAATCTACCAGTATATTGTGCCTCGCAGCATAGCATAAAACTTTACATTCTTCTTAAGTACAAAAAATAAAGTCGAAACTCAAACTACTATACCTTTGACATTGTACTGCAATAGCTATTTTTGTGTTAAACTAAATTTCCATGCTATAAGGTGTGGTTGACTGTCTATTGTTACTCTTGCTAGTCAATATAATTGAGTTGGTAGATGCAGTTTACTCTATACAAATATTTGCCTAACAGGTGAGGACACCATAGCTTCTTTGAGTTGTATTCTTATTGTCCTAACATGAAATGGTCATAAGTATTTTGCTAACAAATTTGGCCTGTCATGATTACGTTCTTATAGGGTAAGTCATAGCCATGTCATGATACTCACAATTGCTAAACATGTACATCTTTAAGCTAACAATAAACAAAGCAACTAGAGAGGTATTGCATTCAAAGAATGTTTCAAAAGCTTGGATTGCTTGTTAATTGGATTTGTATATAAAAAATGCTGCAATAAAGAGAAGGAAACACAATGGTCTCTCAAAGATCAAAGTGGCATGTGTAACTATCATTTGCTAGCTTGAATATTTGCATAAATTAGAAAATCGCGTACAGTAAGTATTCTACCATGAATGAACAAAATTTCACTTACATTAACTTGTGATGTATTGATGCAGGAGAGAACTATAGTTTGAATTGGGAACAACGACTTCATATTGCATTTGATGCCGCACAAGGTTCATATTTCATTTGTTGCTTGCCTTCTCATCATGTATGTATATGTGTGTTGACAACGTACGAGTTTTAATAAACTGCAGGACTAGGGTATCTACATGAGTTATGCAACCCATCAATAGTGCATAGAGATGTGAAGACCCCCAACATCCTTCTAGACAAGAATCTAGTAGGGCTAATATCTGATTTTGGACTTTCCGGGCATTTAATGATGCTCACACACACACATATCTACTGTGGTTGCTGGCACTCTTGGCTACGTCGACCCTGAGTATCATGCAACTTTCCAACTCACTGTCAAGACAGATGTCTACAGCTTCGGCATTGTGTTGCTGGAGATCATCACCAGCCACCCCCAGTAATCATGGACCCTCAACCCATCCATCTACCAAGTTGGGTGCGAGAAATGATAGCCAAAGGCAACATTCATGATGTCGTGGACAAGAGGTTATTGGATCAGTATGACGTCATTTCTCTGCAGGGCGTGATAGACCTTGCCATGAACTGTGTTGAAATCGCAGCCATCAATAGGCCGTCCATGACCGAGGTTATTTCAAGGCTCAAAGTGTGGTTGCCAACAGTTCCAAGCGAAAGGAAAGTTGTTTCTGGAGTAAGCAACGAGGAGAGATCCTTCCGGTCTGGTAATACTAGTGGGATGTCAGAAATAAGCATACTTTCTGGGCGGTGAAGAAAATGCCCACTGAGGTATTGTTGCATCTGTCTAGACAAGTTTGGTAATTTCTTAAGTGTGTTGTTCTCGACTGTTTATATACTGTAATTTTGTCATTTTTATTGAAGTTTCTAATCTTGCTTGTTTACTATTTTTCATGAAAATGCAAAGGACCTTTGTGTTTCATTTCATTGAAAATATTGAAGTTGGTTTACAGTCCTCCTAAGAGGTTGATTGGTGCGATGAAGTAAAACTAGTGCACATCCCAGGTCGTTGGGAGGATAACCCTGAGCCTATGGGCGTCGGCCCTATAGCCCAGAGTGCGGCTTCCACCTTGATCATGGCCACTATAATGTTGACAGAGAGTTGAGATCCATCAAAGATGCAGTCGTTCAGTTGCTTCCAAATCATCCATAGCACGAGAAGGGTTGCGGTCTTGCGGATGCAAGGCCTTCTTGCATCTGCTTAGGCGTGCTCTGCCTGGCATGATGCCACCAATCCACCAGAGAGGCGGTGTCCTGATCTGGCACTGAGCAGGGGAGATGAAGCAAGGAGAGTATTGCGTGCCAACCTGTCGGGAGTAGGGGTACTCAAGGAGAAGGTGGCACGTAGCCTTTAGGAGCCTGGTTGCAAAAGGGGAAAGAGACATTGTGTTGCAGGCCACAACGAGCTAGATGGTCAGACATCCAACATCGATCTACGTTCACGAGCCAATGAAATAATTTGACACACAGGGGCGCTTAGCATCCAACTGAGCTCCATCGTTCGTCGGAAAGTACAGGCTGTATCTAGTTCCCTGCAATGGGAGGCTGATTATGGTCCGCAGAAGCTTCAGCCCAAAGCATGGGTGTGGACCACAACAGCTGCCCTCAGCGGTCTATGCTTTCGATGACGGTGGCGACCCGTACAGCTGGGTGCCGGTAAGCAGTTTTGAGGGGCATGTGATATTCGTGGGTGATGCCTGCTGCAGAGCTTTCACCGTCGAGGCTTCTTCCGGGAGCAAGATCAGAGAGAACCACATTTGCTTCATTGACGAAGAGCTGGCGGCCATTTTCGATGCTGGATGGGAAAGCGTTGGACGCAGCCCTTTTCGCTCCGAGCTGTCCTACAACGTGCGAAGCAAGTGCATCCGCACGTATCGGCCCTGTGAGCCGACACGGGCAGGCGCAGCCAGCGTGCCAGCCAGGGCGTGGCAGTGTGTTGCCGTGCAGCGCTTACCTCTGCATCGGCACGAAACCCCGCCACTCCCGCCAAGTATGTACTCTGAAGCCCAGCTGCGGCTGTGGGAGGTGATGGACTGCCTGGGAGCACAAGAGCCACACTACACCACTAGAGTAGATCCTCCTATGGACGCTGCTGCAGGAAGACGCAAGAGTGTCACCGCAGTCGTGTTAGTTGACATCCCTAAAACAACAAATGGTCGCCACCAGTGGAGATTCGAGGGGGGAAACGCCGGTCCGGGCACCAGGCTGCGGAGGTGGCGGCACACAAAGCAGTCACATTCCTACGAAGTGCGTTCCGCAATACTTTAGACGACAGCCCGTGGAGTTCCATCCCACATTACCATACGCATGTCGACGACAAAGATGCAGGGGAGGAAGATCAACCAGAAGGACAAGGCCACCCAGAGCTGAATTGGCGTATCATGGATCTGCTAGAGTTGATCTGACATGTTTATGGCACCACGTTCTCGATGTAGACTTTCGGATCACAAAAGAGCGGACCACTTTGGGAATGTTAGTGTTGCAATACAGAAATACACCAATATTTTCTTCGTAATTTTACATGAAATCAAGTTTTATTTTTTTCTTTAAATGGGGAAGCCCCAGCCTCTGCATCGAAAAGATGCATACGGCTTTTACTAGAATTCCATTGCTAGCGGTTTTTCCCCGTTTTTAGTAGTAAAGTTTTTTCAATGAGGTGTATTTACGCTGAAACCAGTTGTGTTTTTTCTTCTTTGCTGAATTATTTATGGGTAATATTTTAGTTCCAATTATTGACAGAAGACATAATTCACAATTATAGTAAGTAAATGATGCTAACAACTTTTCTAATATATCCACAATAAGTTCTCTCCTAGAAGTAGAGCTGCAATGTACTCGCTCCGTTTCGACTTAGTTGACGCGGATTTGTTTAAATACAGATATATTTAATAAACGTGTATATGTCCATATTTAAACAAATTTGCGTCAACTAATTCGGGACGGAGGGAGCAGAAGAGATACACAGTGTAGAAAGCGGTCGTCAATTGTACAGCCTAGGAACCTTATTGACGTCGACATGCAAGTTCTCGCGACGACAGTGGCTCGGAGACCACCACTTATCTACTTAGCGTGCAAATCCCAAATACAAGCTCGAAGGTCTGGGGCCAAGCAAAGCACTGATATACCCGACCTTATCCCCTCAGGTTCGGCCAGAAACTCACCCGAGGTCCTTGAAAACTAACCTTCTTACAGAGAGAAAGTTTCATTAAACTAACGAAACTTACGAGTTGCGAGATAACGAGATTTCAACCTAGAGTCAAAAGAGTGTGAGTTAAGGAGAATACCAAGACCAAGAGATTTGTTCCTAGCCAAGACAGAGCTTAGCAATGGCAATGACACTAGAAAGCAGCAGCTAGTGTAACCCTTCTAAGTAGTACGGCACTCCTACACGGCTACACTGAACTCAATTCTAACAAAGTGAAATAAAGGTTCCCAACCTTTAAAAACTTTTCGCAGTGGTCATTTCATCTTGAATGCATACAATCATATTATGCAGCAAATTCCGCCACCATAGTAGGTAGTTATAGCACGATATTCATGCATAATTTTTTTCATCCCTCAAATAAACATGTGGCCATGAGGAGATCCTTAAATGTGAAAAAGTGATATTGGGGCAAACCATTATTTTTCATTTAAAGAACTCCCGAATTTCTCCCAGAGTGTGTGTCTATGACATAATGTGGATCTGCACCTCACGTGATAGACAGGCCAATTTTATTCAATTTTGCAGGGATATCTCAGGATTTATCCCTATATTATTGTGTACTGCAAATGATGTGTAAGCCATCATTTAAACCTCAACAAACATTGAGGAAATGTCATGCAGTCTTACCACGAACTGCTGAATATTAATCAGACTGTGCTTGATGCCTCCTGCAAAAGGACTTGAGCCTTTCGAGTCCTTGCTTCAGTGTTGGTGGCTCCATAGCAAAGGTGATGCGCATCCAGTTTTCCATGCCCAAGGCTTTCCCTGAAAATGACAGTTAGAACAAATTCAACCAAAACAGGGGGAAAAATGGTGTGGTTGCTGCTCGACACACACAATAGTACTAATCTGTTTTACAGCCACATACCAGGCAACAGTATGACTGATTCCTCCTTTGTCAACTTGCTGCAGAACTCTTCATCGTCAGAAATGTCTGACAATTGTGAGACATCCAGTTTTACCTGCAAAACATATTTTTTTAGGATATCCCCTTTCACCTACCAGAAATGGAAAAATTGCAAACGATGTTTCTGTCTACCTTACCATCATAAAAAATGACCCCTCTGGTTTGTACGGACAAGTAATACACTTGATGTCATTTATTTCATCATAACATATCTCTGCAGTCTCCTTCAGCAGCCGGACAATGTTGCTGAAGAATTCATCATTTGTGTTCTTGATCATATGAGGAATTGCTCCCTGGTGAATGGACTAGACAACTTAGATGATGCACTGTTGTTTTCAATCCTCTAAAATAAGATCACGGACAATATGCACTGAAGTCACTACTTAAACTTGAAAATGAAGGTTCATTACAGGAAAACTTCAATCTGAATGGCAACTTGCAGAATGTTTCATTAGGCTAATAACCAGCCTGACATAGAACAGTAGCTGTTTAAACTGAAGAAATGTGGGATGGAGGTGTGGACAACGTCTTACATCCCATCTATGCATATATACAACATTATTTAGTGCAGAAATCAAGTAAACTGAAACAAACAGGAAAAAGGAACTAGAAAGGCAGAAACTAAAGAGGCTTAGCAATATGCACTGAAGTCACTACTTAAACTTGATAGGAAAACTTCAATCTGAAGGGCAACTTGCAGAATGTTTCATTAGGCTAATAATCAGCCTGACATAGAACAGTTGCTGTTTAAACTGAAGAAATGTGGGATGGAGGTGTGGACAACATCTTACATCCCATCTATGCATATATACAACATTTTTTAGTGCAGAAATCAAGTAAACTGAAACAAACAGGAAAAAGGAACTAGAAAGGCAGAAACAAAGGAGGCTTAGCAATAGTCATGAGTAACAAGAGCACGAGGCTCAAGACCTCGACAGCCTGGGACCAGTGGCGGCGCTACGTGTAGACTGTGATGTCAACCTACACCCTTGAAATTTTTGAATTTTATGCATTAGTCCTCAGTTCTGTAAGGCATCAACATGCAATGACATCACATGCCATGGGTACTAGAGCCGCCACTGCCTGGGGCCATGCTGGAGTGATAATAGATACAGAAGCAAGATATTTAGGTTCTATTGTATTCCAAGACTATAAGTCCCCTTATAAATATGCCCTAACACACTGAAATCAGGCATAACTTGCGTAAACATTGATATATAAACCTCTACGAAAAATACGGAGACTAACTTGATCTCTGAAGATTTAATCTTGCCAGAAGAGGAAAAGTTGACAATGGTGCTGATTATGTAAGCATAAGGTAATTTCTTAGAGCACATCGGAGTGAAAACCAATGCATTTAATTGATCTCTCTCCATAAGCAACATAAACAGTAACGTTCCATTTTAGTAGGTATGTACATAAGCTACTGGAGATGAGAAAATTTCACAAGCTTTCGAAGATGAGTAAACTTCACGTAAGTATATATATTTTGGCTATCAACAAACGACAATCCTAGCTTATATTGGATTTCATAAACTACACATACTTTAGCATTAGGTTTCAATAAAGTATATAGCTGCCGAACCCTGTTACCTTGGAACACAGTCTGACATATGAGACTTATTCGTCAGTGAAACTGACATGCAGGGCATAGCCATTACAATCCAAACTATGTGTAGTTTTGTGAAATGTGCAGACAATCTTGGAAGAAAGTATATTTGGGAAAGTGATGCTTAGTTTGGAGGAGACTGACCTCACATTTACGTTAAATATTTCTGAATATGCTAGACGTATATTCAGGAAAGTACTTGTTATTTGCATTGATTCGTAACGTATGCGGTTTATTAAAACTATCAGAGAACAACACACTTGACAGGATAACACAATTTTTGGCTGCCGGATGGTAAGTTCAACTTGTTAGATTCCATCTCATAAAACATGGATGTGTGGTTTACTGAAATATTAATAGGTATTATCTGCAACTCTTGTTGTGTATTGTGTGTAAAGAAAAGATTGTCCACGTACATTGCTACATTTCCATAAAGTACCTACGCTAAAGTAGAGAAGTACCTAGTTGGCTAACTAGATAACTACCTAGATACTGTACCATATAAAGGTGATAGGTGATTGACATCGCACTATTGACTAACCTGAAGAAATGTTGCAGGATCTGATATAAGATTTACGAAACTTCTGAGGGAATCAGCAACCTAATAATGAACACATCAGAGCAAATTCAATTTGAATATCAAAGAATGAATAAAGGTATCAATTAACTTGACATGGAAACGATGATGATGCATAGGAGTCTAATGTATGAAGAAAATAACACACATAATGTAAAAATGGGAACACACTCCAAAATGGGAAATTTCTTCACATTGTTAGTGCCAAAAAGCATGAACTATCACTAGCACAAATAGAAAACCACATACAGAAGTCAGTAAAAAATTCTATTAAAGTATCTTTGAGGTGTTTAGCACAGCTAAAAAATGACATGTGAGATATACTCTCTTATATAGCACAAAGGACGTGAAGTTCCATCATGTGGTAGGAAAAGTTCAACAAGTTCGTGGAAGCAACTAATTTTCAAGGAACTTTTAGATGGAAAGTACGTGCAGAGAAGGTGACATAATGTTTTGAAACACACAAATCACACTTCACATTGGAGAACCAATTCGGGTTCGTAAGAATAATACAAATTCGCTACAAGTAACAGATCCAAACCAAACTACTAAATAAAGTTATATGCAATTAGTTAGAATCACCTTGGTTTTTCTCAGAATGCCTTTAGGGTCACAAGTTGCTATCCAACCAAGCCTCCAGCCAAGTACAGCCCATCTCTTTGATATAGCTCCCAAAGTGATTACCGGAACAGTCTCTCCAAACACACCCATTGGCACAAAAGATGTGCTACCGTAGACAAGGTGGCCATATACTTCATCAGAGATGACTAAAATACCGAGCTTGCTTGCTATATCTGCAATCTAATTAACATGCAAGCATGTGGTAAGCTCTACTGCAATAAAGAAAAGAAAAAGGCTACATAGTACCGTACAAATGCCATACTAACCTTGGCCAAATGTTCGTGTGTATACACACTACCACAAGGGTTATTGGGATTAGTAATCATTATTGCTACAGTGTTCTCATCTGCAAGAGCTTCAACAGCTTCCAAGTCAACTTCCCATCCTCTCCCAGGAACAAGATCATAATGCCGTACTTCCATCCTATGAAACACTGCATGTGCTTAATGTTTTGGGTAACCAGGCCTCGGAAGCAATATGTTGACACCGGGTTGACCAAAAACAGACATCACAGTCTCGATTGCTTGGGTACCACCACAAGTAAGGAAAATATCATCATGGGAAAGCTTGTAAGGGAGATCACGGGACAGATATTCAGCAACAGCTCTGGATTTAAACAGACAGTATCAATAAAAGCAACAGCACTGACACACTACTCAGACAGCACAGATGAAACTTTTTCATAAATCGTCTTAGTGTTAACAAATACTGTTGGCAACTACTGAATCATGAGACGTGTACATGATAAATTTCAATATGTTTCACCTAGACAGAAAAAATACTGAAGACGAGGTGGAAAAAATAAAATTGCTTGTTGGAAGGTAACCCCTATCCATGGGGGTAGGCTAGTCTTTATAATTCAAGCTTCAGTAATGTGGCCTTTTATATCCTCTTTTTCTATCCGAAAACCACATGAATTTTCAAGAGCATTTGTTTCTTTTATGTCCCTCAGTTAAGGCAAAAATAGCTACCTTTCATAGGAAATTTTCCATCGACTCAAATCCCTTGAAAATATTCATTTGTATGATGCAATCAAACAAACTTTGGTGGAAACTCAATCCTAAAGGAATCAAGTGGGCATGATATAGCAATACTGTGTTTCTTAAATCCTGTAAATCGAAGAGGCGCTAGGCCGCTACAATGTACTCATTTTCAATGTAACTTCTAGGAAATTTGGCTCATTGGCACAGTGGCTAATTAAGGAGGGTACAGATGTCTTCTTCTTAGAACAACTTTGTGGGATGATACTCATTTTCAGTGGGATCAGTTAAAGCTGTGGAGCACAGATGTTGTGTTATAATAGCAGCTTTGACTTGTTTGTTGGAGCTCTGCTTCTTCAGTAAGCTTTCAGCAGTAACTGAAGATTTATGGCAGCTTTGACCTCGTTTGTTGGAGCTCTGCTTCTTCAGTAAGATTTCGATACTGAAAAGACTAAGATAATAGGCTTTGCGCATGCGGTTGGTCACTTTTTAGACTTATTCGTCTCTTCTAGCCATGTGATCTGAGGGAGTTGCTGAAGTCACCAAAAGTTTAACTGAATCTTATTTTATGAGCGTACGAATTCATGGAACTGAAACAGAGATAAGGGGATTTTTATAGGGATCAAAGTAGTCCTTAGGAGTATGTTGTAATAGCAGTCACTGAATCTCTCCCATTCATTCGAGGTAATCAATCCATCATCCATGGTAGGAGTATGTTCTGAAACAATAGCGATGGGAGCCAGGAAGAGACGTGCACTGACCGGCGAGCGGAGAGGGCGATTGTGGGTGACGAGTACCCGTTGTACTCGCCAGATCGCACGGCTGCGACAACGGCTTCCTCCGCCTCGGGCGCGGTGCGGAAGGAGGGGGAGGAGGATGGGTCGCCGTGGCTGAGCGGGATCACGGGCCGCGGGCCGCGCTCGTCCAAACAGGCGTGAAGCTGGAGGAGGTACCGCTGGATGCTCCTCTCGCCGGCGGCCGCCACGGCCGGGTTCGGGGACGCGAACCGCCAGGTCTTCCTTCCGCCGTCTTCCACCGCCGGAGCAGCCACCGGCCGGGGTCACGAGCTGATTTTGCAGAGGGTTTTTTTTTTCTGTGATGTGATTTCGCAGAGTTGAAACGAAAGCTTTGTCGTTGGCGCTTAAAAAGAATATTAAAAGGTTCTGAAACACGAAAGTAGCCCGGCCCAAGTAATACTCCCTACTGGGCTTTATGCGCACCCCTCTCTCTCGGATATCGCGCTGCGTTTCTGCGTTGTGTATTTATACGGTAGGAGTATTTCCGTCGCGGGTTGCATGCGAACCAAAGTACAACGTTTCGAAATTGAAAAAATACGTTGTCTAAAAATAATTTTCCACGAAGTACGTGAAAAAAAGTACAAATACAATGAAACTCGAAGTAAAAAAACCCGAAATACTACCTTTGTTTCTAAATATAAAATGTTTTAACTTTTTTTCCACATTCACGTCTATCTAAACATATTTTAGTGTGTATGTTCACTCATTTTATTCCGCACATAGTCAACATGTGAAAGATCTAAAACATCATATATTTAGCAACGGAGAGGGTGTAAAACACTAAAGTATAAGTACTCTGAAACCCAAAGTATAAAAATATTTAAATCTGAAGTACAAAAATACTGAAAACCGAAATGAAAAATTGTGAAATACAAAAATCCCAAAGTACAAAAGAAATCCTGAAGGACAAAACTCCCCAAGTACAAAATACAAAAAAAGAAGAAGTACAAAAACAATGAAATCTGAAGTTCAAAAATCGTAAGTCCCCAAGTATAAGAAAACATCCCCTGCTATAAACTCTTCTTTGACATGCACATATAAACATTTTTGAAAAGGAGAATTCGTAGGTTTTTATTTCATTCGAATGTTTAAACATCCCTATGCTTAGTAAACATTTGTTATTTATGTTAATAAACTCAACCTCATACCCCTTGGTCTTTTTTTTAGATAAAGAGTATATATTAATATCGCGGAGATACCAAATACACCCAGCCTATGTAACAACGCAATAACCTAGGGTATTATGGATGCACACATCCGAAAAACAATAAGAAAAGAAACAAAAAAGAAAAATCTCGCTACAGAGTTACAGTCCTTGCAACAGCAGCACAACCACCACCAAAACAATACCTAATGTTCAAGTTCTCCAAAAGCGACGACTTCAAGAAGGAAACAGTGCACAAACACCGTCGTCGCCCGATCAAAGATCATGGGTTTTCACCCTGAAGATAGTCCCCGCTCTCAAAACAATGTATTCAACAAGACGATTGTCAGGCACAACCAATTAAAGTCAGACCTTGAATTTTCACCCTGAAAAGTAAGACTCTGAATTTCACTCGTGCTGTCGCCCCCACTTACATACGGGTGCTACAATTTCTGAAGCTCCAAGCAAGTTCCTCCTTGCAGCAAAGGCTCCAATCGCCATTGCTAGTCCTACAATCTCGGCTTTTGTGACATTCTCCGCTTCTGACTTCACCATGGATTTTCCCATGATGGCAACAGAAGCAGAGCTTCGCGTCGCTCCCTCCGACACGGCCGAATCTCATCCGATCCAGCAGTCTCTAGGCATAAAAGTCCATGCGAGATCGCCATCGGAGTATTCCAGAACCCGACACTCCAACCAAATCAAAGAAGACAGGCGTCAGGTAAGTCTTCATCCGGTCGCAACATGGCGTCGCAATGACCAGACCCGCCTACACGAGTGGCTGCCGGTTGTCCGATGATCAAACCGCCGCCATCACGTGTTCTGGCCTCACGATCCAGACGCCACCGTCCTGTGTCGCCGGCAACATGATCTAGCCGCCGCCTTCAGGCGTCGCGGCCTCTTGATCCGGCAGGACGTCGGCCTTCCGATCTGTACGCATAGCTGGACGCACGATTCCGAGGCAGCAATCAACCAACGGCATGCATGTGAGATGGTGAGGCTGTCAGGCTCCGCTAGATGCATCCTCCCGTGCACATGCATGCGCGCACGATCCAGCCGGCCGGCCAGCCGCACGGAACTCAGTTTCAGAACGGATCGAAAACGAAAGAAGGCTGCCGAGGCTTATTGGAAAGAAAACAAGTACTCCATTAGTGGACAATTACTCCATTTAATCAACCTATATTTTCTTGATAGCCACTTTGCTTCCAAAATAAGATTTGTAAATATATAAGTCTATCCCTTACCCCTTCAGTTATTTCTATAACAGAGAGAACGAACATAGTTTGTAAGAATAAGTCGATCTTCGTGTGAGAGAAATTTGCCCTCCTAGCATCCAACTTTATGCAAAGCGCCCTTCCATTCTTTATGAAATAATTAGTGGATATGGACAGCCAATCATCTAAAAGAGACACATTTTAACAACCAAAGAATTGTTTATGTCGATTCTTTCCCGTGTGTACTTGGTTTCTTCCTTCTATAATTGATCAGCGGAGCCTTTGACAAAATAATAATAATTTATTTCTTCATGTGTGCAACATAAATCATGTATATTTCTAAATCTTCACGATGTTTAATTGGTCAAATACACAACCATCTCATGTTAATAATATTTATCAACTTGACTACTGTGTGCAATTGGATCTTGCATATTCATGTTCGAAAAATAATGTTAAATTATTCTTACATCATCATTGTGGGGGAAGAGGGGGCCATTGCCCCCTCCCCCTATGAACCTAATTAAAAATTGCATATTTCTATAACTTTGTCATATCAAAATTTTAAACCATTCTCTGCCACTGTCAATGACAGTAGCAAGTAGCGGCTAGGCTAAGGCTCATGATACAACATGAACAAACACTCATGTGTCAGGAATCCACACCGGCCTTCCTAAACCTCAAACAGTTTTCGGCACATAATACAAACCATTCACCATAGTTGAACATGTTCTCATTTTCTATACTGCTAGTCGAGCGCGCTCCCGGTAAGAGGAAAAGCGAAGTAAGTTGAACGGAGCATGCAAATAAGAACCCAATTACTCGGTGACGATCAGAGCACTTGAAGAAGATGTCCACCAAGGCGTCCACCCAGCGCGCTTTGTTCGTGGTTGGCATTGTGCTGCTCGCCACGTTCGGCGATACCATGGCCCAAGGTCTCCATGTCTTCTCTCTCTCTCTCTCTCTCTCTCTCTCTCTCTCTCTCTCTCTGTTTTTAGAGTAACTTGCTCACTTTTATTATGTTAATAAACTCAACCTAGATCCCCTTGGTACTTAGTGGACAAGTAATCAATTTAGTCAACCTATATTTTCTTTTAAGATAGCCACTTTGCTCCCAAAATAAGATATATGAAAGTGTAGTCTTTCCTTTACCCTTAAGGCCAAATAATTATTCAAATATGGATATAATAAGTATCATGTAAAGTTTCAGATGCACAAGTTGTGTCCACATCATTTCCTCCAAATATGAACTTGTATATCTACAAGAAAATATACCCTACAAGGCATACATGCGATTTTACAACAACAACAACAACAACAACAACAACAACAACAACAACAACAACAACAACAACAACAACAACAACAACAACAACAACAACAACAACAACAACGACAACAACAACAAAGCCTTTTGCCCCAAGCAAGTTGGGGTAGGCTAGATAAGAAACCCACATAGAAACTTGTGAAAAATAAAAGAAAAGAAAAGGACAAAAGACAAGAGAAAAAGGAGTAAATCAAGGTTCGGGCACATGGATTGCTGATTTCCATGCAGTCCTATCAAAAGCCAAATCTCTAGATACATTCCATTCCTTCAAGTCCCTTTTAACTGCCTCCTCCCATGTCAATTTTGGTCGCCCTCTACCCCTCTTTGTATTATCTATGCCCTAAGAATCCCACTATTAACCAGTGCTTCTGGTGGCCTCCGTTGGACATGTCCAAACCACCGTAGCATGTGTCGGGCCAGCTTCTCTTCAATTGGCGCCACCCTACCTTCTCATGTATCACCTCATTCCTAATTCGGTCCTTCCTTGTGTGTCCACACATCCATCTAAGCATACGCATCTCTGCGACACTCATTTATTGAATGTGTTGTATTTTAGTGGGCCAGCATTCTGCTCCATAAAGCATGATAGGTCAGATCGTTGTCCTATAAAACTTACCTTTTAACTTTTGTGGGACCTTCTTGTCGCATAGGATACCAGATGCTTGCCGCCACTTCATCCACCCTGCCTTGATCCTGTGGCTAACATCCTCATCGATACCACCATTACGTTGCAGCATTGATCCCAAGTATCAAAAGGTCCCGCGGTACACGAGTGTGGAGTCGAAAATCGGCCACTACAAGCTTATGCTGCGCCACGACACACTCCCTGGTATCACCTTGCAGTCCAAACAAGCCCGCCTCTCCGTCCTCCTAGTAAGGACAAAGTCAATCTGGCTAGAATGTTGGGCGCTGCTAAAGGTTACCAAATGAGAAAGCCTCTTCCTAAATAGGGTGTTAGCCACTAACAGGTCGTAGGCTACATCAAAATCTAAGATGTCCTTACCCTCCTGATTCCTATCGCCAAACCCAAAACCCCCATGCACTCCCTCAAATCCCAAGTTAGTTGTACCCACATGTCCATTGAGATCTCCTCCTATGAAGAGCTTCTCCTTTGTGGGTACGCTTCTAACCAGCCCCTCTAGATCCTCCCAGAATTGCCTCTTGATGCTCATGTCAAGCCCAACTTGTGGAGCATAGGCACTGATGACATTCAAGACAAGATCTCCTACAACTAATTTGACTAGAATTACCTGTCCCCTTGTCTTCTGACGTCCACCACTCCATCCTTGAGTCTCTTATCGATCAGGATGCCAACTCCGTTTCTGCTACCAACTAAACCAGAGTACCAAAGCTTGAAGTCGGTGTTCTCTACTTCTTTCGCCTTTTGACCCACCCATCTAGTCTCTTGAATGCAAAGGATATTTACATGCCTCCTAATCGCTGCATCAACTAACTCTCTTAGCTTTCCTGTTAGGGAACCTACGTTACAGCTACCCACCCGAATCCTATTTGCCTCGTCTAGCTTCCTTGCCCTTCGCATCCGTCGAGTGAAATGCGAAGACCCTTGCTCACTTGTCACTACACCCGGGCGATGATGTACCGCGCCACTAAGGGAGTGACGGCTAGCCCTTGCTCATTTAACACCACACCCGAGTTCCGATGTGGCGCGTCACTAAGGATGTGGCGGCCCGGCCCTTGCTCATTTAACACCACACCCGGGTTCCGATGTGACGCGTCGCTAAGAGGGTTACGCCCCAACGAATTACTATTGGGTTTCATATCCATAGGAATGGCTGATTTTTACATTGGCTTGCCAAGCCTATCACAACCCTCTTCCTTTTCCCGGGTTTGGGACGGCTATGCCTAAAAGATATAGGCGGAGTTTTTCCTTCCACAACATAAGGGGAAAAAAGTATAGATCTTGCTCTGCATTTATTTAGCCATTTAGCTAGCTCTAATGGTTGCGGCAAAAAAAATAGTCCAATCTATATCTATACATGCCCTAAAATGAGATGTTAGTGACGTATAATTTTTTTTTCTTTCAACCAAAGAATCCACATCAAATAGTCATTGATCTGTTAACGGGGAGAACATGTTGGTAAAAAAAACTTACTTTGTCATGTTAAGTCGTTTATTTTATTTTAATTCAAACATGAATGCATGGCCTAAACATACCAATGCTTACGCCTTTTACTAATATATGAGCAAAACTTTGCAAAAATGACTCTAATTCGCTATAAATGTTCATCAGAAATACAAAGCACACCAACATACTAAAAAATACATCGAGTTCCTAGACCACGAAGCAACCACTACCGCCGCCTGACAACTCCCGACGCGCCGCTTTATTCATAACATATGGTTAACTTATCCATTTATGAAATGAAAACATGTTTGTACATGAAACTTGCTTTTTATCCCACTGATAAGTTTCCATCCAAAAAAGTTACTTCCTGAAAATACCCTTCATGCGCTAAAATGTACAAAAGCATTTTTGATGGTTTCCAAAAACTATATACACTAGAGAACTGCATTTTATCCGAACAGTTCATATGTCAACTTATCAGATTGTAAGCCATGGACATAATCACATCGGAGTGATATCCATGGCTCTCTAAATGAGTTTTTGGTGATGAATAATAAAAAAGATTAAGAGACTATATGTGCATCTAGTGTAATCAGGAGTTTAAACCTATGTAGACATTGGTGTTGACAACCCCAAAACACTCGAATAACAGAACATTAGATACTCGTAACTTTTTTCTAACTCGATTTTCTATATCTCTAAATCCTTTTTGATTAATAAATTTATCGTTCCCTGCAAAAAAAAAGGTAGTGACGGTGGTACAGCGCACTGATTTGGTGGTCACATGAAATTTTCAGAGTGGTAAAACGTCTAGAAAAGCCAGAACTATCTTGAGCTTTTTTCTTCAATTGCGTGATATCACTTTCTGTACGTGAATTAAGGCGAATTGTAGCAGGAGAGAGAGCATGGAGTAGGTAGCAGCTAGCTAGGGAGACAGAAGGGGGTGTGTTTTGGAGCACCGACTTGACGAGTCGCCCGCCGTGCCGGCCATGGACACGTCGAGTCGCCGGTCAAATCCGCAATAAGAGAGATCGGGGTCCGGTCTCAGCAAGCATCTGGCAGTACTACCCGAGTCTATATACCCCTCCATCTATCTTAGCACTATGTCTGGCCTGGCCATGCATGTACTGTACGTGCCCCTCGTGTGTGTTTTGCTGACCATGAATTAGTAGCTATTCGACTTCGATATCGGTTCATCTATTCCGTTTGTCGAATATCCAGATGTTCTTTGGAGCCATACTGAAACTTGTAGCGTCGGAGTGGTGAAAACAAGACATTCGATCGAAAATCAACGACTAACTGCTGGATCGGCTAAGTTACAACCATTCGTCCATCCAACCGTTAAAAGAAGCAACCTTTGGACATTTCCAAGGCTGAACTGAGCATGTGCATCGGCAAGATCCAGGCAAAGCATTCGACTAGATGGGGTTTGTGCCGACCCGGGTTATGTTTGGTATGCCTTTGGTTTGGTCTGATTTAGAATGGTAGAGCAAGTTGATCTTTGGCTCTTTGGTTTGGTTAGAGCATCTTGAACGAGGCCCTCAAAGCCAGCCCAAACACCCGGGCGGTCCGCCCGGACAACGTTTGAGCCAAAAATCGGCACCCAACCGTGGTCTCCAAATCAGCCCCAAACGTCCGGGCGGTCCGGCACACCCCAAATTCAGCCCATATGTGGGGCGGGTTTGGGGCCGCCGGACGCGTCTGCCTCATGGTCGCTGACAGGGCGGCCCCACGCTTGACCGCCCCGTCGACGCTGATAGGGCACCTTGACCGCATTCATGGCGCAGCGACCGGCCGACATTCATGGCTTACCGGCCGGCGCTCCGCCCGAGGCGGCCATCTCCAACTATAAGGAGAGCGGAGCAAACCCTAGCCGCTCACACATCTGCCGCACTCCTCTCTTCCCCCATCCGCCGCCGCCGTCCTCTCTTCCCATACTCCACCGCTCTTCCCCATCCGCGGCCGCACTCCTCTCTTCCCCATCCTCCACATTCAGCATGCCTCGCCGCCTTCCGACCGTCTGCGCCATGCTCACACCGGAGAAAAGGGCGCAGATCTACCGGGAGGCGTTGGCGCGCGACGCGGCGGAGGTCACTGCACTTGCGGCCCAAGCGCAGGCGGACACGGAGGCATAGGGGGCCGCGGACGCGGCGGTGCAGGCGGCGGAGACGGCACCCGTTGGCGTCGTGAAGCTTGACGCGGAGCCCGCATTCGTCCACATGACGGGTGCGGAGTTTCGCCAGCAAATGGAGGAGGAGGAAGCCGGTATCAAGCGGAGGCGGCGGCGGCGACGGAGCAGTGGAGGGTGCAGGCGGATGCCGAGCAGGCATGGATCCAGGAGGAGGCCGAGCACGTGCGGCGGAGCAGCAGCTCCGGTCGGAGGCGACTGACCGCATCCTCATCGGTCAGATGAGGAACAGGGCCGGCTTCCTCGAGCAGCAGCTGCAGGCGGAGACGACCATGAAGGAAGGCCGCTACGTCGACCTACAAGCGGCCGGATCTGGGACGACCTTCTCCATCTCCAACTCCGACGAGGAGGCACAGGGCGGCACCGGCGACGAGGCACAGGGCGGCGGCTCCGACGAAGGCGGCAACGGTCATCGTCATCTCCGACGAGGAGTAGGATAGGGTAGTACAATAGGCTATGTGGTAGGAGTAGTACGTAGTATGATCTACGTTGCATGGTTTGTAGTAATTTGGTAGCTAGATTTTGGGGTATGTGGTTGTAGGAGCCATGTTTTAGGGGTTGCCCGGACACTGTCCGCGGATACGTCCGGACGTGTCCGCGGATAGTTTGGGGGCCGATTTTGGGGTATGTGGTTGGAGCTTCTCTTAGAGTATCTCCAACGGTCCCCAAACAAGTATCCTTCTGTCTGGACGTGGTTTTATTTATCCGGGCTGTCCGGCACAGATCTAATTCATCCCACATTTTGTGAAGTTTGGGTTAGGAAAAGACTGTCCGGGCATGCCCCTTGGACCAGCCTTTTCTTCTATTTTTTCCCTTTCTTTTGTCCTTATTTTAACCTTCTCTCCTTCTTCACCAATTACGTACAAGTGACCCCACAATTTTGGGTGATATTTTGGGGTAACAGTTATCACTAGTAGGAAAAGGCTTATAGCCACCAGCCTACCGTCGGCGGACGTCGGTATTTACTAGTGGCGTACGCTATTTTCGCACGCCAGCGGTAACCAAGTAGGGGCTAACTACCGCCGGCGGACGGCATCCGTGCCCGCCAGTGGTACTTGACTTACCGCTGGCGGACGGTGCGGCGTGCCCGCCAGCGGTAGTTGGTGCAGCTGGGACTGGAAAACGAGCGAATTACCACTGGCGGACGTCTTTACCTGTCCGCCAGCGGTACATGACTTACCGCTGGCGGGCGCGGCATGTCGTCCGCCAGGGGTAATTTGGCATGTGTATTGATGGCTACGTGTTGGTGAACCCCAAGAGGAAGGTTATGATGTAGACAGCAGAAGTTTTCCCTTGAGAAATCTACCCAAGGTTATCAATCCAGTAGGACTTGATGATCTATCGGAAGGTTGTTGATGTTGACTCCCCCTGGCGCTAGGGAGCTTGCACCAACGTGGAATCTGCACAGACACAAACCAGAACTTTGCCCAACACGAAACAGAGAGGTTGTCAATCTCTCCGGTCTTGCAGAAACAAAGAGTTAAACGTATGGTGTGGAAAACAGCAGGAAAAACAGCAAGTAACAGGAAACAGATGATTGCAGCAGGTTGTGTAAACAGTATGAGGAAATTGGACCAGGGTCCACAGTTCACTAGTGGTGTCTCTCTCAGAACAGATAACTAGCATGTTGGGTAAACAAATTACAGCTGGGCAATTGACAAATAGAGAGGGCATAACAATGCAATACATGCCAAGATGTCTACTATGAAATCTAGTTGGGCATTACAACAAAGTACATAGACCGTTATTCCAACAGCATCTATGCCTAAATAATCCACCTTCAAGGCAGCATCCGCATCCATTCAGTATTAAGTTGCTAACAACAGATTATTGCATGAAGTAAAGTGTGTAATGTAATCAATACAAGTGCCCTTGGACACTGCACCAATGTTTTATCCCTAGTAGCAACAGCACATCTACCATCTTAGACCTTTCTGTCACTGATCCAGATATCTAGAGACTGAACCCACTATCGAGCATAAATACCCCCTCTTGGAGTCACAAGCATCTACTTGGCCAAAGCATCTACTAGCAACGGAGAGCATGCAAGATCAAGAGCACATAGATAAACAACTTGAATAAACATGGTATCAATATTCATCGGATCCCAGCAAACACAACATCTAGCATTACAATAAGATGATCTTGATCATGTTAGGCAGCTCACAAGATCTAAACATGGAGGCACAAGGTAGAGAGACAACCATCTAGCTACTGCTATGGACCCGTAGTCCAGGGGTGGACTACTCACGCATCACTCCGGAGGCAGGCATGGTGATGTAGAGCCCTCCGGTGATGATCTCCCCTCCGGCAGGGTGCCGGGAAGAGCTTCAGAACTCCTCCGATCTGAGATTGACGATGACGGCCGCGACGGAACTTTTCGTGGAATATGATCGACCGTAATAGGGTTTTCGCGTCGCGGAGAATATATAGGCGAAGAGGCGGCGTCGGTGGCCGAGGGGGGCCACCACGCCATAGGGGGGCGCGGGCCCACCCTGGGCCGCGCCCTAGTGTGGCGTGGCCCCCTGGTGGGTCTGCTCCGACTCCCCTTTGGACTCCGTGATCTCCTCGTGATATTATTGACGATGTCTTTTGTTTCGTCCAATTCCGAGAATATTTCCTTAATAGATTTTCTGAAACCAAAAACAGCAGAAAACAGGGAACTGGCACTGTGGCATCTTGTTAATAGGTTAGTCCCAGAAAATGCATAAAAATGATATAAAGTGTAACCAAAACATGTAGCAATTGATATAATAACAGCATGGAACATCAAAAATTATAGATACGTTTGAGACGTATCAAGCATCCCCAAGCTTAGTTCCTGCTCGTCCTCGAGTAGGTAAACGATAAAAACAGATAATTTTTGAAGTGACATGCTACCAACACAATCTTTGATCAAATAACAATGTAATGCACATGATCTGAATGAAGTGATCCAAGCCAATGGTCTATAGTTTGCAAGCAAGTAAATAAAGAGTAAACATAAGTGATCACACAAGTGCAAACTTTCATGAATAACACTATAAAACATTTAGAGATATAATAGTCTAACATAATAGTTAGTTCACAGCAGCAATAATTCTCAACATGAAAGTGTTTGTATCAACACAAAGGAAGATAATAGCTTCAGCTTTTGCTTCAACTTTCAACATGTATATCATATAGATAATGTCAATGCAAAGAATATGATCAACCAAACACAAAGTTATGTAAAAACTGTTATACTGGAGTTGACAATGATGTTTGCTTAAGTAGACAGAAAGAAGTGGGAAAACTGACTCAACATAAAAGTAAAAGAATGGCCCTTCGCAGAGGGAAGCAGGGATTAACATCATGTGCTAGAGCTGTAGTTCCCGAAGGCATATAGAGAGCATAAAATATTGTTTTGTAAGGTAATGGTGTATACAGGTGTCAACAAATCAAATAGCAGGTACTTGTCATCTTCCATGGCTAACTAACTTTTAGAGCGGTTCCGAGAGTTTTTAGGACTGCACTTGTAACAAGCACTTATTGGTGACACTCCTCCCAACCATTTACTTTCCACAAACCATGGCTAACCGAATCCTCGGGTGCCCACCAACATTCACCATGGAGGAGTGTCTATTTATTTATAGGGTGGACTAACCAGCTCTTTAATGCAAAATAAAAGGTGGAGAAGCAGATGAAGCTGCCAATCCTTGTAAATTAATTAGCATGGAAGATGACAAATCTCACTACTACGTCCTTATGAGCTTTTCAAGTAGTGACACAAAAAGGATAATTGTTTTGAGTAGTTAGTAGATAGCACATGAAGAAATTTACTTGGAATGGTGAAAACACCACATAATAGGTAGGTATGGTGGACACAGGTGGCATGGATTTGGCTCAAGGTTTTGGATGTACAAGAAGCATTCCCTCTTAGTACAGAGTTTAGGCTAGCAAGGTTATTATAAGCAAACATCATTATCAACTGGAATAGCAAGAGTGTACATAAAACACAAGGTTTGACGAACCATAGACTCCCACTGTCTTCCTTGTTAACACATAGCCTTCATCCAAAAATTATCTAGACTACTATGGACTTCCAATCATGCAACAGATTATTATAGCAGAAAATCCTTATAGTAGTTCTTCATTAATAGCCATTACTTACATGATGCACAAGCTTAAACATTAATTACTTGACAGCTCAAAACAATTGGCAAGCATCAAATTACTCAAGACAACGATCTAAAAAGATTCATGTAAGCATTTTATACCACTACCACATGCATAGCATTTTTCTGGTCCAACCAAACACCAATCAACTTATTTGACAACTCTCCAAACAGATATAAGTGAAGCAAGAGAGTACTTTCTTCAAAAGAAACTGAAAGCTCTAACAAGAGATGTATGAAAAACTGAGAGCTAACAGCAATAACAGCAACTAGACAGGAATACTCAACAAGTATAAGTGAAGCACAAGAGTATTCTAATGAAAAAGTGGAGCGTGTCTCTCTCCCAAACATGAATACTAGGATCCAACAAGTATAGCACAGCAAACAAAACAAAACAAACTGAAAACAAAAACACACTGACGCTCCAAGGAAGAGTACACTAGTATGAAGCAATAAAAATATAGCACCATTAGAGATGACCTGATAATTTGTAGATGAAGAAGGGGATGCCTTGGGCATCCCCAAGCTTAGATGCTTGAGTCTTCTTGAAATATGCTGGGGAGGTAAGCCTCCCCAAGCTTAAGCTCTTCACTCTTCTTGATCATGTAATATCATTCTCCTCTATCAACACTTGAAAACTTCCTTCACACCAAAACTTAACAGCTTTTCTCATTAGCAGGTTAGTGCACTAAAAGATAATACTTCAAAGTTCTAGCAAAGACAAAACTCACAAGCCAACTATTTTAAACATTAGCCACTGTTACTAGGCTCAAGTGGGCACTTTTACACGAAAAGAAACCACTTAAAAACTTGTAAAAGAGAGAATGCAAAATAAAAGACAGAATCTGTCAAACCAGAACAGTCTGTATGACGAATTTTTTCGAGGCACTTACGATGCTCAGATGAAAAACTTTTGAAATAATGAAAGTTGCGTAACATCATCAGGAACATGCACAAAAATTTCAGCATTTTTCGATTTTTTCTGATTTTCTACTGAATTAAACGGTGACGAACAGCAATCTGTCCCAATGCAGTCCCGAAAATAAAAACCAACTTTGCATTAGTAACTCTCCTTGGCACAACAAAACAGCAAATAAAAGATACAAAGGAGTTGCTACAGAGGTAAACAAGCATCCTTGACTCAAGAAAACAAAAATAAAACAGCAAATAAAAACATGGGTTATCTCCCAGAAGTGCTTTTCTTTAATGCCTTTGAGCTAGGCATGAAGAGATGCATCAAGTATTGTCAAGACCAGAAAATCCAAAACCATAATTTGTCTTGACACTAGTATCATGTGAGTATTTCATCTTCTTCCTAGGGAAGTGTTCCATACCTTTCTTGAGTGGGAATTGAAATTTTATATTCCCCTCTCTCATATCAATAACAGCACCAACAGTTCTCAGAAAAGGTCTTCCCAAAACAATAGGACAAGAAGGATTGCATTCAATATCCAAAACCACAAAATCAACAGGGACAAGATTGTTATTAACCATTATCAAAACATCATCAACTTTTCCTAAAGGTTTCTTCATAGAAGAATCAGCAAAGTGAACATCCAAATGACATTTTTCCAAAGGTGCAAGCTTGAGAATATCATATAAATTTTTAGGCATAACCGAAATACAAGAACCAAGGTCACACAAAGCATTGCATTCAAACTCACTCAGTTTCATTTTAATAACAGGTTCCCAATTATCATCTAACTTCCTAGGGATAGAAGCTTCAAGTTTTAATTTTTCTTCCCTAGCATGCATGAGAGCTTTGATAATATGTTCAGTAAAAGCCATATTTATTTTACTAGCATTAGGACTCTTAGCTAGCTTTTGCAAGAACATGATGACTTCAGTTATGTTACAATTTTCGAAATTGAAGTTGTTGTCATCAAAAACAATGGAGCAATTATCACCAACACCTCTAAAAATTTCAGCACTTTTACTAGGAACAAAAGTAGTGCTATCAGGCAATTTAAAACTTTTTGTAGAGGTAGTAGAGACATTTCCAACACTTATTATCTTTTCACTAACAGTAGGGGGCGCATTAGCATGTGAGGCATCATTTGTTTCATTAGTAAAAATAGTGCAAACTCTAACAACACTATTTTGTTCAGCAATTTCAGCTTCTCTTTCTTCTCTCTCCCATCTTTCATGAAGTTCAGCAAGCATCCTAATGTTATTATCAATTTTAATTTGGATAGCATTGAGTGTTTTACTCTCTCTAATATCACTAGGAATAGCTTTTATTTTCAGCATTTCAACATCATGAGCAAGACTATCAACTTTAGCAGCAAGAGTATCAATTTTTCCTAGCTTTTCCTCAACAGTTTTATTAAAAGTAGTTTGTGTGCTAATAAAATCCTTAAGCATGACTTCAAGATCAGAGGGCACACTTCTATTGTTACTGTAGGAATTACCATAAGAGTTGCTACCATTAGCAGGATATGGCCTATAATTGTTGCTACCAAAATTATTCCTATAGGCATTGTTGTTGAAGTTGTTATTTTTAATGAAGTTTACATCAACATTTTTCTCATCATGAGCAACCAAAGAAGCAAGAGGAATATTATTTGGATCCACAACACCATGTCCATTCGAAAGCATAGTCATAATAGCATCAACTTTATCACTCAAGGAGGAAATTTCCTCAACAGAATTTACCTTCTTACCAGTTGGAGCCCTTTCAGTGTGCCATTCAGAATAATTTACCATCATATCATCAAGAAGCTTTGTAGCAGCACCCAAAGTGATGGACATAAAGGTCCCTCCAGCAGCCGAGTCCAATAAGTTCCTTGAGAAAAATTTAGTCCTGCATAAAAGGTTTGGATGATCATCCAAGTAGTCAGTCCATGAGTGGGGCAATTTTTAACCAAAGACTTCATTCTTTCCCAAGCTTGGGCAACATGCTCATTATCAAGTTGCCTAAAGTTCATAATACCACTTCTTAAAGAGATAATTTTAGCAGGAGGATAATATTTTCCAATGAAAGCATCTTTGCATTTAGTCCAGGAATCAATACTATTTCTAGGCAAAGATAGCAACCAATCTTTAGCTCTTCCTCTTAAGAGAAAGGAAACAATTTCAGCTTAATAATATCACTCTCTACCTCCTTATACTTTTGCATATCACAAAGTTCAACAAAGTTGTTTAAGTGGGCAGCAGCATCATCAGTACTAACACCAGAAAATTGCTCTTTCATAACCAGATTTAACAGTGCAGGCTTAATCTCATAAAATTCTGCTTTAGAAGCAGGTGGAGCAATGGGTGTACAGATAAAATCATTGTTGTTTGTGCTAGTAAAGTCACACAACTTAGTATTTTCAGGATTACTCATTTTAGCAAGCCTAAAACAAGCAACAGGGCAACTCGAAATTAAAAACTAGATGCAGGAATTTAATTTTTTTGGGTTTTTGATTTTTAACAGCAAGCAAAACAAAAATAAAACAAGACAAAAAACAAAGTAAAGAGATTGGAACTGAGAGACTCCCCTTTCCAATAGCCTCCAAGTCCCCGGCAACGGCGCCAGAAAACAGCTTGATGGCTACGTGTTGGTGAACCCCAAGAGGAAGGTTATGATGTAGACAGCAGAAGTTTTCCCTTGAGAAATCTACCCAAGGTTATCAATCCAGTAGGACTTGATGATCTGATCTGGCGCTAGGGAGCTTGCACCAACGTGGAATCTGCACAGACACAAACCAGAACTTTGCCCAACACGAAACAGAGAGGTTGTCAATCTCTCCGGTCTTGCAGAAACAAAGAGTTAAACGTATGGTGTGGAAAACAGCAGGAAAAACAGCAAGTAACAGGAAACAGATGATTGCAGCAGGTTGTGTAAACAGTATGAGGAAATTGGACCAGGGTCCACAGTTCACTAGTGGTGTCTCTCTCAGAACAGATAACTAGCATGTTGGGTAAACAAATTACAGCTGGGCAATTGACAAATAGAGAGGGCATAACAATGCAATACATGCCAAGATGTCTACTATGAAATCTAGTTGGGCATTACAACAAAGTACATAGACCGTTATTCCAACAGCATCTATGCCTAAATAATCCACCTTCAAGGCAGCATCCGCATCCATTCAGTATTAAGTTGCTAACAACAGATTATTGCATGAAGTAAAGTGTGTAATGTAATCAATACAAGTGCCCTTGGACACTGCACCAATGTTTTATCCCTAGTAGCAACAGCACATCTACCATCTTAGACCTTTCTGTCACTGATCCAGATATCTAGAGACTGAACCCACTATCGAGCATAAATACCCCCTCTTGGAGTCACAAGCATCTACTTGGCCAAAGCATCTACTAGCAACGGAGAGCATGCAAGATCAAGAGCACATAGATAAACAACTTGAATAAACATGGTATCAATATTCATCGGATCCCAGCAAACACAACATCTAGCATTACAATAAGATGATCTTGATCATGTTAGGCAGCTCACAAGATCTAAACATGGAGGCACAAGGTAGAGAGACAACCATCTAGCTACTGCTATGGACCCGTAGTCCAGGGGTGGACTACTCACGCATCACTCCGGAGGCAGGCATGGTGATGTAGAGCCCTCCGGTGATGATCTCCCCTCCGGCAGGGTGCCGGGAAGAGCTTCAGAACTCCTCCGATCTGAGATTGACGATGACGGCCGCGACGGAACTTTTCGTGGAATATGATCGACCGTAATAGGGTTTTCGCGTCGCGGAGAATATATAGGCGAAGAGGCGGCGTCGGTGGCCGAGGGGGGCCACCACGCCATAGGGGGCGCGGGCCCACCCTGGGCCGCGCCCTAGTGTGGCGTGGCCCCCTGGTGGGTCTGCTCCGACTCCCCTTTGGACTCCGTGATCTCCTCGTGATATTATTGACGATGTCTTTTGTTTCGTCCAATTCCGAGAATATTTCCTTAATAGATTTTCTGAAACCAAAAACAGCAGAAAACAGGGAACTGGCACTGTGGCATCTTGTTAATAGGTTAGTCCCAGAAAATGCATAAAAATGATATAAAGTGTAACCAAAACATGTAGCAATTGATATAATAACAGCATGGAACATCAAAAATTATAGATACGTTTGAGACGTATCATGTATCTTGATGTTTCTGTGACTATTCATCGAAATAGGTCAAATTCTATAAAACTATTGATATTTTTGTGATATAACCACAAGTTGTGTACCTTAAAATGATTTTAAAAAAAATCAGACCAAACTATCAAACACTTGTAGTTCAAATTTGGATTGATTTTGGAAAATCAACATAAACTCATTTAACTAGTCAAAATTAGATAGAAATCAAGAAAAATCCTAATATTTGGGGATTATCCATAAAATATGGACTACACTTTGTGATATTTAGATGGGTGCCATTTTGCACCATTTTTTTGTACTTGGTTCACAAAAAACGTCAATTTTTGCCTTTAGAAAAAGGAAAATGATATTTATAAAAATAATTTGTAAAATCCCTTCGGAACCTTTGCTTCCTATACCAAGACACACTTGTTTGTCGAATATGAGAACTTTATCACAAACTATGCCGTGCGAATTGCCATAACTTGGTCATTTGCCTTAAAACTTACAGATGTTTATACATGATAGACCTTTTTGTGAAGATTTTTTTTGAATAATTTATCCAAAATCAAGTTTATCATTTTTCATAGCAACTAGTACACATAAAAGGACTCCATGCCAGAGGATATCTTTTTTTGAGGGTTTTTCACTTTATTTGATTTTTTTCGAAAAATGGTCAAAATGGCCACCATGACTATTCATCGAAAGAGGTCAAATTTATTTAAAACTATCGATATTTCTGTGATATAAGCACTAGTTGTGTACCTTAAAATGATTTTTAAAAAAATATTAGACCAAACTATCAAACACTTGTAGTTCAAATTTTGATTAATTTCGAAAAATGGTCAAAACGGCGGACGTGACTATTCGTAGCTAGGGGTTGAATATTGCGAAATTATTTGTGTATCTCTTATTAAATAGGTACTTTTTCCCTAAAAATGATTTTTCAAGAGATCTTGAGCAAACTATGAAGCACTTGTAGTACAAATTTGACCCGCTTCAACCGAATCGTCTTGATTTTATCTTTTTTACGAGAGGTGTAAACATTTGTTTTCTTGTACATAAATATGGTCTAAATATTTTTTTTAATGCCATATTACAAATTTGCAACAAATATTTGGTAGTTTATTAAAAAAAACTACTTTTTTGGAGAGTTGGGTCCAAAATTTGGAGATTCAAGCGGATCAAAAAAACTGACCAATGAGACGTGAGGAACTGCCTCCACGCGGATCACTCCGCTAGGCGCGATCTGAGCCGTCACTCCACATGTACACACAACGCGCACCACACATGATCTGCTAGTGGCCCCCACCTCCTCTCTTAGATCTATCTTCTCTCTCCTCTCTCAGATCTATCTTCTCACTCCTACCACAAAGTGGCACGACCAGCTCTTATCTATCCAGCTCTCCTTATCCTCTCCTTGCATCGATCCCCTCCACACGCACGCACGACCAGGGCGGCCGGCGCTGTGGTGAGCTCCCGTGGATGTTCGGAGCGCGGAGGCCAGGGCGGCGCTCTCCGCGTCTCTGGCCAGGTTGGGCAAGGGAGCCGTCCAGGGCAGGCGTCGCAGCCGGCGCGGTGGGGCGCGTCGCGGCCAGCAGTGCGCGCGGCGAGGGTGGACGCCGCCCTCTCCCTCATCCTCCTCTGTGGCCCACGCAGGCGACCTCGCTGGGAGAAGGTCTGGCCGGCCGTGACGCGAGGGAAGCTGTCGCGGTCGTGGCGCCGCCAGTCGCCGTCGCGCTCCGGCTCCGGGGCCAAGGGAGCTGCGCAACTTGCAGGATGCGTCGGAGCTGGCGCTGGGGCAGAGCCACCACGACTTCGGGCACCATCACCACAACTCGACCTCGACCACCATGACCTCGGCCACCCGCACGACCACCATGACGACCTGGTCTTCGGCCAGTCACACGACCTTCTGCGCCTCGGTGAGCTCCCAGCCTCCTGCGCCTCGCTCGCAGTGGTAGGCCGGGCTGGCCCGGCGAGCTACGGCGGCGGCAGGGGTGGGGATTGATTGGAGGGACCCGATTGTAATTGTTCTTTTAAGGGGACCTTTTCACAAAAACAAATGTATTAATTAATTTGGTTATATATTTTTTAATTTCTAATAATTTACCACTGGCGGACAAAGAACGTACGCCAGCGCTAACACAGAACTACTACTGGCGTGCACATCGGATGCCGCCAGCGGTAACCAGCCTTACCGCTGGCGGACGGCCGCCCCGCTAGCGGTAATTATTACCACTGGCGTAATGATCGCTGGCGGGCGCCCGCCCGCCAGTGGTAGGCCATTTCCGTCCGCCAGCGGTAGGCCTTTTCCTACTAGTGTATAGGAGGCCAATTTTAAGGGCTGTCCGCGGACACGTGGCCGGACAATTTCAGGGCTGTTTTGCCCATTCCAGTTGGAGATGCTCTTATAGTTTCAAAAATATTTTCCCACTTTCCCTATGTAAAAGAATCTAGAGTCGGTAGCTAAATGCCTCCACAAAGTAACTCATACAATGTTACGTGTCTTTATCAGAAAATATAAAGAGAGTTTTGTGTGATAATAAAATACACTGTTAGAAAATTTCAGATAACACGAAGGCGGCGTGACCAATCACACGAACATAATCATATTACCAACAAACATCGTGTAAGAAAACAACTAGGAGTACTACCTTATGTATACAGACTAAAAGTAATTCTTTTGAAATAATAAATAAAAATACCTAGATAAATGTAATCAAGATGCTATAACTGCAAAATTTATTATGAACTAGAATTATTGGTGGAACGATTAAGAAGTTGCATTACATATACTTTTGGCCATGTTTGCATTAAGAATATGTCATTGTAACTCAATATTTAATTTGCAGCTTTGCTCTTTTTTGTTATAGAAAAATAAGATGGGGTGCCAGTTGTTGATTCACGTTTCCAAATACGTTGTGTTCTACACAACATATGGTTTGTTTGGTAAAATATATGACCTAGCTGGTTATTAGAAATATCATATTGGATAACCGATTCATGATGTATTTATGTTTGGAGATCGAAACATTAAAAACCACGTAATCAGAAAGCATTTATCAAATTGAGTGGATCTTTTCCCGAATACACATAAGAACATACATAACTTACCTGATTTTTTTTCATTTTTTCCTAACAATTTTGAATTTTATGTTGAAAAATTGGACCAAGAGTGTCAACTGAATTTTGATCAGATGACACTCACATAAGTAAAGTCACTTGAGACTAAAGTCACCCAGTCTGGGTGCCAAATAAATCTTACAACTAGGGAAATCAAAACAAATAAATGCCTTTGATACATGGAATCATCATAGGTTGTCTCCAAGGAGATCTGATATGGATGTTTCATGGTCTGGCGCTTTGCAGAGTTTGTGATTGCATAAAAATGTGCTAAACTCGAGTGACGTACCGGCCCAGTACGCTACACACTTGCTGTCAGCCTGTCGCTGGGCACCTGCCTAGCCTAGCTGCACAGGCTGCGTCGATCGATATCGATCGCTGGCGAACGAGATCACGGGGCAGTGCAGTTAAGCTCCCCGTTCTTTTACATCATCCACAGAGAAGAGAACAGACGACAGGCGTAGGCTACGTAAGATTGCGACACCCTAATTGCACTCAGCCATCATTGCTATGCCCTGCGCCAGTGCTGGCAGCCTGCATGCGTATCCTTTTTCACTGACCGGAATAATATGGGACCGTCTTTGTCCCTTCTCCTGTAATACGAGCGGGACCAGCAAAAATGTAATTGAAATTATAGTTATTTTTCTATCCAGAAAACACCTGGTACTTGCGGATATCCTTTATATAATGAACACAATACAAAATAAGATATCATTCCTATAATTCTATTTCATTCGAAATATAAAACGGAAATAAAATTGGTCAAAGAAATTGCTCCCCATGTCTGCCATGCAAAGGACCAAACATTAGAGGGTACATATCTAAGCAAAGGATTTGTGACATGGATATTTCATTCAAAATATTAAATCCCCAAATGAATTCGTTGGAATATACTACTCTCTCCGATCAGTTAAAATTATCGTACGAAAATAATGTATCCAATATGACTCGTACATATAACTTCAGAATAATGTTTTTGGATCGAGGGAGAGTAGTCAAATTTGGTTTTATGATGTTTCCGTTACGTGCATGTTTCCTTGCTCGAAGTTTGGGACCATGTAAAGCACAATAATTTCATCTAAATTGTTACCTATAAAATATCATTTTTCATGTTATTTTGTGGAAACAAATACAAATTGTGTTTCCAATTTTATTGGGATTTGGGAGTACATGACATCAGTCATGCAACTCTGTGTGTGACGGTGTGACCTAAGCTGCTCACTGTGGTTAAACCAACCGGCTTGGTAAGCTATCTCGAACAACTGTTTGATTTTCTTGTCGACTAGATTTTCCCGATGATATATAGTAGTGTAGGGCAAAAGGTAGCTCATATATAATTCAGTAGTCCATACCAAAACGTATCGACCCTAGATATATTTTATCTTTTAACTTAGAATTCTTACCGTATGTGGTCGGAGTGGTAATTAGTCTAAAATAAACATCAACAACTCAGAGATATAGCTGTAGAGTATAGCAAACATGATAACCGTTTTTAGCCGTAGCATGAAAGCCTTGGTACCTATAGAGGGCAAGGCGATACACGAGTACTGAAGCTACCCTCTCCTTCCGGCTTTCGAAAAGAATACCTAAAAGTGTTTTCCAGAGTCAAACAATATTAACAGGTTTAAAAGTCAACATATATAAATATAATATTATATATCATATGAAAAAATTAGAATGATTTGATTTGATACCTATGTAGGCGTTAACTCTTTTCCAACTAATTTAGTCAAACTTTGCATTTCTATTTTTCAGACATGGAGGTAGTATAGTGTATAGTCGAGTAATTTGAGGCTGGCTTTCTTTCAAAAGGAAAAGTTACCCTGTTGGAACTCTGCCGACAAAAAAGGGTGATAATTCGACGCGTCATCCCATGCCCTGAAGCGGCAGAGATCAATGGCATAACACATGCTACTCCTCGATATTTCCATCACAATACTCCAGAACGGTCTGCCACATTACACATGCGGTACACACAATTTCCGCCGAGGGAGAAGGCGTCCGTCGATGGACGTTTCCCTTTCCGAAGCACGAGGCCGCCGGCGTTGTGCATGCAGCTGGCGGCCATGGATGGACATGTTCCGGCGAGGTAGATTGATGGAGCTGATCGATCGAGCGAGAGCCGATCGAGAGGTCTATATTAAGATTTTTTTTATGAATATAGCCCTCTGCCAAACGTTATTGCTAAAAATAGCCCCCTCCAAAAGTTATTATCAAAACTAGCCTGGCGGGATGCAGAAAAAGCAACACGTGTCCCCTCCAGCCATGCAGGGTGGTGGTAGGTGCTTCCCGCCATCCGGATTGACGGAAGGCTCTTTCCTCCCATGGGAACGGCTGGATGTGGTGGGCCCTAGCGGAGGAACGTTGATGCTAGTACGATCTCGTATGCATATGCTTGCAGCCGTGGGACCAGCTTACGCATGCACTTGTATGTGGGGAGTAGAATTGGTGCATGCAGCCGCACTCACTCTCCTCGGCTGGGTCCCACAAGATACATGCATGCACAGATATTAGCAGCAGGAGCGTGACAAAGCAGGGCACACCACGTCCCGCCATTCCCATGGGAGGAAAGGGCCTTCCGTCAATCCGGATGGGAAGCACCTACCGCCTTTCTGCATGGTGGGAGGGGACACGTGTCGCTGTTTTTGCCTCTCGCCAAGCTAGCTTTGACAATGAATTTCGGAGAGGCTATTTTTGACAATAATATTGGGCAAAGGGCTATATTTGTAAAAAAAACTCTGTATTAAACCTGTATCCCCCGTCCGATCCATCCATCAGCCCATCATGCCCTGGGATCCAGCAGGAGACGTCGGCATCCCGTCGGGCCATCGATCGATCACATAAAATATTGCTGCAGCAGAGGGAGAGGAATGGGCAGTGTGGCAGGGGAAGTGACGGATGGATGGACGCATGCATGCAAAAGCGGGGTAGGGAATCATGGCGGCCGCTCCAGGGAAAGGGCCGGGTGGACTTTTAACTCATCGGGGCACGGAACACTCCTATAAACTTCCATTGCATGTACACACGGGCACGGCCTGCCTGATCTTCCCGTTCTCCATCCATATGGAATTGCCACTTGGCCAGTTGCAAGGATACCTATTCATCGGCGCTGTTGAAATTTACTTCAAGTTCAATAATACGCTCGCAGCATCTTAATTAGATTTCCACGAAGTATTGTCTGGAGTCATGCATGCGATTAGTGATAAATGTTTATGCTCAAATGTGAGAACACAATTAAGACCAAGATCATATGTATTTCTCATTATCATACTAGTCGTTGCTCTTGGCCATCCGTCGACAAACTTTATGCTCCATGACCCGTCTTTTCCCACCAAATTGTGTTCACCAACGTTTAATGTACCAAAATCTCGATCAAGGAATCTATGGAATGACCAGAGGTGGTCGGTGACGGAAGGCGGATCGACCGTGTATGAATTGTGAAGGTACTGTGATATGGGATGTCTAGTGTTGAAGAGGCTGATAGAGCGAGGAACATTCCAAGAATAGTTGATCAGAGGTGGATTCTACGATGCCAACAACTAGCAACACATAACAAAAATACTAGCCTCTATGGATCATGAGATTGAGAAACACAGAAATAGATAAACACAAAAAATTGACATGAACAAATTTGCAAAACACATGATTGCAAAATTTTGCATGTATATTAGTTTGGATAGAAAATACACAGGAAAAGGACATCGACTCTAGCCTACGCAAATGAGTGTTAAGACAAGAAATTTGGGTGAAATTCCTATGAGTTAAGGTGTGTAAGAATGCAATCCTTAAGAATCTTGCTGATGCCATTCATTTGGCCAAAATGGTTTTCTTAGAAAATTACTTCCGAATTGGAATCCTATGAAAATTATACGAAAATTCTTCAACCAGTAGGGCTAAGAGTTTCGGCTTTTAGTGATATGACGCAGAAGACTACAGTCACATCAAGTATATATTTAGGAGGTGGTGACCCAACAAAGGCAGCCGCTGAAGATGGGAGAGACAATAGTGCTGCAGGTTGTCCCAAATAATAACGCACAACAATATAATTGCCAACGTGCATTAGCGCTGCAAGGTTATCCCAAATAATAAGGCACAAATGTACCCACTACCATCTAACAAGAATGTATGCACACATATGATCGGAAAGTTCAAAATTCAAAAAACATATTTCAAAGTTCCAAAAAAATCGGAAAAAAATCTCTAACGTAGACAATAGTGCATTTACCAACGTGCAAAATCTTAACTTAAAATATTTCATATTCCGGCCTACAAAAAATAACAAAATCTGACAGATTTTAGAGAGTTCAAAATTTGCACTATTCACTACTTTCAGATTCAGATTTTGTCATTTTTACACAGCCCAATACACAACATATTTCTATTTGAGATTTTACATGTTGGTATAAGACAACATAATCTACATCCAGGAAAATTTTCAGGTTTTTTTAAACTCCAAAATCTGATTTTTAGAACTTGCAAAATAAAGGGTTACATGAAGCCCGAGCTACATACCGCCACTCTCCACATAACGATTTGCTAAGTTTCCATCCTGTTTATAAATGGGCTATATATTTGTATGCACAACTAGAACGTTTTTTTAGTTTATTTCAAATATGAAACAGATCTGGGGCTTAAACAAATACGCCTTCAAATGATGTGGCCTTCTTTACTAATTGACTCTCTATTTCATGTCTGTTAAAAAGTCTTTCTGCCCTGAACCCATCCACTACCCTCTGGAAGAAAATAGAGGGAGAGATACTGCGCCCGAATTTTCGGTGTCTGGACAGTTTGAATGTACGTAGCATAAATGTGTTCGCGCAATCTGATCCAATTAAATAGTATAGTATCCTACACATTATCAGTAGATCATACATGTTCTAAAACGCCATCTATTCTCAGGAGATCTAGCATAAATTTACACTCCATCTATCAACGAAATCGTTGTAGCTAGCTCTGTATTAAACAACATTGTTTCTTGAAGGAAGTAGAAATGGACAAGCACGATACAATACATTGATTTCCACAAACTAAGAGTCTGATAACTAGCAGTTTTACACATGATCGAGCTAATCTGATACACCATAGGACTAACAAAGATACATGAACTAAGAATAGTCTGGTTCATTGATACATCATACGACAAGTAATAATTAATTCATAAACTAGGCAACTTAACTAGAATATAGAAATCCAGTACTTTGCTCGTCAGTCTTGTGTCCTGCCACTGCAGCAACACGGGATGATTGGAGAGCAACAGATAATAGACACTTACTACAGCATAATGATGGATACTGCTACTTACGGAGTAGTTAACTAGACATGCATATTGATAAGCGCATGAGGCATACTTAGCACGCGATGATGGGCGTGCATGCATACTGGGGTCTAGAAGCCCCAGTTGTAGGCGCCGTCAAGCTGGCCGGGACCCACGGCCATCTGCGCCGGCGCGCGGCCGACGGCGCCCTCCATCTTCATGTCGTAGCCGGAGAACGACCAGTACTGGAAGGCCCCTCCGCCCATGCTGAGCGGGGACACACCGGACTGCAGGCTGCCGGAGACGAACGTCGGCAGCTGGAAGTTGTTGTCCGGCACCGTGCGGGCGCTCGGGAAGAAGGCCAGCGGCTGCTCGAAGGCGAGCGGAGCCGGGTCGTACTGCCCGATGCCGAGGAGGGTGGCATCCGCGTGGGCGGAAGTGGAGAAGCAGGACACGAGCTCACGGCAGTTAGCCGCCGCGTTGTTGTTGGCGGCGGCACTGTAGGAGCTGCTCTCGCCGTCAGCAGCAGCTGCGGCAGCATGCGCACCGGCGAACAGCGAGTTGGTTTCTTGGAGCTGCTGGCGCGGCGCGGACGAGGCGGAGGCGCCGCCCCCGCAGCCGATGGAGACTGAGGTGGAGTCGGAGAAGCATGAGGTGTCGCCGGCGCTGCTCATGCCGTAGCGGGACTTGCGGGCGGGAGGCGCCGTGCCGGGTTTCACGAAGATCTTCGCGATCACCCACTCATCCTGGATACATCAACATAGATTTGTGTGAGCAAGCATTGTTCAATACTCCAATCAGTTTGTCACACCGTTGACGAAGTCTTTGAATGCTGCGACTACGAGCACTACTCCAGTTCTTTCAGGTGGATGTTCTTGTTTTTTATTCTGAAAAGGAAACATCTTTCAAAGATGTTTGCGTGTGGAAACTAATTGTTTTAAATCCAGTTATTTTCAAAATCTCTTTGTCTAGTTACTCCAGAGGAAAAAACAACCTTTTCTATCCAGTGCCTAGAAGATCGAACCTCGTAAGCTTTAATCCAGGAAAAACGTAAAAACAGGAAGAAAGTTGAGCTAGTTTCTCCCAGTAAAAACAGGATGAAAGGGAGCACTATTTGATCCAGAAAACGCAGTAAAAGAAACCCAAATAAGGCAGGCATGCATTTACGCATCTATGGGACTATAGTAACTTGTTCTTGCGCTGATGCGCATGCATGCACTCAGAACACAGAAGAAAAGATTCGTATCCTGCTGCAGCCAATCTTTCGCTGCACTTAAGCCACGAGCTTACCATATCCACGCATGTAATCTGCATTGCAGCAGTCACACGTACGCAGCCGGCCTGCTGCTCTACTCTACTCTACTCTAAGCGTAGCAAATGACTTCACACGAGAAAAGAAAGATCACAAGAAGTAGCAATCTGCCCAGAGCTCCCCGTGACTAGCTTACCCCATGGCATCATTGCCACCAGTACTAGTTCAACAGAGAGGTCGTAAAAAGAATAGACGCCAATCATAAGGAAATCAACCTAGGAGGATCTTAGAAGGATCAGTGACAGTGATAAAAGATGAGAAGTTACCCTTGTGGTTTTGTTTGAGAAGAACTGGTAGGCGAAGGTGCCTTCGAGGCGGAACTCGTGCATGACCCACTGGGTCTTCTGTCCCTTGGGCGCGCGTCCGCGGTAGAAGACGAGGGTCTTCTTCATGCCGACGAGCGCGCCGCTGCGGGCGCTCCGGATCTCGCGGTCCTTGCCCGTGGCCTTCCAGTAGCCGGCGCCGGTGGCGCGGTTGGTGCGCAGGCCCGTCGGGTACTTGCGGTCGCGGAGGCTGTAGAAGTACCACTCCTTGTTCTCCCCCGTCGCCGCCCTGCACGCCTTGTCCTGCAGCTCCCACGGCTCGCACTTGTTGAGGTCGATCTCGGTGATGGCGCGCGCGCCGGAGAAGCTGCCGTCCACCACCTTGCGCAGGAGGTAGTAGGTGATGAGCTCCTCGTCCGTCGGGTGGAACCGGAACCCCGGCGGCAGCTCGCCCGTGCCGCCGCCGCCGTCCACGTCCAGCCGCATGCCCAGCGAGCCGTACCGCTCCATCCCGCCGGCCGCACCAACGCACTGATCTGCAGACAAACGTATGTATACGCCATTAATGCTGGAAGCTACACAAAGAACGAGCTTTAACTCAGCGATCACGCGCAAGAGCCAAAGGAATGGAATGGAAGGACCAGTGCTGGGCTAGTGGGGAGTGTTGTTACCTGTGGTGAGAGAAGTGATCGAAGAGCAGCGAGTGGTGGAGTGGCTGTCTCGGCGATGGAAGAGGCGCTTGTTTTATACTGCCGGTGGCCGCGTGGTGGGGGTGAGGTGGGTGAGGTGGAGTAAATTGGGGATTCGACGAATCGGGGAGGGTGTCAGTGACAGAGGCTGCCTGCCGAGGCGGGGCCCGGCCGGCCAGGCGCGGGTTGCTTCTTCGTCGGAGAAGTGGTGGTGGCGGAGCACTGTGGGACTGGAGCTGGAGATCAGATGGGACGACGAGATGAGAAGATCAGGGACACGGAGATGCAGTTGCTCCATCGATTGCTTTCAGCAAATCCATCATATGCTCATGCGTCTCGATCTGTCTCCGGAGCTGGTGGGCAGGCGCGCCGTGTTCCAAATTGGCACGAGGTGGCGAGATAGAGGTAAGGATTCTCTGCAGTAGAGAGACCACCACGTTAACGCCGATGATGATGGTCAGTTCAAGGTATACCCATGCTCCAAATTAACATGACACTCGGAGGCGCACTTTGTCAAACGCCATCGTTTCCCGTCCTCTTCGTTTCGGGGCTGTTTGGTTTGAGGCTAACTTTGTCTTTGCCAAACGTCATGCAAGTTTGACCAGTGCAGGTGGGTGTTTGTTGGGGCATGCCACATCTTAGGTAAGATTCATATTTGAGATCTCTTCATATTTCAACAGTTGGATCCCACGTGTTGTACATGTGGGATTGTACATATAGAATTGTTCTGCTTATTAAGCATACTTTGATGTGTTGCAGTGGTATGATCTGGCAATTGCCTATGCATAGAATATGATGTGTTAGTTTATATGTGTCGTTAATCAAATTTAATTTATGTCTTCCCCTACAAGGTTCAATTAATAACTATTAATAATGTTAGATTTTTTAAAGTAAAATATATGAATTATGTGACGTGATATTGCTTAGAATGGATTGATTTATATCAAGAGGTCCAATTCTAGTTTCGTCTCGACCCTTTAAATCTCAAGAACGGGTATGCCTGTATCTTACAAAATAATAATGAAGAATTGCTGCTAGGTTGGCACATGATCATGCTGCTAGGTTGGCACATGATTTGTAGAATTGTAACATCTTCACCATTAAAATTTAGATGGGACATCTCTTGTCGCCCAACAACGGTGACATGACTACGCTAGATGTTGGCCTGGGCGTCGGAGGAGCGGTCGCACTAATCCTGGTATGCTTCATTGTGTACCACGCCTACATCAACTAGGTTGCAAGGAGACTAAGGCGGCTAATCCTTGTTGTTTTTTCAGTAAATGCCCATGGGCTAGCGCCCCCCCCCCCCCCCCCCCCCCCCCCCCCCGATCTGAAGTACCTTCGCATGCTTCGCACGATGCAGTGGAGGAGAGCGACATCTGCTTGGAGGAGTACTAGGACGACGAAGAGATAGCCAAGTTGGACTGCGACCACTACTTCCACTACAGGTGCGTGAGGCGATGGATCCCCGACGCTCGACCAACATGCCCCTCTGCGCGACGAGTCTCGTGTGGCCAGACCCCTCTGTTATCGATATTTCTTATGTGGTGTATATATCCTATCCTATATATCTAAGGATAAAAACGGTGAGACCCATTGAGCGCACCACAACGATTTGACCTTTCTGTCCGTCCGATATTTCCCGCTCCACACGTCCGCAACGTCCGATCCCCGCCGGTTCCTGGAGTCGGCATGAACAGGGATTCGCAAAGTCGCTAACCGTACCAACCTTCGTGCACCTACTCTCGCTGACGTCCTCTCCCGATGCACCCTGGAGCCCGACGGCCCACCCGTCGGCCTCACGATGTGCGTTTAATCGGTGTGGCGGGGTTGTCAGATTCCCACTGCGTTCCTCCCATTGGCTGATTTTGTTCATTTACCGTTCTAGGATTTTAGCGGATGCACTGCGTGCCCTCTGGGATACTGATCTTCCTATGTGGCACCTTCTCACTCTCTCTCGCTGACGATGGGGCCGTCCCCTCCCGTGGTCCACATGTCGGTTGCCCTGCACGTTTGCGTCGCCGATGTCTTCCGTGTGTGGGTTGTCGCTGCGTATTTTCTACAGTATGTTGGGGTACGTGATCAAGCTGAGATATAGGGGGGTGTTTGTTATCGTCTCCACAGGAATCAACAAGTTTTATGCTGGTTCTAAGTGTTGGCAGAAGCTAGACTAAATCAATTTTCAGGTTTTACACAGAAAAGTAAAAGTTTTAAAGGAAAGGGTTTAAGACCTAAAAATTCAGAATTTAACTTGAAGCCTCTGGGTTGTCAATCCAGAGCCTAGCAAGGATCCAAGCAAGGTTTACACAGGGAACAAGAATTACTTCAAGCAACTGGCAGAGACTTGTCTTGCCAGCAAGGGTTTTAGCAGGTTTAGGCAGAGAAGCAAAAATCAACACAAAGATCACTCCTTTCTGGTTTGTTAAGCCAGATCAAAGTGAGTTAACAAGCAAAGGGTGGCTAGGGATGGAATCACAACACAAAGTATGCAGGGACTTGCCTTACACACACAGATCAAAGCAATCAACAAGCAGATCATGCAAATATTCAGTAAAGACAGAGAATTGTGTCACTCAACTCACTGCAGTAGCCAAATATCACAAGCCCTACTTACAGATGAATGATCTACTCAGTTCGACACAAGATTACACAGAGGAATGGGGAGAAATCCTTGGTTAAGCTCACTGAAGCACTTCTCGAAGCAGAGGAAGCAGAGGAGTAGACAGGGGTGGATGCAGAGTTGCAGTTCTTGTGCTTCAGATCACCCAGGCCTTGTGCTTCTTCTCCTGATCTCCATGTTCATATTGATCTTGCTCTTCTTGTTCTTCTTCTTGCGGTTCTTGAGGAGTTCTTGGTGTTCTTGGGGTTTTTTTGGAAGAGTGGCAGAGAGGGTGTGGTGGTGGCTGTCGATGGATGGGAGTGAGGTGGATGGATGGGAATGGAATGGGAGATGGGATGTGGTTGCTGTGGTGGTGTTGTGCCTTTTATGGACCTTTTCCAACTGTGGTGGAGGTGTGACACGAGATGGAGGAGAGGTGGAAGTTTCCCCCTTTCCTCTTTCAGCTCAAAGTGTGCACATGGTGTGTTCCCTACTTTTTGCCTTTTTGGGTTCCTTGGCCTCCAAGTTGATCTCCTTTCCCTCTCTCTGGTTCAAAGGCATTTGAATTGCTTCTTATCTCCACATAAGACCTTGTGCTGCCACACTTGTGCATTGCTTCTTCTTGTGATGAAGAACTTGAGTTAACTGACAGAAATTGCACTCTGTCAGTTACTGTTCACTTTTTGGCACAGAGATGTTCTTCAGCTTCTAGCTCGATTTGATCTGGTTGAGCATGGCCATCTTCTCTGCTGCATTGGGTTCACTTGTATGCTGCTACTTGCTTCACTTTTGCACTTGATCTTCTGAAGATAGTGTGCACTTTGCACACTGAACTGCAAATGGATAAAATGCACCGTAAAATGTAGATAAATGCTTCACTAGATGATAATGCAGTGAGGTTTTTAGAGTTTTAGGGCTATGAATTATGCATACAAATGGTGATGATCAGTACGCTTGGTATTTCGCACGATCGTCGGGTACGGTTCACTGTTCGTGATGTCATGGAGAATTCGGGCCCGATTTCTCTGTCTGAGCTGGCGTCCTTCCATTCGTCGATGGGTACGTTGCACTGTGCGACCGCTAGAAGACTTTCGGGCCCTTTCGCTGTGTCCTAGCTGGCGTCTCACCATTGGTGCGTAAGGTCGGAACCGACCTAATGGGGTTTCAGTGTACATTGTGCTGGTTGTAGGGGGTATATACGTTGCGTCTTGGATTGGATGGGTACTGCATCTCTCATTTTCCCCTTTTTCTTCTCCCTCGCTGTTCTTGCTATGCCGTGCTTTTCTCGAGCTCTGACGTGTTTCCATGGAATCCGTTTGCCATTCTTATGGTCACGTTTGCTCCCGGTGAGATCAGGTTGGGTTTTCTTACCGTGCTTCGCTCTTTATTTTCTTGGTCGTTTTTTGTTCATGTCATTGACCATGTGTTGGATCCGTTTTTTTATTTGTTGCTTATGCGGTATGTTCTTTCTTTGTTTTCTTGGTTCCTAACATCTCTTTTCTGTTTGTTGTTTTGCTTTGCTCGCAGGTCGTCGGATTACTGCTACGGGTTTCGGTGAAGGATGAGCTGGGTCCCGGTAGTTTCCATGGAATCTGATTGTTGTTCTTGCAGTCATGATTCTCTCCATTGAGATCAGGTTGGGTTTGCTTACCGTGTTTTACTCTTAGTTTTTGGTGTTCTTTTTGTTTATATGGTTCACCGTGTGTTTTTATTGTTTGTTGCTTATGCGGTTTGTTCTTCTCTGTTTTCTTGGTTCCTAACATCTTTTTCCTGTTTGTTGCTTTGTTTTGCTCCCATGTCGTCGGATTGTTGCTACGGGTTTCGGTACGGGATGAGCCGGGTCTTGTGGTCACGTTTGTTCCCGTTGAGATCAGGTTGGGTTTGCCTACCGTGTTGTGCTCTCAGTTTTTGGTCTTTGTTGTTCATTTCGTTCACCGTGTGTTGGATCCGTATTTTTGTGTTGTTTGGTGCTTATTATGCAGGTTGTTCTTTCTTCTGTGGGTTTCTAATATTTCTTTTCTGTCTGTTGCTCTGTTTTTTCGCATGTTGCCGGTTAACTGGTTTCCCATTCGTCCGGCTAAGGTCTCAGTTTGTCGGCTTAATGGTCTGTTGTTCTTCCGGTTAAGGTTAGTTCCGCTGAGATTAAGTTGTACTTTCTTGGCATGTGTGTTTTTTTGTTCTTTTTGGATTTTCTTATTTGCTTGTGGTTTCTTTCCACTGATTTGTTGCAAGTCGCTATCTTACTTGGGAGCGTCTTATTCGTGGTTGTTCGCTCTGTGTGGTGAGTTTTCCTGTTGTTGGTCGTCGTTCTCTCATGTTTAGTTTTCCTCTCTTGCATCCGTTGATGCGAGCTCCTTTGTTTATTGGTGTGTGCGTATTTTTTTGTGATTTAATTTCTTTTTAGAGGACGCCATGCTATTTTTCTTTGTTCTGGCCAATTGGTCTTGAATATATTTTCTTTGTTTTGCATTTGTGTTTGTTTACGTATTATTCTTTCGTGTTTAATAGTGTTTTCTGTCTGTTTCTCCACCCCACTGTGTCTCCGATTCGAGTTTTTTTCTTGTCGGCTCGGTGTTTTCGATAGAGTATTCTTCTGTTTTGCAGTCTCGCTGGCTCGGTGTCTTCGATAGAATTTGTTTTGCATCGCCGGCTCGGTGTGTCTTGCTGCTGGCTTACCTCCGATTCATTTTTGTTGTTTGTTGGTATCGGTTGATCTGTGGACCCGTTAATTTGCTCATGTTTAGTGATACGTACTATCATGTATGTCTTCTTTGCCATAGTGATGCAGGTCATGCCGACTCCAGGGAGTCGGCGGCATTGGCGTGTAGTAATACGGTACACTCGCAAAAAAAAAGACGTGTAGTAATATGGAGAAGGGCAGTTCCGTTGATTTTGGCTCGCCGGCTCGGTGTCTCGGAGCAGGATGTAGCAGCGTGGAGTCGGTAGCGTGGAGTCGGCAGCATGGAGTCGTCGTTACGCTTAGGCTGACGTAAGCCATGGTACGAACCGCACCATGTTACTTGCAGGAAACGACCCGATAGAAGATGGATTAGACCTACAGCCATTTATCGTGACCACCCAACGTCGTTTCCGTAGAACTCGGAGGTGCTTCTGACCTTCGATCTTCATGTGAGGCTTCATCGTCTTGGATCTAGCACGAAAGTTCTAGCTTACCCTTATCTTCGACCAGGTGAAAGGGGAATGGTCCTTAGATGGGGAGGCGGTTGTGGATGGAGGTGTGAACGTAGGGATGCTGCCGGTTCAAATATATATAGCTGGTGCGGTGAGTTTGGACATATTGATAGTCTTGTCGGCTCGATGTCTCTAATAGACAGTTGCTTTGTGTGATACTTGTGCGGTCATCGTGTCTTTGATAGTTTTTTTCTCTCCGCCTCGGTGTTTGGAATTGAGGTTTTGTTTTTCGGTCTCGCTGGCTCGGTGTGTCTGATATAGTTTGTTTTGGTTCGCCGGCTCGGTGGGTCTGATACAATTGATGTGTAGTTGGAGATTAAATCTGATTGTCGTGAAGACATACGGGGCCTGCCTGCTTATGTTATTCAGCGCTGGTTGGCACCTAAGCTGGATGATGAGTTGGCTTACGAGAGTAAGAGTAGGTTCCTTGATCCGACGTCCCCTCTTTGTTCGTCTGTTTGTGTTCTTTGTTTGTTCGTCTTTCATTTTAGTGTGCATTGCCCGCACGTGTTCGATTACGTGGAGAAGCGGTGGTATCTCAAATCTATATTCTCATGTGATCTATCTAACAGTTGTCTTGCATCTGACTCTAGCCTATGATCTACGAAAAGGATGTTATTTTGGTGACACTGTACAAGTAAGCGTTGTTGCGACGACCTACTCTCTGTGCTACGTGGTAAGTCCAGTCACTATATTCGTTCCTCTTAGTAACACTTTATGTTCGCAAACGGAAACCGTTATTGTAAGTAGGTGTGGTTTACGTTGTTCGGAATAGACGATGTTGCTTTAATAACGCATTGACTGATTCTCTTGCCTGCATTTAAACATCTAATGAGGGGTGGTTTGAACGAAATTGCTCCATCCTTAAAACGGGAGTGAGCAGTCCTGTCGTCTGGGGAGAAGATGATAGGCAACACCCGAGGATGCAACAGTGAGAACAATTTTCCGTTCTCCTCTCAGAAAAGTAACAGTCCTGTTACACATATGGGTTTTCTTTGTCCCTCTAAATCCAAGAACAAAGAAGAATGCTGCTTCTCAGGCCGGCAAGTCTGTTGTTTCACCTGTGAAACCCAAGGCTGGTCCTAAGTCGGACACTGTGTTTCTTAGTTAATGGTACCTTGTGCAACGCCACCAAGATATTGCAATGGTGGGCATTTACCAAAGGCAATCACGTTCTTTTCTCCACGAGTTTTAATAAATGTATGCATGTGTGTTAATAGGATTTTATAGTTGTATATGATTCCGTCTTGAGCTACGATTTGTTGTCGGTTTTTATTTTGTTGTTTGGCACATTTTGCAGTCCTGAGTGCACAACATCGTTCAGGATAGGCGTCGGCTTAATGAATGGAAGTGAGTACCTTGTGTTTGTGGTGCATTAAGAAGGGGATGCCATGTCGGTCGAGCAGGAAGCACCCGGACGACAACACGAACAGGTTGGTAACCAAACCAAACATTCCCCATCGTTTTGGTAGCTACATTGAGAGGCCAGTCCTGCCGACTCCAGGGAGTCGGCTGGCTTGACGTGTAGTGAGACGGAGAGGCCAGTACTGCCGTCTCCAGGGGGTCGGCTGGATTGACGTGCAGTGAGAGGGAGACAGCAGTACTGCCGACTCCAGGGAGTCGGCTGGATTGACGTTCAGTGAGAGGGAGAGGCCAGTACTGCTGACTCCAGGGAGTCGGCAGTCTTTGTATTGGGTCTTTGTCTGTACATATCGTACATATGTCGGCTTGACGAATATTTTGAGTGTGTGTTAAGACGGTATGTCTGATTTGTTACCCGTAGAAAAAAAAAGGTATGTCTGTTTTGTTTGTACGTGTGTCGCTTTGTATCGTATTTCTGTGGGAAGACTTCTTCCTTTAACCTAATGTGCCGGCTTAAGCGGTACCGGTGTAATCTGTTTACGCATTTTTCTTCCGCATGACATCGTCTTTGTTCGTATGTTGCGTTTTCCAGCTGCTATCGGTGGTTATGAAAAAATGACATCAACCATCAGAGCCACTACTACTTTCCTTTCGATTAGTTTTTTTTCTAAAAAAATTAGTTGTGGGGAGTGAGTATAATTCGGCAGGAAAGCCTCTCTGGTGATTTGAGGTATGTGCAATTGTGTTGTCTCCCTTGAGTCTGTCGGCTTAGTGGCCGGAGTTACGTGACCTGCGTCTGTGTTGGCAGCTACCTTCTGATGTCGCCGGCTCCCTAGAGTCGGCATGAGTTTTCTGGCTCGCCGGCTCCCTCCAGTCGGCCTGAGTTTTCTGGCTCGCCGGCTCCCTCCAGTCGGCCTCAGTTTTCTGGCTTGCCGGCTCCCTCTAGTCGGCCTGAGTTTTCTGGCTCGCCGGCTCTCTCCAGTCGGCCTGAGCTTTCTGGCTGTCTAAACCGTTGTACTTGGCAGATGTGAAGTCGACTCAGGTAGGCCCAAGGGCAAGCTTTGTCCGGAACGCAACGCAGAAGAACCTACTCTGTACGTTAATACCGTCCGAATCGGGACTGCATAGCAATAAAATGAAAACCGTCTCCTTGGACACTATTTCACCGAGTGAATCGTTGTAGGAGCCAGATCATTCAAGGTTGTGTCGTCTATGTCTGAGGCCGGCGACGCGATCACGGTATCCGGAGCTATTTGATGTTCGTGCCGACTCGAGGAAGCTGGCCAGATCGGTTAGTTTCTGTTGTTGCTACTTTTCCTTCTGTTATTTTTATTTCGTAATGTTCTTAATTGATCCGTGATTTATGTTCCCTAATTTCTTTGCAGGTCAATATTTTGTTTTGGGGATCATCTGCGCCAGTTTGTCATGGTCATCGTGTTGGATTCATGGACCCGATCGCATTTAGATTGACTTATGATGTTTGGAGGTTTCCTACCGGTGAAGCATCCTTATGTGCGAAGGGCTAGATATGAAACCTTTGAATCGTCGTGCTATAAATCAAGTTGGCAAACGGATTAGCAAAGAGCATGAGCAACCATAGCATCTCCGAAATAATCTCCTAAAGCTTAACGGATACAGGGTGAACAGTACGATAAGTTGTTTTTTGCTATGACTTGGCCTGGAGCGGCCTTTACTTCTGTAGTGTCTTCTGTGCGTTCTTGACTTTGGTAACATGTTCTTGGACCAGGATGCCGATGTCGTTCCATGTATCTGTGAGTATTATAGCTCGGTTTAGTTACGCAGGTATGTAATAATAGTCTATCAAAAGGAATAATTATAATCGTTAGAATTTACTCAGGCAGTGACGGGTGCATGATCCAAACAGGTTGTGAACCCGGTCGTTAACTTCCTGAGCTTCGTTTCTTTTAATATTCAGGTCTTTCTCTCTGTCGATGCTCTGTTTGAGTAGACTGTCGTATGCCTTATTCCGATATTCTGCGAGATCTGCCAGGTTATTTCTTTCTGTGTTCTGCGCATTGACTTGGGCAGTAAGCCTGCTACATGTTTCGTGTATTTTTTTGTATCGGCCTGGTGTTTATCCTTGAGTTCCTTGATCATTTGATGTGCAACATCAACGGGGATGAAATATTTTATCCGCTGAGTTATCTCCGCACTCAAGCCATTCTCTTCATTAGCGGTTTCGGGAACTTTTTGCAGCTCCTGTTCTAGACGACTTTCAAGAGAGGATAAGTCATGTTCGTCGAGTATCGTCGAACTGGATCCGGGGCTACCAAGCGTGTCTTTCGAGGTGGTTGATGGAGACCCGTTAGGGAAGAGGTCCACTAGATACCGGGTCTTCTCATCATGTTTGCCGAGTCCTGTCGGCTTATTCGTCCATCGGCTGGACTTCTCGGTCCTCTGCGCCTTTCGTGCCTTCGTCTTGGCAATCGTTAGTTCATTCTATTAAAGAAAAGGAATAGTCATTAGGATGTAGATCAGGTCGGCGGTGGCGCTCACCTGTTATAAAAGAATAATCATCTTGCCCAGAGTTTTTGTTTCTTATAATATTAAATATATTATATTCTGGAGCTACACATGACATACCTCTATTTCTGTTATTTTCCTGGTGCGGGCGATGGGATGGTCTGCGACCGTTGCCTTTTGGTTGAGACGGGTGATGGTGTCTTTGTCCTGGTTTGCTTGCTGTTTAAATCTTTCGAGCCGGCTTTCCAGTTCCAGGATGAGTCCGTTCTTGATAGCCAGGTCCTCCTCTGACTTTATTAACTTTGTGTCTCTCCTTATAACTTCATTCTTTTAAAACATAAAACACACGTCATCAGGACATGTAAAATGCCTCTGGGTTGGTTACATCGAGTCGGTCATTTTCTTTTCGTCTCGAGTTAGTTTTAAAACGTATACCGTGGAGGGTTATGAATTTGGGAAAAGGGTATATGGTTACCTTATAAGTTTGCTTAATTTGTTCAAGCATGGTGCACCTCTATCTTTTCCATTCGTCTTCCTTGGCCGTGTAGGTGGCGTACATGACGTCGTGGGTAGGGTCTGTTGTATCGTGTTGCTCGGGCATGGATGGTGTAGTTGATGACTGACCCATAGTCGATGTTCTTGTCTGACGTTTAATTGCTGCCTGGCTTGAGGGGGCCGCGGTGTTATCAGTCGTACCGATAGATGGACACGGTACGTTCATTATCACCTCAGGATGTTTGGTCGCTAAGGTCCTAGGTGAGAGAAAGGGTATGATTTTTGTGTGAACATAGTGGCCATGAATTCTCGAAGCATAAAAAATTATGTTATGTCGAAATCTTACCCGTTTCGTGTTGGAATTTCCATGGCCTTGGAAACATGAACTTGAATTGTCTGTTCCTTCGATAATTCGGTGCAGTCGGTAGTGGCGTTGGTGTCTTCGCTTTCGCTAATACTGTTGGTGACTGGCTTACATCGCGGAAGATTTGTCATCTGTGATTGTGTTGTCTTTGGACACTCTATCGCCTGTGAGAATGGTATCTTTCTTACAGCAACCCTTGCTCTCTTTTGTCTCTCATCAGGAAGGGATGGCTGCTCGTGTTCGTTGTCTTTGGAAACAACGGTTGTTTGTGTGGCATTCGTCTCTGACTAGATTTTCATCTCTTTGGTGTTCGTAGTCGAGCCGGTTCCTGCTTCCCATTCAGAAGAAGAGTCTGAACAGATGTCTGCTGGTGTAACCTTCTTCTTTGCGATGCTGTCTTCATTACCGCTGCTCCAGAAATCCTGCGCATATCTTAAATGTTGATCTTTAGAAATATCTCATTTGTTTGTTCATGTATGACAATTTAGGAGGAAGCAGAGGGATGATGTACCTTCTTCCAGCGCTTTTTCGGGTTGGGCTGGGTCTCGTCTTCCGGCGCTCGCCATAGCTTCTTTTTCGGTTGTGGAAGTGGGCCATTACTGGCGAATGCTTCCAATTTGTGATGGGTGATGATTGATCCGCTCCAGTTGCAGGAGATTTGCCTGAGGTCCTTTTGCTTCATATCCTTCTTTAGGACTATGGGGGATTCATGGGCCGACGAGGTGAAGGATTTCGAGATTTGGGAGTGGATATGCGGAGCGATATGCTGAGAAAGAGGGACGTAGGTGAAGGATTTCGAGATTTGGGAGCGGATATGCGGGCCGACGAGGTGAAGGATTTTGAATTTCTTGCTGATCTAGACGAATTCGTTGTGCAGTCAGTCTTGCTTCCTAGTATTTCGTGGCGCAGCGTCCCAATGAACAGGCAAATCTGTAAATGGCGTGATTTTTTTATCAGACGATGTGTTCACTCGTTTCTTTGCCGTTCTTTATGTCCCGCCGGCCCTAGGCCGCATCGACATAATGGGGGGGGGGGTGGAGCCCACCTTAGGTCGGCTGCCCTCCTTGGTGAACCAGGATTCCCTGTGGAGCCGCCGGCTCCAGGCGTAGGAGGCAAGGGTCTAACCCTCCACATTATCAGGCCTCGGCGGTTCCTGGAGTTAGAGGAATCATATTCCCAAAGCAGCAATGAAGGATGTGTTCGGTTTGGGAATGGCAAGGAATGGGACGGAACCATCCCGTGCCTAGCTCCCGTCCGGGCGTTCGGTTCCAAAATTTTGAGGAATGGAACGGAACGAGGTAGTTCCCCAGAATAGCATATACCCGGAATATTCCGTCCCAACTCGTCCGGCCGATTCGGCCGGACCGCACGGAACCGCGCGTCTTCTCCACGCTAATCCCGTCCGAGCTCTCCTCCCCGCCCGTCGCCGTGCGCCCTCGCCGCCGGCCAGCTCGAGGACGGCCTCCACCTCTCGAGGCCGCGGCGGCCATTCTCTCTCCCAGCAGCGGCGGCAGCGGCCCCTGTCTCTCTCGTGGGCGACGCCTGCCAGGCACGCACGAGGCGGCGGCCCAGCACGCCGCGGCGGCCCCTCTCCCTCCCAGCGGCGGCGGCCCCTCGTGGACGGCGGCGGCCAGCGTCCCGGTGGCGCGACGGCGGCGGCCAGAGTCCCGGCGGCGGCCAGCGTCCCGATTCCGTTCCTAATTAGATTAATTAGACATTTAGATTAATTTAAACTCTAATTAATTGAATATTTAGACTAATTTGTTTTGGTTCTGTTCCTCCTTCTTCAGATCAACCGAACAGGTGAATGGAATTGGTTGGGATGGGATGGAATGGAATGGAGTGGTTCCGTTCCATTCCATTCCACTTCGTCCCGAAACCGAACACATCCGAAAAGTCGAAACGATACAATCGCGCGTCAGGAGAAGGCCGTTTCTACCGGAATGTACATACCATCTGTAACGCGTGCGGAGTTTATGTATGTGTAGAATTGAAATGCGGGTGGGCGAATTTTCGTGTTGTGAAGCCGGCTCTGTGTATATGTGTTTACTGTTTTTCTTACTCTGTACAAGATCGGGCAAGCATGGCGCTACATGCTGGCATGTCATTATATCTCGCGTCCATAACTTTAAACCGATGTTGTTGCCATTTGGACGAAATCTATGTTCTGACGAGTTATCTCATAGGATGGGTTTAGGTACATATTCACGGACATATTGTCCATTGACCTATTGATTTAGAAATCCCTCGAGTATCTACCGATGGCTGACCGGGTGTGTTGTTTGGAGGAGGAGGTTTGCTGGTCTGGTCTCCCCGGCGACCTCATCAGGAGAATCGGTGATGTGTTCCTTTCGACGGATGACCTCGACCTTTACTCCGTTTACCATCGAGCATGTGGCGCCTGGCGTCATGCCACAGAGCCCAGGTTCATGCCAACTAGGTGGATCGATCTGGATCGCTCTATTGAGTTACTGGATGAAGATAAGTTCACCTTCTTAAATCTGAGTACTGGCCGCTGTGTACAGAAGGATTTCACCAAACTTATTCGCAGGTGGTTGTTGGATTATACAATCAGATATGAATTTTGTTTATTTTATAGTGTTAGGATTAATATCTTTTCTATGTAGGTATTTTTTCGTCGGCTCCACGACGGGTGGGCTAATCGTGTTGGGACAGAGGGTGTGGCCATACAAGATTCGTCTATTCAACCCCTTATCTGGTGAGATGAAGCGTCTCCGAGCGCAGATACCGGCGGATATGCTTTCCGCTATCGTGGTGACTGTCGTGGGATTGTCACGGCAGATACTACCTGGGGGTAGTTTAGATTGGGGGACATGTCGACTCTGGTGTACAGGAGATTGTTTAGCTCTATGGGGACACAGGATTACCCAGGTTCGGCCTCTCCATAGGAGATAAAGACCTACTTCCTGCTTGCTTGTTATTAATGGGTAGATATCGAGACACAGACTGCAATGTAGCCGAGTCTCAAGTCTAGGGTTACAAAGGGTTTGTCTCTCTTGAATCTCTAATAGCCTGATCCTCCCTAACCATGACCCAGGATCCGGTTTATATAGGTGACCGGGTCTCCTGATCCTTTACAAGGTAAGACCGGGTTCTACCCGTACTCGGAGTCCTACTCTATCTTTCCTGGTCCTTCGTGCTCTCCAAGTCTTGGACTCCGTGAGGCGTACCGCCTCCGGGTCTTTTGGAACCTTCCTTGTGTAGGCCAGGTCACCGACAAGCTCTCCGGCCCATCAATGTAACCCGGCCCATGTTGACGGCTAGCTGGCCTGGCCGGGCCTCCTGCCCGGCGGGTCATGCTTCCCTCTTCGTGGGCCTACCGGGTTATAATCCCCCCAACAGTAGCCCCCATGGTAACTCGGGCACCAGGTTGACGTGCTCCTCTTCTAGTTGCAAACTTCATTTCCTGAAGAGAGCCGCTATCCTTGTTGTCCGGGTTAACCTCCTGAAAACAATAATCACACATAAAAAGTTAAAGACCGGGTTACAATGCTTTCTCTTCAGCTCGGCCGGCTCTTCTTGGCGGTCCATATCATAACCCGGCTATGTCATACCGGGTTCATGCGCCTCCGGTTTTATACTCAACACTTAGTAAAAAACATCGATCAACCTTCAGTCAATCTTACTCCATATCTTTCAGAGAATATTCTCTTTGTCTTATCCTTTTATCGTTGACTGCTGGTCAAAGATCCTTATCCTCTCACTCTTTACTTTTTTACCCCCTAGGGTTTTCACCCCGGTTATAAATCTGGGATTAGGGTAAATCGGGTTTCACTTTCCCCATTCCTCATCCTCTTCATCTTCTACTTCATGCACACCTTGCATCTTCAATCTCCAATCTCCAATCGAGAACCAGAGAGAGAACCAGCGCGGCCGCGGCCATTCCCAGGCCAGCTCACGCCACTGCCCCTCTGATTCCTCCTCAGATTTCCGCCGCCGCGCCTCCGCATCCTCTCCACACTGTAGCCACTGCCGCACCATTGCTAGGGCTAGTGCATAGCCAAAATTGGTCATACCTCGAGTTCTTTGGCCATGGCGAGGGACAAGATCAAGGTGAAGGGACCCAAGGCCGCGAAGAAGAATGCCGGCGGCGCATCGGGCTCCACCACGGCCACCACTCCATCTCCGGTGAACTGGACCAAGTCCACCGTGACGGAACTCATGCTGCAAGTTCACCAAGATTGCGGTGAACCACCACACAAGGATGAGATCCACTGGCGCGCGCCTGGGGAGGAAATTCGCCCCGAGCCAAAGGAAGGTGACATTGTTGTTCTGCTAGACCATGTTACTCGCGGCCTTCGTCCTCTTGGTTCTCTGTTTTTTTGGCAAGTTTTCAAATACTATGGCCTCACCTTAGACGTTGCTCCCAACTCTATTCTCAATATTAGCAACTTCGTAGTTTTCTGTGAAGACTACCTCCAGATGGCTCCTATCCTTGAGCTATTCTTAGAAATCTTCTACTGCAATCCTTCTCGTAAAGATCAGCCACTTGGCCCATATGGTGGTGTTTCTATCCAGCGCCGGAAAGAGTGCGATTTCCTGGCTCTTCTTTTGGCCAGCCACCCCAAGGGGTGGCAAAACTCTTATTTCTACTGCAAAGACACATCTCCTGAAACAGACATAGCCCGGTATCCGGCCTTCAGAAACTCTCCTCTGAAGTATGATCCCAAGATGAACAGCTACGCTGACGATGCCAACCGGGTCTTGGTCGAAGCTCTTCACCGCCGGGCCAGGGCTCTGCTTGCTCATGGCCTTCGTGGCACAGACCTTGTCAAATGCTGGCTCGGCTGGTTCATCCATCCCTTGAGTATCAGATCCCGGGTTTTTCATGAATATACCAGTGAGACCACAGATGATATGCGGTACTCTGAGGTAACACTTACTGATGACCAACTTGTAAAGAATGCCAAGAAATTACTTGGCGAGAATAAATCAACCATTGTACTGACCGGGCTTGCCCCCTTCAGTGCCAAGAATAAAGCTCCCACGGTAAAGATTGTTTCTTTTCCTTTAAGTACTTAATTTCTCACTATACACTGAATCAAATCTTATTTACATCTTTCCTCACTTAGGACCCGGAATGGTGGCGTGTGGATTACACCCCGGTTTCTTCTCCTGATGGTGAAGACATGGAGGTGGACGAGGAAGAAGAAGAAGAAGAAGGTGAGCTTGACTCTGCTGGCCGGCTCTTCCTCCACCTGATTGACAATGAGGTCACTCATGGGAACACACACTAGTACAGAACGACACATCGGAAACGGGCCAAAAACCCCTTCGGCAACGGAGAAAGGGTCTGTGTCCCCGACCCTGTCACCGATGTGAAGGCCTTCATCGGTTTCGGAGGCAAAAATCCGTCACCGATGAGGCATAAGTTGGCTACGGTTGCGGACCCATCTCCGTTTCCGATGTATCGGTGCATCAGTAACGGAGATTCTATTTTACTCGTTTGCATTGAGGTTCTTTCAGAAGCCTCCAGGAGCAATTCGGTTGCCAAATTACATTCAAAATCTCACAGCAGAAGCACAAAGTTGCTACCAAATCCATTCATAACGTATATAAGAATTGTCATCATTACATAGCATCAAAAGATGAGTTACACATGCCTCGCTAATCCTATCATTCTCATGCCTCCCTAAACTTAACTTTTATGACACTCCACTCTTCTCCAGCTCCACCTTCTTCCTCAGTTCTGAAGCGCCGAAAACGGAATTTGACCTAGCAAAAGACTTGAGTAGCGGTTTCATGCTTCTCCAAATCACATCTGCAGCCTAATTGCTACACACATACACAAAATAGATGGAGAAACTAAAAACAAGAAACCACACCGAGCTCGCAAGCCTCCTTAGCAAATTAATCTTGCCAAATTCTTCGTAGCGAAGCTTGCTCCATCTTGGACGGTGTCGCCGAAATATAATAACGTCACCGCTGTGACATTTCGGCCACACTGTCCAAGACACTCTTAATTAAAATGTGTTTTGAACAATGCAGCGAAACGTCACAACACCGACGGTTCACGGATATGATCCCACTTTGTATTAGCTCTTTTAAAGCTTGTTTGGATCTGCATGGCGCTTCTGCATATAAAATACATGGATGTCTAGTTAGAAAAGAGCCAAATATGATGCTACATGACATAAATACAATTTAAGATGAAAACAGTTTACACCTTAAGCGCCTATATCCGTGTGCTTGCTGTCCGATCGAAACGATTTGGAGGCAGAACTTGAAGGTGATGTTACCTTCAATTGCCTCACCATTTTTATGCATTGTCACCGAAATATACTATTACTACATACACTATCTACACAAAACCATAACGAGGATTAGCACATTGACAAAGGGTTGAAATTAATCTATTAGACTTCAAATACTAAAAACAAACACAACACAATACTAGACTTCAAATACTAGACAAGTTGAAGGTAATGTATTCATCATCGGCAGTACTAAAAACAAACACAACACAATACTAGACTTCAAATACTAGACAAGTTTTATGTGCTACTTTAAAAAAAATGTAAGATCTAGTGTTGAGGGGTGTATTCATCATCGGCAATACTACAATACTAGACAGAACACAATACTACAATACTAGACAGTACTACAATACTAGATCGGTAGATGCTACTTTAAATAAAATGTAAGATCTAGTGTCGAGGGGTGTATTCATCATCGGCACTAGACAGAACACAATACTAGACTTCAAATACTAGACAAGTTTTCTGTGCTACTTTAAACAAAATGTAAGATCTAGTCGGCTACATACCCGGGGAAGATGCACGGCAATAGACTAGTAGATCCGCGTCGGCGACATACTCGGAGAAGATGCGCGGCGGCTCACCGACGAGCCGCTGGGGGGGATGCGTGGCGGCTCACGACGCGCCGCTGGGGGGATGCGCGGCGGCTCACGACGCGCCGCTGAGGGAAGATGCGCCGACGGGGGAAGATGCACGGCGGCGATGCCGGCCGGACGCGCCGCTCAGATCTGCGAGATAAGGGTTAGGTCTGGAGCCGCCGCCACACTATGACTGTGGAGTGAGAGTGAGAGCGAGAGCGTTAGGGTTGCCGCAGTGGCACATTTATAGCATATAACATCACAAACGGAGGCGATAAACAACCGTTTCCTCTAATTTCTTCACTGACACACTGGGCCTACTTACAAAGGATCGATAGAGTAATTGAACTAACTATCTAATCTACTTGTTCTGCTTACGCCCTGCCTCCGCGCCATTGTCATCCGCGGCGCGGCGTCGCTTCTTGCCGGTTGCCTTTTCCTCAGGCGCGTGCTCCTCCTCCTCCTCCGGCTCGTGCTCCTCCTTCTCCGGCCGTGCGTCCTTCTCCGGCGAATCCTCCTCTCGCGCCTCCTTCTCCGGAGCATGATCCTCCTTCTCCGGCGCGTCCTCCTCCGGCGCCTCCTCCGATGCCTCCTCCTCCGGCGCCTCCTCCGAAGCCTCCTCGTCGTCGGCGTCGTATTCTTCCTGGCTAGAATAATACGGCTCCGGCGGGTCCTCCGGCTCCTCTTCCTCCGGCGACTCGTCCTTTTCGGAGTCGTCTTCTCCTTCGCGTGAAGACGGCGGGTCCGAGTCGTCGGAGTCGTCTTCTACAGAGCGTGAAGATGGCGGGTCCGAGTCATCGGGGTCCGAGTCCGGTGGCCCGTCTTGATCCCACCATGGAACTTCACCGCGGTCTTCCGCGCTCGCGTCGTCGCTCGGGACTTCCTCGTTCTGCCACCAGGGTTCCTCCATGGCGGTTGTGCTAGTGTGGTAGATAATGTGGGAGAGAACGAAGGGGAGAATGCGGGACCTGCCTGGCTTCGTGCGGTTCCAGTCACATTTTATTAGCGTCGATCAGGCGGTTCCAATCCCTCGTGAATTAAGCCGCATTGAACAGGCGCGCTACCAGATTGCAACTGCAATTTCCCAAGCACATCGCAAACGGATATACATAAACAACCGTAGCCATAGAGATACATATTGGAAATGGAGACAAATTTATGACCGTTGCCAATACTTTTGGTAACGGAGATATAAAATTCTCCGTAACCAATGTTGACGGACCAGCCTCTGCCAGGCCTCGTCCGCAACGCTAAAATCGCGATTCTCTGTCGCCTAACTCCTGCCGTTGCCATAGAGGGGTATCCGATGTATCGTTCTGTACTTGTGACATCTACTGATAACCCGACAATTCTTATTCCAGGTCCATACCCGGCTACTGATGACTTGCCGGGCCCACAAGCCACCGAACCCCCTACTCTCAAGAGGACCCGGTCCACTGTTGCAAAGGTGCCTTATTCTCGCCTTTCTAATTATACAATGAACACATCTCAATCCCAAGCAGAAACACAGGACAAGGAAGCTGAAAAGGAAGCTGAGGCCAGCAAAAAGCGCCGGACCCGGTCCTCAGCGAGCCAAGAATCCCTTAACGCATGTATTCCCACTTTTGTTCCATCTCGCCGGGTCAAAACACTCCAGAAGACTCCCGGTACTTCACACCCTTTAGCAGGCAAAATCCGGGCCGCTAAATCCTACTCTTTATCAGCTTCTTCCTCGGATAGTGTTAGCACACCCGAGGATTTCCAGATCAATACCGGGTAAGACACGTTCACCTCTTTGCCTTTTCTGTATTGTTTTACTTCATTATATGCTTCACTGATACCTTTACTTTATTTCAGTGCCAAAGCTTCCTTGGATGAAGAGCCGGATTCTCCTCCACTGGCGTCTCCTCCTCCAGCCGCAACGGAGCCCACTCATACGGAGGCACACATTGAAGAACCGGCTCAGAGGGATGAACTGATGGAGGACTTGGCTCCTGCTGCCTCTCCAAAGAGCCCTCCTGCTCCTGCACCTGAACCTTCTCCAGCTGGTCAGTCACTCGGGTTAGGGTCTGGCACAAAAGAGGATGAAGACGAAGTGCAGATCACTGGGTCGAAGAAAACCTCAGTTGTTGGCACTTCAACCGTGATGGCCAAAATTACAACTCCTGAAGCTAAGCCGGTCACTTCTGCTCGTGGCAAGGACCCGATTCTTTATGTTGACTTGCCGTCTCTGGATTCTATGTCCATGCCAGCTCTTTGCGATGAATATTTCTCTCGACTTGCTCAGCACAAAGGTTTTGAGACTGAACTGGTTGCCATGATGCAGAAGCGCTACCAGGTACCCTATTTAACTTATCTTTACTTTTACTCCCATATTTATATACTGTGTAGCCCCCAAGCTCTAAGATTATCACTTGCTGATGAACTTGGTGCTTATAATACCCATGCTTTTAGAAAATAGAAATATCAATCCTGTAGCCCCCAAGTGCCGGGTTGTCTGTTCACAGCAGTCTGGGACTAATATTTTCAACTCTGCATGAACTTCTTATATCCATAAATAAACTTCAAATATTGTAGCCCCCAAGTGCCGGGTTGCACGCATGCAGCAGCCCGGGACTAACAAAACACTTAGAAAAAAATTGAGCTTCACGTGTGTAGCTCCCAAGTGCCGGGTTGTGAGCCTGCAGCAACCTGGGACTCCACTTTTGTTCTTTTCTTGTTAAAATTCCAACTCTATAGCCCCCAAGTTCCGGGTTACCTTTCCTGCAGTAACTCGGGGCTTAACCATATTTTTTTTTCTTTGTGCTGAAACAGGAGCACGTTGCCAAGGCCGGTCAGGAAATTTCTTGGCTCAAGGACATCTTGAAATTTGAATCCAATGCCCGGCTTACAGATGCAGAGCAACTGCAAGCTCTAGAAAAATCTGTCACTGAATTGACTCAGGATAACTCGGACCTGAAGAAGGAGATGGAAGAGCACGAAGAAAACTGGAAGGAGCAACTATCGGAAGTACAAAAGAAGTTGGATTCCACCACTACTGAGCTGAGCCATATGAAGAAGATGATCAACTTCATGGTCTCCTCGCTATTTGGTAAGTATTTTTTACTGCAATTCTGATTAACTGAAACCCGGTTTCTTGTGCCAAATAACTGATCTTCTCTTCTGCAGGCCCACGAGACTCTTCTCTTCGCAAAACTGCTGCTGACAAGGTGAAATGCCTGTATACTCTCGTGCGCCAACTATACTTTGGCAACTGTGAAGTTATCAAAGCCGCCAGGAACTGGGAGAACCCGCCAAATACTTATTCCGAAGTACTTGGTCATTTATCAACTATACCTCAATGGATCAACTTGTTGAAGAGATCTTCCTACAGAGCCGGTGTAATGCGTGGCCTTGCTCTGGCTAAGGCCTACCATCCAAGCTTTGACCCGGCACCACTTGTGAAGGGCTTCCCTCGTTTCAACTCAGATGGTAGCCAATTTGACAAGAAATCATATGCCCGAGCTGTGAAGCAGACTCGGTATGTGGACACTGAGATTGCCAACAAGATGAAGCTTACCGCCCTGCAGTACGGATACAACAAGGATAATGAAGAGGTTATAGATGCCGAGCCAACTCGCATTGATCTGCTTCAAAGCTACAAGGATTCTGTTGCGCAGGAGACAACTGCTCCCAGTTCATCCACACCAGTTGTGCCACCTCCGCCCCGAGCTTCTGTTGAAGATGAAGACGAGGGCCATTTTGAGTCCCTCTATCTTATCACCTGGCACGGAGAGAAGGCCCTCAAGACCCGGGCAAAAGATGCAGAAGCAGCTCAAGATGACCCGACAGCTGCCACGAAAGACAACCCAGAAGCCACCGCCGAAGATAACCCGGCCGCCACTTCCATCGATAACCCGGCTCCTAAAGCCGGTGCTTGAGAACTTTGTGCAGATGTTTTTTCTCTGCAAAAAACAATCATATTTGGCCCAAGGGGCATTATTGTAATAACTTAATACTGCTATCCTTATTCTTTGGATGGTGTGCCTGTACACCTTGAAACTTTGCTTGATATGTAATGAACTTTGATATTTTCACTAGTTTTGTAAAGTTTGTGGTTTTCATGACCCTTTTGGTTTCTTTAGACTATGAGCCGGCTTTCACATGGATTTTCTCTGTCGCATTTTCTCTGATAAAAACAGGGTCAGGCAAGTCCCAATAGGCATCATGACTGGTTGATTTTACAGGTGAGCAATCAGGCCATATAGGTGCGAGTCACATCGAGCTCTTAGCTAGACATCCAAGAAAATAGTGGCTCCATATTGTTTGGCCGGGTCACGGGATTGCAGCTGTACCAGAAAAGATAATCAGCCCAACGGCGGGTCTCAACCGAAATCTGCCGGCTTTCAAATAAGTGCATGTAAAAAGATAGCATAATAATAAAAAATAGACATGCAAATAACAGTAATATAAAACTTGAATATGTGAATATTGTAAAAGCTAAACATGTGAATAAAAACGATACATAAAAAGTAATAATGCAAACAAAATGAAAACTGAATAATAAGATAACTTTCAACCTTCACTTTATTAATATGAAAGGTTAGGTCAGCAAGCCGACTCATTAAAAACCTTCCAGCCCCCTTAGGTACGCTGGTAAGGAAAAGAGCGTGTCTGAAACCTGTTGCTTGTTACATCGTGTATTACACTTGATAAACTAGATCTGATACTAGGTATAGTACGAGCGCAGTTGGGCAATGTTCCATGGCCGCTCGCGCTCTTCCAATGATTTGGTGGAGTGAGTTGTATTATTCAGATACTCTGATTCTTCTCTCGCATCCACCAGGTAGTATGAACCGTTGTGCAGATTTCGGCTTATGATGAAGGGTCCTTCCCAAGGAGGAGATAACTTGTGCATCCCATCTTTTGATTGCGTCCATCGGAACACTAAGTCTCCTTCCTGAAAATTGCGTGTTCTGACCCGGCGGCTGTGGTAACGCCGCAAATCTTGCTTGTATATTGAGGATCTTTCTAGGGATTGCTCCCTGTGTTCCTCCAATAAGTCCAGAGTGTCTTGCCGGGTCTGCTCATTTTCCACTTCAACGTAAGCCGCTACCCTTGGCGAGTCGTGAATAATGTCACTTGGTAAAACTGCCTCTGCACCATATACCAGAAAAACGGTGTCATCTTTGTGGATCTGTTTGGCGTCATGTTGATACCCCAAACTACAGAGGGCAGCTCCTCTACCCAAGCTCCAGTAGCCCGGATGCACGGGACCCGGAGACGTGGCTTCAATCCTCTGAGCAGTTCTTGATTTGCACGTTCCACTTGACCATTGGCTTGCGGGTGAGAAACTGAAGCAACATCACGACGAATACCATTATTTCCACAAAACTTGGCTACCTCTCCCAAGGACATGTTGGTTCCATTATGTGTGATTATACTGTGAAGATATCCAAAGCGATGTATGATTTTCTACAAGAACTACACTGCTGTGACCGCCTCACAATTTGTAACTGGCCTGACCTCGACCCACTTGGTAAACTTATCAATAGCAACTACAAGGTGGGTTTTCTTGCAAGGGGACATCTGAAAGGGGCCCACCATATCCATACCCCAGATTGCAAATGGCCAAGTCAAGGGTATTGTCCGAGGCTCTTGAGCCGGCACATGAATTTGCCTTGCATACCTATGACATCCATCACATCTGCTTACCAGGCGCTCCGCGTCTGCCAACGCAGTGAGCCAGAAAAAACCGTGTCTGAATGCTTTCGCTACCAAGGATCTTGTTGATGCGTGGTGACCACAATCACCCTCATGAATCTCCTTCAAAATTTGTCGGCCTTCCTCTGGTGACACACATCGCTGGAACACGCCTGAAACGCTCCGCTTGTAAAGCTCGCCATCAATGACTACGTAAGCCTTGTCCCGGCGCAGGATTTGCTGGGCTATAACCTCTTACTGCGGTAGCTCTCCTCGCAAAAGATACGTCAAGTATGGCTCTGTCCACTCTGGAATAACATGTAAGGCGGCAACAAATTCTGATTCAGGATCATCCGGGTAAGCAAAATCTTCCTCTGTTTGAATTTTGACTGATGGGCTCCACAATTCATCCAAGAAAACATTAGGTGGAACCGGCTCTCTGCGTGAGCCGAGTCTTGATAAAGCATCTGCCGCCTCATTTTTCCTACGATCAATGTGATCCACCTGGTATCCTGAGAAGAACCCGGCCACCTTGTCCACTTCCCTCCTATATGCTACCATGGTTGCATCTTTTCTATCCCATGTGCCAGATACTTGCTGTGCCACGAGGTCCGAGTCTCCATAGCACTTGATACGCTTGACGTTCATCTCTTTTGCCATGCGCAAGCCATGCAACATTGCTTCATATTTAGCCACATTGTTGGAGCAATCGAAGTGAATCTGTAATATGTAACTCAATTTATCACCTTTGGGTGAAGTTAAAACAACGCCAGCTCATGAGCCCTCGTACTGCTTGGACCCGTCAAAATGCATAACCCGTGATTTGGCACTTGAAGAAACTGGAGGTGCGCTTGTCTGCGTCCAGTCATTGACAAAATCTACTAGTGCCTGTGATTTGATGGCTGTTCTAGGCTCATAGTTGATGTGATATGGTCCCAGCTCTATTGCCCATTTAGTAATTTGTCCAGTAGCCCAGAATTTCTGATGATATCTGCCATTGGAATAGAACTAACCACTGTGACTGGATGTTCCTGGAAATAAGGCTTCAACTTCCAGCTCGCCATAAAAACTCCAAAGACTGGCTTCTGCCAATGTGGATACCGCTGCTTGGAATGTGACAAGACCTCGCTAACATAATAGACTGGCCTCTGGACCGGGTACTCTTTTCCTTCCTCTTTGTGCTCAACCACGACCACGGCATTGACTGCTCGAGGCCCGACAACAACATACAACAGCATGGGTTCTTTGGGACACGGGACTGCCAGGATTGGCGCCTCTGAAAGCTGTCTCTTCAGGGACTCGAACGCGTCGTCTCGTTCGTGGTTCCACACAAAATTATATGTTTTCTTCAAGAGCCGGTATAATGGTATTGCCTTCTCTCCAAGTCGGGAAATAAACCGGCTTAGCGCTGCTACGCACCCTGTAAGCTTCTGGACATCTTTCAATTCTTCTGGCTTTCTCAGGGTCTGTATGGCCTTGATCTTTTCCGGGTTTGCCTCAATCCCTCGTTTTGACACGATGAAACCAAGGAGCTTCCCTGCTGGAACACCAAACACACATTTTTTTGGGTTGAGCTTCATGTCATACCTTCGCAGATTTGCAAACGTCTCCTTTAGGTCATCAATGAATGACCCGGCTTTTTCTATCTTGATCACCACATCATCTACATAAGCATAGACATTACGCCCAATCTGATCATGAAAACAGTTCTGGATACACCTCTGATACGTTGCACCCGCATTCTTGAAACCAAAAGTCATAGTCTTGTAACAAAAAGCACCGAAGGGAGTTATGAACGATGTTTTTTCCCATTCTTGAGTACGCATCCAGAAAACACAACAGCTCACTGCCTGCAATAGCGTCGATAATCTGGTCAATCCTTGGTAATGCAAATGGATCTTTGGGGCAATGCTTGTTCAAACTTGTGAAATCTATGCACATCCTCCACTCATTATTTTTCTTCAACACTAGAACCGGGTTAGCCAACCACTTGGGATGGAAAACCTCCATGATAAAGCCGGCTGCCAATAGCCGGGCTATCTCTTCTCCTATAGCCTTTCTTCTTTCCTCATTCATTTTTCTCAAACCTTGCTTTACTGGTCTTGCTTTGGGATCAACATGTAAACTGTGCTCAGCGAGTTCAGTCGGTATGCCTGGCGTGTCACTAGGTTTCCATGCAAAAACATCCCGATTCTCACGGATGAACTCGATGAGTGCGCTTTCCTATTTATCAGTTAGGTTGGACCCCACGGCGAACTGCTTGGAAGAATCGCCGGGTATAAAATCTACCATCTTTGTGTCTTGGGCCGCCTTGAATTTTGCCCTGTCATCTTCTATTGTTGTCCTCTTTAGGGCTGTGCGATCTTCCGGGTCTACCTTGGACCTGTAATACTTAAGCTCTTCCTCTGCGCAAGCCTGCTCTGCTAAGGCGGCATCTCCTTCGTCACATTCTGCGGCCATATCCTTACTTCCATGGACAGTGATGATCCCTTTAGGACCCGGAATTTTTAGCTGTAAGTACACATAACATGGCCTAGCCATGAACTTTGCGTAGGCCGGCCTACCGAACATCGCGTGATACGGGCTTTTCAACTTCACCACCTCAAACATGATCCATTCTGACCTGAAATTTTCCTTAGACTCCCTAAAAGCAACATCCAACGAAATTTTTCCCTCTGGGCAAGCTGACTTGCTCGGAACTATACAATGAAAAACTGTAGATGTTTTCTGCAGCTGTGACTCCTTGAGACCCATACGCAAGAAAGTTTCCCAGTATAAGATATTGATACTACTTCCACCATCCATTAACACTTTCTTCAATTCATAACCATGCACCTGTGGTGCAACCACCAAAGCCAGCAGACCCGGGTGCTCTACAACATTCGAGTGATCTTGTCTACTCCATGTTATCGTGTGCTCGGACCATCTCAAGTATCTCGGGGTTGCGGTGGAAACAACATTGACAGCTCTCTTAATTAACTTCCTCTCCCGCCTGGATGTACCAGTGTTATGAACATGATACTGGCCAAGCTGCTTTGGCTGTTGCTGAAATCCGCCCTAGTTATTTTGACCAGCCCCCGCGTTGTCGGCTCCTGCGTTTGCACTCGGTGGTGGTCCATTGGCCGGGTTTCCACCCGGGCCGGGTCCTCCACCACGGCCGCCGTCGTGCAACAATTTCTGTATCTCCTCATTTTTCCATCTTTGTAAATCAACGCACTGCTCCAAAGAATGATTGGCGGGTCTGCCGTTCCTGCTATGGCGACGACACAGCATCCTGAAGGCCTCTATGTGACTGGTTGGACGTGGCGGGCCTCGATAGTTGTTTCCTCCATTGTAATTTCCCTCTGTCCTGGGCTTCTGAAACCCGGTATTTGCATTGGTAACCAACTCTAAATTTCCTTCACCATACGGCCGCTTGTTCTGATTTCCACCATTTTTGTTACTATGGTTGTTATTGTTCTGACCATATTGTGGGTTTTTCCTCCATTGATCATATTGCCCTTCCCTTTTTCTTCCTCGCTATCATCTTTGGTCTTATCAGTGGAAGCGTGCTTGTTGCATGCATCCATCAACTCTCCCATGGTAATTTTTGTGACCCGACAATTGGACTTCACGCGTCCCAATTTCTGAACAAGGGGGTCATATCTGCAAGTTTTCTCCATGGATTGTATTGCGTTCCTAGGAAGGATATCTGTAGATGAATGAAGGATTTCTGTGACCCGGCGCATCCAACTGTGAGCCGACTCATTTTTCTTGTGCACACACCGATCCAGGTCTTCAATTGTGTAAAGCCGCCTGCAAGTTCCCTGAAAGTTCTTGATAAAAGCTGCCTTGAGCTTGCTCCAAGATTTGATGGACTTTTCGGGAGGGTATTAAACCAAAGCTTGGCCACACCATCTGTCATCATAAGATAATGAACTTGGCGTGAAGATTTTCTGAGGCGTTGCGAATACACATGGCCATCTCATAACTACTCAACCACGTTTCTGGTTCCATGCTAGGATCATAATTTGCAATTTTGCTGGGCTCTTTGAACTTTTCCGGGTAAGGCTCCGCTCTAATGGCATCTGAAAGACACTTTGGCCCGGCCAAATTTGAAGTAATATTTGCTTGAACCAGCCTTCCCACTGGCGCAGGTGAACTCACTGCTACTCCTGCTGCAGGCGCCGCATCGGCTCCTCCAGCGCGCGCTGCAGAGCTTGCTGCACGCCTTGCTCTTGAATTGCCGATGCTGCAGATGCGGCCTGCCTGGACGGTGGAGGCGGCAATTGTTGATTTTCCTGCTCTGCTCTCCGCCGTGCTGAACTTGACTGAATATGCCTCGGGCTCTCTCCCTGATGGCTCCTCGAGTGGCTGTTGTATGGTGTTCCATGTAAACCACTTCTATTATCAGGATAGTTGCCTTGCTGCACCACAGCTGTGCGCAACATATCTATGGCGTGCCGGGTCTCCACCTCTCGAGGTGAATTTCCCAAAGGAATACGGTCGAGCGCTAAAGTTGCGGCATACACGTTATCCATTGGGTTGTTGTAGTGACCCGGCGGGGTGTGGAATACGGGCGGAGGTGGTGGCATGGCTCCAGTGTTTCCTCCGGCTCCTCCGGTAGGCACACACGGTGACCCGGCTGGAACAGTGCCGGGTCTCGTTCCACCGGCTCCCCAGTTTATCCTGCGCCTGTTCCATAAACTGGGATCTCCTGCACGATCCTGACGGGCTGGTCCTGCAGTGTAACAAACAAATTAGCCGGATTTAAATTCTCACCTGTAAGGGGTAACCGGCTCTGATGCCACCTGTTCTGCACCCGGGTCATGTCGTTGTGCCGGGTCTCCAGGATGTTGGCGTTGTGATGCAGGCGGTTTTCCTGCTCATCCAGATGCAGTTGCCGGGTTGCCATCCGCTGCTTCTCTGCTTCGACATCCCACCGTTGTTGCTCCAGGGCACGGCGTGCGGTGTCCAACTCTCTGGCTCGCGTGGCTGCATTCTCTGGGGTCACCACCTCCGCAAGTGCGGCAGGATCCAATATCAGATTGTTACTAAACAAGGCCGGGTTCGGAGGATTAGAGGTCCCTTCACCCGGAGCCCTATTCGTCAGAAATCCAAACGTGTTCATGTCCCGCGCAGCGCCTTCACTTTCACTGGTGACCGAAGTAGCTTCTCCATCAGCCCGGGTCTGTGGTGGGTCTTGAGTCATCAGAGGTTGTTGCTGGGCCATCGCCCTGGCTGTTGCTGTGGTTGCTGCTGTCACCAAAGCCGGGTTCAGATTTGTTGCTGGAGCCGTGTAAACCGTGACCCGGTGAACCGGACCCGGGGAAGATTCGTGCTCTTCTTATTCTTTGCTTCCGTATCCATACCGATCTTCAAACAGGGGCAGGATTGACTCCGTATCTTCATCATATTCGACCTGGTCACGCGGGGTCCATGCCGGCTCCTCCAGCTGTTCCCTCTGCGTGGTTGGTGCTAGCTCGATTTCTGTCGTGCCTTCAGACTCTTCACCGTCCGATTAGACGATGGTGGCGGCTCCTGACACCGAATCATACTCAATATCTTCCATAGCTAGTCCATATGTACGTACCATACCCACAAAGACGTTGATCCGGTCGATCGGGATGACCGAGCCGGTTTCCACTAGTTCTGACTCCGGCCCCCAGACGAAATCTTCGATGATGCTTTCTCCTTCTGGGCTGGCGAGGTTCTGCATACCTCGCCGAGCTTCTCCCGTGATGTAAATACCTTTGGACGCTTGCCCCACGGTGGGCGCCAACTGCCGTGGGATTGTCACGGCAGATACTACCTGGGGGTAATTTAGATTTGGGACATGGCGACTCTGGTGTACAGGAGATTGTTTAGCTCTACGGGGACACAGGATTTACCCAGGTTCGGCCTCTCCATAGGAGATAAAGACCTACTTCCTGCTTGCTTGTTATTGATGGGCAGATCTCGAGACCCGGACTGCAATGTCGCTGAGTCTCAAGTCTAGGGTTACAAAGGGTTTGTCTCTCTTGAATCTCTAATAGCTTGATCCTCCCTAACCATGACCCAGGGGCCGGTTTATATAGGTGACTGGGTCTCCTGGTCCTTTAAAAGGTAAGGCCGGGTTCTACCCGTACTCGGAGTCCTACTCTATCTTTCCTGGTCCTTCGTGCTCACCAAGTCTTGGACTCCGTGACGCGTACCGCCTCCGGGTATTCTAGAACCATCCTTGTGTAGGCCGGGTCATCGACAAGCTCTCCGGCCCATCAATGTAACCCGGCCCATGTTGATGACTAGCTGGCCAGGCCGGGCCTCCTGCCCGGCGGGTCATGCTTCCCTCTTCGTGGGTCTACGGGTTATAATCCCCCCAACAGTAGCCCCCAGGGTAACTCGGGCACCAGGTTGACGTGCTCCTCTTCTAGTTGTAAACTTCATTTCCTGAATAGAACCGCTATCCTTGCTGTCCGGGTTAACCTCCTGGAAACAATAATCACACATAAAAACTTAAAGACCGGGTTACAATGCTTTCTCTTCAGCTAGGCCGGCTCTTCTTGGCGGTCCATATCATAACCCGGCTATGTCATACCGGGTTCATACGCCTCCGGTTTTATACTCAACACTTAGTAAAAAACATTGATCAACCTTCAGTTAATCTTACTCCATATCTTTCAGAGAATATTCTCTTTGTCTTATCCTTTTATCGTTGACTGCTGGTCAAAGATCCTTATCCTCTCACTCTTTACTTTTTTACCCCCTAGGGTTTTCACCCCGGTTATAAATCTGGGATTAGGGTAAATCGGGTTTCACTTTCCCCATTCCTCATCCTCTTCATCTTCTACTTCACGCACACCTTGCATCTTCAATCTCCAATCGAGAACCAGAGAGAGAACCAGCACGGCCGCGGCCATTCCCAGGCCAGCTCACGCCACTGCCCCTCTGATTCTCCTCAGATTTCCGCCGCCGCGCCTCCATATCCTCTCCACGCTGTAGCCACTGCCGCACCATTGCTAGGGCTAGTGCATAGCCAAAATTGGTCATACCTCGAGTTCTTTGGCCATGGCGAGGGACAAAATCAAGGCGAAGGTACCCAAGGCCACGAAGAAGAATGCCAGCGGCGCATCGGGCTCCACCACGGCCACCACTCCAGCTCCGGTGAACTGGACCAAGTCCACCGTGACGGAACTCATGCTGCAAGTTCACCAAGATTGCGGTGAACCACCACACAAGGATGAGATCCACTGGGGCGCGCCTGGGGAGGAAATTTGCCCCGAGCCAAAGGAAGGTGACATTGTTGTTCTGCTAGACCATGTTACTCGCGGCCTTCGTCCTCTTGGTTCTCCGTTTTTCTGGCAAGTTTTCAAATACTATGGCCTCACCACCTTAGACGTTGCTCCCAACTCTATTCTCAATATTAGCAACTTCGTTGTTTTCTGCGAAGACTACCTCCAGATGGCTCCTATCCTCGAGCTATTCTTAGAATCTTCTACTGCAATCCTTCTCGTAAAGATCAGCCACTTGGCCCATATGGTGGTGTTTCTATCCGGCGCCAGAAAGAGTGCGATTTCCTGGCTCTTCTTTGGCCAGCCACCCTAGGGGTGGCAAAACTCTTATTTCTACTGCAAAGACACATCTCCTGAAACAGACATAGCCCAGTATCCGGCCTTCAGAAACTCTCCTCTGAAGTAAGATCCCAAGATGAACAGCTACGCTGACGACGCCAACCGGGTCTTGGTCAAAGCTCTTCACCGCCAGGCTAGGGCTCTGCTTGCTCATGGCCTTCGTGGCACAGACCTTGTCAAATGCTGGGTCGGCTGGTTCATCTACCCCTTGAGTATCAGATCCGGGTTTTTCATGAATATACCGGTGAGACCACATATGATATGCGGTACTCTGAGGTAACACTTACTGATGACCAACTTGGAAAGAATGCCAAGAAATTACTTGGCGAGAATAAATCAACCATTGCACTGACCGGGCTTGCCCCCTTCAGTGCCAAGAACAAAGCTCCCACGGTAAAGATTGTTTCTTTTTCTTTAAGTACCTGATTTCTCACTATACACTGAATCAAATCTTATTTACATCTTTTCTCACTTAGGACCCGGAATGGTGGCGTGTGGATTACACCCATGTCTCTTCTCCTGATGGTGAAGACATGGAGGTGGACGAGGAAGAAGAAGAAGGTGAGCTTGACTCTGTTCGCCGGCTCTTCCTCCACCTGATTGACAGTGAGGTCACTCCTGCAAACACATCTACTGATAACCCAGAAATTCTTATTCCTGGTCCATACCCGGCTACTGATGACTTGCCGGGCCCACAAGCCACCGAACCCCCTACTCTCAAGAGGAAGTACAACAAGATGCCTAGGTTTTCCTAGTTAAAACCCTAGGCTCAAATCACTCAAGTGAATGAGGGGGAAATGAAGAACGCTTTGGTGATGTTGTAGATCCGGGTCTTCTCCTTCAATCCTCCGAAGATCAACAAGTTTGGTTGGAGGGATTGGGAGATCTAGGTTGGTGAAGCTTTCATTAATGGAGGAGAGAGAATCTTGGAAGCTTGGTCTTCTTTGGGGAAGAAGACCACTTTAAATAGTCTCCTCATTAAGTGGCCGTTGGAGGGGTATCCAACCTGTGCGCGCGAGCCTGGCCAGGCCGGCCTGGAAATGTTGGAGTCCGGCCAGCCACCAGACGCGCCCGGCCTTGGTCTTCGAGGAGACCGGCCTGGGCCGGCCAGTCGTGGCCGAGGCCAGCCACCCACCGAGGCACCCGGCCTTGTTCTTCAAGGAGGCCGGCCTGGCCGGCCAGCTGTGGATGGAGGCCGGCATGGTACCCGACGCCCCCAGCCTTGAGGGGAAGCCAGTCCATCCAGGCCGGCATCCGAGGCCGGCCAAGCCAGAACCTTCAGGATTCAGCTTTTTGAACGCTTCTCTATTTCCTTTTTGCACATAGAGAGATTTCCTTTTAACCTTTAACTCTTTAACTTAAGTTTTCCTGCAAGCACTTAGTAGATGGTTAAACACTCCAAGTGTTGTGATCAAACACCAAAAAAAGATTAGTGGACACATGTCCTTTCAGGTTGATCAGACGACTCGGGAAGGGATTTTCGGTTTTGACTTTGGAGAAGGGGAATACATGGCAGACGAGTGGTTTGGAGGTCTTGTGACCATGACAGCTTTTGCCGGTGAGGTATTCGTCACCGATAGACATGGGTCCATTATTTCGACTACCGTGTCCGCCGACGAAATAAACGCCCAGCGTTTTGCGCGGACTCTTAAGATGAGCATCACCATTGCAGGCCCAAATAATTTGGCCGGTAGGTCTTTGTACTACCTTGTGGAATCTGAGGGGGAGTTGTTGCTTGTGGTCAGTGGGTGTATTTACGATGGTGAACCGGTCGTCTATCGGGTGGATACGAATAATTGAGTTCTTGAGCCGGTGAGATGTCTCGACAGTCGTGCCATATTCGTCGGCTGGAATCGGTGCGTCTCTATCGACACCCGCATATTGTAGACCGTCACTGCAGGCAGTATCTACTACGCCGATTTATCTAAGATTAGAACATACAATAATGATAGGATCGGCTGGGATGAGAAGCCGAATTTTTTCGTCCGACATGGGATAGTTTCCCTAGAACAGGAGGAACGTCCTTTCGCTCTTGATGTATTGTTGGTGCGGTTTTGCAGAGATATCATGTTTTCTGATGTACAGACAGTGCTTCCGTAAGGCGAGGACGATTGTGTGTACTCTCAGTATTATGATGGCAATGTGTCTGACTGATCAAGACGATTTACCTGTTCGAGATGGCTGTTTGAAATATTAGTTCCTTAATGCAATGATTAGTCGGGTAAACGTTGATGTAATGTATGCCCTAAAGACCCGAAGAAATGACTGTTTATTTTAGTTTTATTACATTACCGTAAATGTATAATTGTTTTTTTCAGATGGTGTGGAGAGGACGTCATTTGGTGAGTAACACCAGTGTGTATGTGTGGACCGACTGGGTATATACCGTCCTTTATTATGCATGTCTTTCAAGGTGGAAGTGAGAAACTCATTGCGGAGTCGGCGACCACCGAGCCGGCAGGACAGGAACACGGAGCGAGTAAACAAATAGTTACCACCCTCTGTATTAAATAATTCCTAATAACATTGTTGACTTTGGTAGATCGGTCAGGGAAGTCAGACATGTAAACGTTTTAAAGGTTTTTTGTCAGATGTAGATCAATACCTTTAGCCGGATCTGTTATTCGTTCCACTATTCTTTTCTGTTCTCCTTCCTATTCTCGCTGCGTCTCGCCTTTGGTCATCGATTGTGCGGACGATGAACGGGCTGTATAGAATCGCTTCGTATCCATTGCCTACATGGCCATACTATGCCGGCTTCCATGTATGATGCGAGGATGGCAAGATAGGGGTAGAAATGGCTGATTTGTGTAGTATTTATAGTTAACTTTTCTGCCTTGGAGTACTTCTAAGACGGCCTTTCCATTTGGCCCGTGTTGGTGCTGTCCGGCTTTACAGATGGAATCGGAATGAAGCGAAGACCATTAAATGCGTGTGGTTGTCCCTCTATTTAATCACAGAAGATAGGTGGCGGTTGGGGAGAAGCCGACGAGTTAACTTTTTCCCACGTCTTCACTCCCCACTAAGCATGCACGCCTTCACGGCCACTACGTCCCATCCCTGCCGCATGCGTGGAAACCGAGGAGTTTAGTCTCGCCACGGTCAATCTTTGACGTGCGACTGTTTAGTTTTTACCGTATCTTCTTTTCTTAATCTCAACGGTTCCTTAGTATTTCGTCGCTTCTTCCCACGTTTCACCGTCCGATTCGACGATATTAAATCGGGTCGCGCCTATGGTCCTATAAATGCTGGTATGGTTTTTGTGTCTAATTAACCCCGGGGTTATTTTGTGTCTATCCATGGTCTAATTGATTCCTCGACCTTATATATGGATATATATTTTTCGGTAACTATTACCGCTGATCCCGACGGCACGCGATGGGGACAGTGGCAAGATATGGATTCGATCAGTAGGAGGCGTCATCACAGGATGTAATAATGGTGACCTAGGGTTTTTCTCCCTTCTAATATGTCATTTATCTGTACGGTATTGTTTTGTGTGTATTACTGGCACATTTCCTTACCCGGCGGCCGGCATATGCACTTTGTACGTGGTGGCAGAATGCCGGCTTCAGTGTATGCTGTCAGGGTGGCCTCCGTTACCGTCGATCCTCTCCAGTCACTGAGTATGTGTTTCGTGGGTTTCTTCGGATCCTTGGGGTGGGGGTGAGAAAGATGAAACCGGAGGGGATAGGGGTGGAAACGATGATACAGTTAAGCCGGCTGGCGTACCGTGTGTAGGAACCGTCTGTGTGTGTAGTAATAATTTTGCTTAGAACTGTTTCTGGAGTCAGCTAACGCTTTGTTTAATGTTGTGCGCTTTGCACTAGCGCGGGGGAGGTCGTGGTGTAGTGATGATGTTCGTTCCTTCCCGAGGCATGGTGGCGAGGTAGGTGGTGTCATCACGAGTACGTTGGTGCTTGCATGTCATTGAGTAGTTGTATGAATCTGCTTTCTGTTTATTATTTGAATTATTTTGTCCTCGAGGTTACATATGGATATAATTATTTCTACCCGTTGATTATTAGCATTGCGTATGGCGTGTCGTCAAAATAGGGCTCGGGGGGTCGTGCGCCAAGGCGCACCCCTAAATCTAGTTTATATGATATATTGGTGTGACCAGTATATATAATAGAAGTTTCCTCGACATTTTAACCTGTAAAGCAGCCATTTGCTCCTAAGTTATAAGATGTCAAACAACTATTGTGTTGATTTGATTCAATATGCGCATTTGTTTTTAACTAATACATTATACATCCCCTAAACAATCTTAATTATCATGTAGAATTTAAGTTTGACAAGATTTGTACGTTGATTTATTTTATTTTATTATTTCAACCATAACTTTTTATTTTACATAATAACATTCAACATGTTAAATAATTTATATGTTCATGATAATTTCATTTTATTTGTCTAAAAGTGTTAATAAGATACATAAATAATTGATTTCCTTTCTGAAAATTACCATACAAACCTGCAGATGTATGGAAACGAGTTACTAGAAAATCAGATGAGTTTAATTTGACAATAAGTTGTTATTAAGATGAGTTTTTGGTAGCCTCAAAACCCAAATTCTTGACCTACAGAAGCCTTTTCAGGAGGCATATGCACATAAAACTTGCTGAGCATGTCCGTGTGTGTCTGTCTAGCGTCAATTTTCGTCCATGAAATAATGTGTCCCCCTCTAGGCATGTAATTAATTCTCGGACATTCTTAGTGGGAAGTCAGCATTTAGATAATGTATGTATAGAGCATTTAAAGCATTCCATGTGGGAAAACAATTCACAAAGTAATGGTCCTAACAATACTAGAACGTGGGAACGAGTAACGACATCATTGAAGTAAACGAGGATAATATGATATAGTGAATAAAGAGTTCTATGCATGCTGCTGTCATTCATCTCGCCTCGGGTAGTTGATGGGTATCGGGAAGTAATGGGGACATACTCAATAACCAACAGTTCAACAGTGTGATTTCGTATAACGGTAGTAGTCGATGCGGACGATCATGGTCCTAACATTGACTGTTGGTTACATAGGTACTTCTAATCATAGCTATTCGTTATCGAACCTGTAGGGGTCACACACTTAAGGCATCAATAGTATGTTGTGTACATTGGATGGTCCGAAGTAGAGAGCGAGTATCACTCGGATGGTTCCTAGATGATAGAACTATATTCGGAGTTTTGATCGGATAAGACTGGTGTTACGAAAGTCTTCGGAACAACCAGAAAGAGGAGTCATATTTTTCGCTGGATCTGAATGGGGTACATGGGCTGCTCCCATTGGGCTGGACCCACATGGGGCAGCCGCATGGGCCACATGGGTTGGTGGGGCGCACCAGGCAGCGGGGGCCTAGGGTTTACACTAGTGTCGGCCGGCCACCTGGGCCCACCTGGCAGGCACGGCAGGTGGGGCCCACCCTAGCCCCACCCGAGCGATGCGCACATGGGGGCAGGCGGTGGCTGGGCTTAGGGTTTCCCCTACCCACGCTCTGTCGGCCCACCTGGCCCATCTTGGGGGCGGCGGCGGCGCAAGGGGAGAGGAGAAACCCTTCCTCCAAGTCTCCCCTCCCCCTCCCTCCTTGATAAGGAGATGAACCCCTCTCCTTTTTTATACACAATTTTTGAAAGGGTTTTGAGGTATCCTCTCCTAGATCAATTTTCTCTCTCCCTCTCTCCCATGTGTTGGGAATTTCTTCAATTCGTGTACACCAACGAGTTCCTAGTTCTCGCACAGCAAAGCGCTGCTGGATTTTGACAGACGGACGTGTGCGGAATCTCAGAGGGGTTAGACGTCTGACCCTCACCCGGTTGGATCCAGAAGGCTGGAAGTGGAATCAGCAACATTCCCACTGCTAGGCTTAGCCGTGAGAATCTTCTTCAGACTTCATCAACATCATCATCAACACCCGTTCTGCATCTTCGTGTTGGTAACAATTTAGATCTATTCTTGCTTGTATCTTCATGGATGATCCTGGTTGTTTTGTCGTTCGGCATTTTTTTGAAATTCCAGCACGTAACCCAATATTTAATACCAATTGCCATGCAGTAATTGTCTACTTCTGTATATCGTGCGAACATCGACTGCACAATATTTGTCTTCGGGACTGAAGTAGATTGTTCGTTTGAATGCAAAATTTTAGTTGTCAACGTGCCCCATACTTAAACGGAGGAAGGGGGTGAAATACTTTCTCTGGTGGGTACCACTTGTCATTGGAATTAACATGGGAGTAAGGGAGAGGCACATAACCCCTCTCCACACCCATGGGTTATATCCCTTAATTGGTAGAGGCTCGGGCCGTTAATTTGGGTTCTTACCGAGTCTAGCAATAGTTGTGCGGGGCTTGTATGCCTTATAGACTCAGGGCACGTCTTTATACGGGACTCCCCCCTATATGAACTATTCGATATTCAACGATATAAACTATCTTCCTCTATAAAAATACTAGGGTGGAACCAATGCTTTCTGAGAACGCCTTTAGCCTTATTGCAGTTTTCGTAACCATCATAGTTTCCTTACTCTGTCACTTTTCACACTGTCTCTCACGTTCTGATAAAACACCAACAATAAAGCAAGAAGTTTTTCCACACACTTGGTTGATTTGGATCAAAATTACCTGTAGGTACAGTTCTCTTGATAATCAAAGGAGAGGCCAAAGACCATTTCCTAAGCTCCCTGTGTTCGATAACTCTTATTTCAAAACTGGCTACAACATTCAGTGCACTTGCATGCATTAGCCAGCCACTCGTCGGTCTCCCTTGCGGGTCCTTTTAATGCAAGGGTGTGTGCGGATAGGGAGGGACACCCCACTCTCCCGTCCCCACTGTGCTCCCCCGACGCATCCGCAAACCCTATCATCGTCGACCGATGCAATGAGGCCATTCAAGTGGACTGGTAAGGGCAAGCACGACCGTGAGGCGAGCTCCTCATTGGGCTAGTGTCGCGATGCACTTGCGGCCACATGGGTGGCACTAGTGGCCGCACGCGCTGAACGAGTAGCCACGCTGTACCAGCTCTCACCACCGGAGGAGGGTGACCATCGGGTGCGGCAATGGTCGTACCTGAACAAGCGCAAGTGCTAGTGATACTGGGACAAAATTGGGTTGCGTGTATGGAAAACAAAAAAATCGCCACTACTACGCAACAGCCAAGAGCTACTATGAAGATACAAGTAACAAGACATGCATATTTGATCTAACTGTAAATCGTTACCGACACCGTTGAAGCGAAAGAGATGTCGATGACGACGTTGATGAAGCTTGCAGAAGAACTTCCTCGGCTAAGCCTAGCCGAGAGAATATCATAGACTCCTTGCATCCCGCCTTGATCCAACAGATTGAGGGTCTACCGCCATCATATACAGCACACCCCTCTGAGTTTCGCACACAAACATCGGAACTAGTTCAGCAGGGCTTCGCCGTCCATACTTGAAGCACTCACCGCTGGTGTATATGAAGGTGGAGATCTCAACACATGAAAAGGAGGGAGGGAGAGAGATTAGATATTGAGATCTAGATCTAATCGGGGAGGATCCCTCTAAATATTTAGAGGTTCCCTCTAAACCAACTAGAAGAGATCTAAACTTATGTGTCTCCCAAAGGAGGGGTGGGGTGTTTATATAGGAGGCCAAGGGGTAGGGAGGCTTGGGCAAGGGCAAGCCCTTGCCTTCCAGCGCCGGCCCTAGGGGAGTTGGAGTTGGACTCCAACTCCTCTCCCCTTGCCTTGGTGCGCCTCTCATGGTGAGAGTTGGAGTTGGACTCCAACTCCCCTCCCTATTCGGTTCGGGGGGGAGGAGTCCTTGTCCAACAAGGTCCCCCCAAAACCGCCTCTCCCTTTATGGGCCCAAGGCCCAATTAGGGTTTGGCCAAGTGGGGGAACTTCCCCCCTTAGTGCGCCTTGGCCCACCCGCCCCTTGTGGGGGTGCGGCTGCCTATTGGGCCCCATGGGCCCACTTGGCAGTCCCACTTGGTGGCTCCAATTTATTTAATATTTTTCCAATTGTTATTTATTAATTGAATAATTTAATATTTAATTAATTAATATTTTCTCTAATTAATTCTTTTTGAATATTTCATTTTACAGAATATTCCCCGAATTAATTACTTGTCATATAAAACACTTTTATATTATCCGGGACACCCAGTGTCCGCAGACAAAATACTCCGGATAAATATTTCCCTCTTATATAAACCCTCGGAATAAATCCCTGATTCACTATATCTTTGTCATTGCCATTACTCACGATACTGAACTTACCCGAGATAAAGTATTCCTGATATTTCCATGAATCAATCCCTGATTCACTATATCTTTGTCTATCTCGTTACCGGTAAGTTTCATTTTCTCGTTCCCGTAATCCGATATCCCACATGATGTAACTTCGTCATGCATTGTCTGCAGAACATATTGGATATCATACATACCGAGTGGGCCCTGGATGTATCTCTCTTTTGACAGAGGAGTAATTTCCTATCTTGGAACATTAGGATATATGCACCTTCGGAATCACCCAGTGACTGCCGTTATGATCACCCAGTTACGGCCGTGATGGTTGACAGTACCAAAGTAACTCTTCCAATATGCACAACCTTAATAACCTCATTGTCTAAGGACATGTCATATAATAACCATCTGCGATATTGCACTAAGGACAAAAATACACTTTGGAATCTTCTTAACATATCAACGATTTGTGTCTACCCGGCCATATTGTTTCCACCAACAATATGTCACTCATTGATGCTGACATAAACAATGTCCCAGACTAGGAAAACGTGGACTCAAGCAAACAACAAATTAGTCTAAAAGGTAAGACCAGGGTATACTTTATTCTGTTCATGTCTCTACACGTGCAAGTGAGTTTTCCTCTGAATCACATATTCAGGAGTCACCGCAGTTATAGCATAGAATCACGAAGCATAATTAGGAATCAGATGTTAAACTTTATTGTCTTTTGGGCATACATCCAACAGTCTCCCACTTGCACAATAGGCAATTTACTATTTTGCATAAGACACAACATCTGGGTGAAACAGATGGTTTCTCATTCTTCCTTTCCCGTGGTAGACATTTGTCATCAGACCCTTCCGGGGTTGTGTGAACTTTATATATTATTCAGAAAACTCTTTTCTATCATAATCTCCTTGATCGTATGATCACATGCAGTCCGGGCTATTCAAGGTAAAACCTTGGTACTCTAACTAAGAAAACAGTTCAGCTGTTTTCACAACATTGTTGTCTCTTTTGTAAAGAACCACATCTAGTTCATCCAATGAACCGACAACCCTTTTGGAAGCATTTTAGCTCCCACTGTTACTGCGACTTGTTGTAGTGTACGTAACATTTATCTATGCTCAAAATTAATCAAGAATCCTAACCCTTGCTATTTCAAAAAATCATAAGATCATGTTTTATCCTTGGTTTATCTTTTATGCTTATCTCATAAGTCTTTGTCCAATGTATCACGAGTTATTCTCTTTTGAAGATACTTCTCCAAAACACCATTTAGAAAATACTCTATATAATTGGAGTCAATTGAACTATTGTTACAAAGTCAATTTGTCAACAATTATCTTTATCACTTGATATTCGAATCCAAGAATGCGTTATTCAGGAAATTCCCATAACGATCAAAATGAAAGAATCATTTGATCATGCTCACCACCGATATACTATCGTGGTTCTTGCATATAAATTTCCTTATTCTTTATGAGAACCTAGTTCTCTCATGTTTTGAATTTTCATTCAAAACACTTTGTGTGCATTCTTGCAGCAAGATATTAAATCATTATCAGGATACATCCTGTCATGATACTAATTCCTCACTCCATACGTTCCATTGAACAAATTTTCAATGATGCACATATTCTACCAAATGAAGTATTTTAATGGTTTCCAAAATTAATTGAATACCATAAACTAGCTTCCACTAACTTTAAAGAACTTTGCAATTTTCTATGAAGTTAAACATTGCTTGTTTTACTTCACCTAATTACAAAACTAATCCAACCTTCATACCATCATTCGGCTGGCACCACAGACATTCTTTTATTGACTAGTTATGTATTCATTTAACAAAACCCTCGAGCTCTACATTGTACACTTCCTCGATAAATTTTCCTTCAAAGTTATTTGTTTTGTTAACATCTTATACAAACATACTCATTAAATAACTAGCATTGTATTCATTTAACAAAGCCCTCGAGTTGTACGTTGTACACTGATACGTCTCAAACGTATCTATAATTTCTGATGTTCCATGTTGATATTATACCAATTGTTACATGTTTTATATACACTTCATAGCATTTTTATGCATTTTCTGGGACTAACCTATTAACAAGATGCCACAGTGTCAGTTCCTGTCTTCTGCTGTTTTTGTATTCCAGAAAAGCTAGTCTGGAAATAATCTCGGAATTGGACGAAACTTGGACAGAACCTCCTATTTTTCCAACACGAAGACGGAGTCCAGAGGAGAGACGGAGGAGGGCCACGTGGCACCCACACCATGGGGCCGTGCGGCCCCCCTGCCGAGCCGTGGGGTGGTGTGGGGCCCTCGTGGCTCCGCAGCCGCCGCCCTTTCGCCTATTTATTCTTTCCTACGCGAAACCCTAAACACTCAAGCCATTATCCACGAAAAGTTCCAGAGACGCCGCCGCCGTCAACCCTAGCTCAGGAGGGTTCAGAAGCTCTTCCCGGCACCCTGCCGGAGAGGGGAATCATCACCAGAGGGCTCTACATCACCATGCCTGCCTCCGGAGTGATGCGTGAGTAGTTCATCCTTGGACTACGGGTCCATGGCACTAGCTAGATGGTTGTCTCTCCACTTTATGCTATCATGTTTAGATCTTGTGAGCTGCCTATCATGATCAAGATCATCTTATTGTAATGCTACATGTTGTGTTTGCTGGGATCCGATGAATATTGAATACTATGTCAAGTTGATTATCAATCTATCTTATATGTTATTTATGATCTTGCATGCTTTCCGTTACTAGTAGATGCTTTGGCCAAGTAGATGCTTGTAACTCCAAGAGTGAGTATTTATGCTAGATAGTGGGTTCATGCCTCCGGTAATCTGGGAGAGTGACAATAACTTCTAAGATTGTGGATGTGCTGTTGCCACTAGGGATAAAATAACCGATGCTTAGCTTAAGGGTACACCGTTAGGTCTAATGCATTTGTTTACTTTACGCACATTACTTAATGCAATTATCGTTGCTTGCAACTTAATACCAACGGGGAACTCGGTATGACAACCTGGCGGTGGATTATTAGTCATAGACGCTGTTGGATAACGGTCTATATATTTTGTCGTAATGCCCACATGAATATCATAGTAATCATCATGTCATATATATGCATTGTCATGCGCTCAATATTTTGTCAATTGCCCAGCTGTAATTTGTTCACCCAGCATGTTAGTTATCTTTTATGGAGAGACACCACTAGTGAACTGTGGACCCGGTCCATTCTTTTACACTGATAATACAACCAACTGCAAACACTGTTCCTTTTCATTCTCTGCAATTTACTACTGTTTTCCACACCATACGTTTAATCCTTTGTTTTCAGCAAGCCGGTGAGATTGACAACCTCACTGTTTCGTTGGGGCAAAGTAGTTTGATTGTGTTGTGTGCAGGTTCCACGTTGGCGCCGGAGACTGGTGTTGCGCCGTGCCATATTCCGCCACCAACAACCTTCAGAAGTGATTTCTTGCTCCTACTGGTCGATTAAACCTTGGTTTCATACTGAGGGAAACTGCTGCTACACTGCTTCATACCTTCCTCTTGGGGTCTCCCAGCGAACGTGTGATCCACGCAATCAAGCTCTTTTTCTGGCGCCGTTGCCGGGGAGCAAGAGGATTTCTGCAAGGGGAGTTTCACGCTTCCAATCTCTTTACTTTGTTATTGTCTTGCTTAGTTTATTTTTATTTAGTCTTGTTTGCTTTATTTATCAAAAACACAAAAAAATAGTTACTTTTATTTTCAAGTTGTTATCTTTCTGTTTTGTTTTTATTTTGCTAAAATGAGTACCCCTGAGAACACTAAGTTGTGTGATTTCACTAGCACGAACAACAATGATTTCATTAGTACACCTATTGCTCCACCTGCTTCTAACGCAGAATTCTATGAAATTAAACCTGCACTTTTAAATCTTGTTATGAAAGAGCAATTCTCTGGTGTTAGTACTGATGATGCTGCTGCTCACCTTAATAATTTTGTTGAACTTTGTGAGATGCAAAAGTATAAGGATGTAGATGGTGATATTATTAAACTGAAACTTTTTCCTTTCTCTTTGAGAGGACGTGCTAAAGAATGGTTGCTATCTTTGACTAGAAATAGTATTGATTCATGGACTAAATGCAAAAATGCTTTCATAGGAAAATACTATCCTCCTGCTAAGATTATATCTTTGAGAAGTAGCATTATGAATTTCAAACAATTTGATAATGAGCATGTTGCTCAAGCTTGGGAGAGAATGAAATCATTGGTAAAGAATTGTCCCACCCATGGACTGACTGCTTGGATGATCATCCAAACCTTTTATGCAGGATTAAATTTTTCTTCAAGAAACCTATTGGATTCGGCCTCTGGAGGTACCTTTATGTCCATCACTTTGGGTGCTGCAACAAAGCTTCTTGATGATATGATGATAAATTATTCTGAATGGCACACCGAAAGAGCTCCACAAGGTAAGAAGGTAAATTCTGTTGAAGAAACCTCTTCCTTGAGTGATAAGATTGATACTATTATGTCTATGCTTACAAATGGAAAAATGCATGTTGATCCAAATAATGTTCCTTTAGCTTCTTTGGTTGCTCAAGAAGAGCATGTTGATGTGAACTTCATTAAAAATAATAACTTCAACAACAATGCTTATAGGAATAATTTTGGTAATAACAATTATAAGCCCTATCCTTTTAATAGTGGCAATGGTTATGCTAATTCTTATGGTAGATCTGGAATGCCTAGTGAGGAAAGGATGTTAGAAGTTGAAAAGGCTACTAAGAACTTTATGCAAACGCAATATGAGCAAAACCAATTGTTTACTAAAACTATGAATGAACAATCTGCTATGTTGAAGAATATAGGACATCAACTTGAGAACTTAAATAGGGAAATTTCTGGTTTGCAGATTAAGATTTCTAATGCTGAAACTTGCATTTCATCCATGTCTGAAGCACAAGCTTCTTTGATTAATAGAATGGCAGCTAAACCTGAAACTATTGATAACAATACCTTTGCTACTGCCAATGCTATACAAGTTAAAATTGATAATAATGTGAGGATGTTAGCTGATTTACATGCTAGGTGGGCAAGAGAGGATGAAATTGCTAAAAAGAATAGTATTGCTAGAGTTTATACTATTACTACTACTGAAAATGCTGTAAACTCAAGTGTTAACAAACCTCCTACTATCAATGGTAAAGTAATTGGTGTTGGCAATGTCTCTACTTCTGTTGCAAAACGTTTAAAATTGCCTGAAAACACTGAAACTGTTCCTGATAAAAGTGCTGAAATTTTTCGAGATGTGGGAGACAATGGTCCCATTACTTTTGATAATAATGACTTTGATTTTGATGGTTGCAATATTTCTGAAGTAATTAAGTTCTTGCAAAAGCTAGCTAGAAGTCCTAATGCTAGTGCTATAAACATGGCTTTTACTAAACATATTACTAATGCTCTCATGCAAGTTAGGGAAGAGAAATTAAAACATGAAGCTTCTATCCCTAGGAAGTTAGAAGATGGTTGGGAGCCCATCATTAAAATGAAGGTGAATGATTTTGATTGCAATGCTTTATGTGATCTTGGTGCTAGTATTTCTGTTATGCCTAAGAAACTTATGATATGCTTGATTTAGCACCTTTGGAACACTGTTATTTGGATGTTCACCTTGCTGATAATACTATAAAGAAACCTTTGGGGAGAGTTGATGATGTTTTTATAATGGTTAACAATAACCTTGTCCCCGTTGATTTTTTGTTTTGGATATTGAATGCAATGCTTCTTGTCCTATTGTTTTGGGAAGACCTTTTCTTAGAACTGTTGGTGCTATTATTGATATGAGAGAGGGGAATATTAAATATCAATTCCCACTCAAGAAAGGTATGGAACACTTCCCTAGAAAGAAGATGAAGTTACCTTTTGATTCTATTGTTAGAGCAAATTATTCTGTTGATGCTTCATCACTTGGAAACACTTGATTTTACTTTCTGCGCCTAGCTGAAAGGCGTTAAAGAAAAGCGCTTATGGGAGACAACCCATTATTTTATTTCTGCAATTTTTTCTTTTTTGAGTCAAGGAGTTGTTTACTTCTGTAACAATTCCTTTGTATCTTTATTTTATCGCATTGTTGTGCCAAGTATTGCCTCTAATAGGAAGATGATGCTAGATTTGGATTTCTGCGCAGGAACAGATTTCTGCTGTTCACCGTTTTAATTCTGTAAAATCACAGAAAAATTATTTAAATCTGAAATTTTTGTGCGTGATCCTCAGATATGTACGCATCTTTCGTTAGTTTAAAGTTTTTCGATCTGAGCAACGTAAGTGCCTCGAAAAAATTCGTCTTTGCGGACTGTTCTGTTTAGACAGATTCTGTCTTTTATTTTTCGCATTCTCTCTTTTACTAGTGTTGAGTGGAATTCTTTTTTAGGGTGAAGAGCTTCACATAACATCAGTGGCAGTAGCTAATGTTAAAAGTAACGGTCATGTTTGTGTCCTTATAGAACATGTGAGTTTTTGATTGTGCACTAACCCTCTAATGAGAATTACTTTGAGTTTGGTGTGGCGGAAGTTTTCAAGGGTCAAGAGAGAAGGATGATATAATGTGATCAAGAAGAGTGAAGAGCTTAAGCTTGGGGATGCTCCCATGGATCACCCCAGCATATTTCAAGAAGACTCAAGCGTCTAAGCTTGGGGATGCCCAAGGCATCCCCTTCTTCATCAGCAACTTATCAGGTCATCTCTAGTGAAACTATATTTTAATTCTTTCACATCATATGTGCTTTACTTGGAGCGTCTGTGTGCTTTTATTTTCAGTATTTTATTTTTCTTTTGGTCAACTTGATTGGACCCCAGCATTCTTGATTGGGAGAGAGACACGCTCCGCTTTTTCATATGAATACTCCTATTCTTCACTTATACTTGTTGAGTATTCTTATCTAGCTATTGCTATGCTTTTAGCTCCTGTTTTTCATGCATCTCTTATTCAGAGCTGTTAGTTCTTTTAAAGAAAGTACTCTCTTGCTTCACTTATAATTGTTTGGAGAGTTTATGTTGAAATAAATTGATTGGTGTTTGGTTGGAACAGAAAATGTTGCATGTGGTAGATGGTATAATGGAAAAAGCTTACATATTCTTGTAGATCATTGTATTGGATAATTTGATACTTGTCAATTGTTTTGAGTTATCAAGTAGTTCATGTTTAAGCTTTTGTATCATGTAGTTAAAACCTATTAATGAAAAACTACCGTAAAGCTCGTTGAAATTTGGTTTGCATGATTGGTATCTCTAAGGTCTAGATATTTTCTAGTAAAAGGGTTTGGTTAACAAGAAGACAGCGTAGAGTCTTATAATGCTTGCAATATGTTTTCAAATAACCTTGCTAGCCTAAACTCTGTACTGAGAGGGAATGCTTCTCGTGCATCCAAAACCTTGAGCCAAAATCCATGCCATCTGTGTCCACCATAACAACCTATATGTGGTATTTCCTTGCCATTCCAAGTAAATTTTTCATGTGCTACCTTTAAACTATTCAAACTTTATTACTCCTATTTTGTGTCAATGTTTACCAAGCTCATGAGGATGGGGTGGATGTGTTTATGTCAACTGTCAAACAGACTTTAGCACCAGACTAGCGGCATATACATCCGCTTATCCATTAATTTTGCAAAAAAACTGGCAAATGGGGTGCCCTGTCCCAATTAATTACAACTTTAACTGTTTAATTCTCTTCACATTTTTGCCCTGATTTATCAGTCAAGCAATGACAAACAGTGAAATATCTGCATGTGTAAACAAAAGAGAAAGAGGGATGATCTGCCTTGCTGGTAGAAATAACGTCCTTCATGGGAGCCGCTCTTAAAAGTCTGGTTGGCAGGGGTCATATTGTACTTTCCATTTTCTGATTCGTTGACAATTAACAAACACCTCTCAAAACTTATTTTTTTACTCTCTATATTATTTCAAAAACTTAAAAAGCTCTAGCACATGATTTAATCCCTGCTTCCCTCTGCGAAGGGTCTTTCTTTTACTTTTATGTTGAGTCAGTTTTGCTACTTCTTTCTATCTTAGAAGCAAACACTAGTGTCAACTTTGGTGCAACAATTTTTATATGCTTGTATATTGAACTTATTATATGCTTTGTGTTGACAAATATCCATGAGATATATATGTTGAAAGTTGAAAGCAATTGCTGAAACTTAAATCTTCCTATGTGTTGGTTAAATACCTTTTACTTAGAATCGATTGCTTTACGAGTTAACACTTATGCAAAACTGCTTGATGCTTGTCTCGAAAGTACTATTCATGAAAAGTTTTTGCTTATATGATTCAGTTGTTTGCTCATTATCTACTTGCTTGCAAACTATAGACCATTGACCTGGATCACTTCATTCATAACATGTGCTTTACAGTATTATTTGATCAAGATTATGATTGTAGCATGTCACCTCAGAAATTATTTTGTTTTTATCGTTTTACCTACTCGAGGACGAGTAGAACTAAGCTTGGGGATGCTTGATACGTCTCAAACGTATCTATAATTTCTGATGTTCCATGTTGATATTATACCAATTGTTACATATTTTATATACACTTCATAACATTTTTATGCATTTTCTGGGACTAACCTATTAACAAGATGCCACAGTGCCAGTTCTCGTTTTCTGCTGTTTTTGTATTCCAGAAAAGCTAGTCTTGAAATATTCTCGGAATTGGACGAAACTTGGACAAAACCTACTATTTTTCCAACACGAAGACGGAGTCCAGAGGAGAGACGGAGGAGGGCCACGTGGCACCCACACCATGGGGCCACGCGGGCCCCCCTGCCGCGCCGTGTGGTGGTGTGGGGCCCTCGTGGCTCCGCAGCCGCCGCCCTTACGCCTATTTATTCTTCCCGACGCGAAAACACTAAACACCCGAGCCATTATCCACGAAAAGTTCCAGAGACGCCGCCGCCGTCAACCCTAGCTCGGGAGGGTTCAGAAGCTCTTCCCGACACCCTACCGGAGAGGGGAATCATCACCGGAGGGCTCTACATCACCATGCCTGCCTCCGGAGTGATGCGTGAGTAGTTCATCCTTGGACTACGGGTCCATTGTACTAGCTAGATGGTTGTCTCTCCACTTTATGCTATCATGTTTAGATCTTGTGAGCTGCCTATCATGATCAAGATCATCTTATTGTAATGCTACATGTTGTGTTTGCTGGGATCCGATGAATATTGAATACTATGTCAAGTTGATTATCAATCTATCTTATATGTTATTTATGATCTTGGATGCTTTCCGTTACTAGTAGATGCTTTGGCCAAGTAGATGCTTGTAACTCCAAGAGTGAGTATTTATGCTAGATAGTGGGTTCATGCCTCCGGTAATCTGGGAGAGTGACAATAACTTCTAAGATTGTGGATGTGCTGTTGCCACTAGGGATAAAATTACCGATGCTTAGCTTAAGGGTATGCCGTTAGGTCTAATGCATTTGTTTACTTTACGCACATTACTTAATGCAATTATCCGTTGCTTGCAACTTAATACCAACGGGGAACTCGGTATGACAGCCTGGCGGTGGATTATTAGTCATAGACGCTGTTGGATAACGGTCTATGTATTTTGTCGTAATGCCCACATGAATATCATAGTAATCATCATGTCATATATATGCATTGTCATGCGCTCAATATTTTGTCAATTGCCCAGCTGTAATTTGTTCACCCAGCATGTTAGTTATCTTTTATGGAGAGACGCCACTAGTGGACTGTGGACCCCGGTCCTTTCTTTTACACTGATAATACAACCAACTGCAAACACTGTTCCTTTTAATTCTCTGCAATTTACTACTGTTTTCCACACCATACGTTTAATCCTTTGTTTTCAGCAAGCCGGTGAGATTGACAACCTCACTGTTTCGTTGGGGCAAAGTAGTTTGATTGTGTTGTGTACAGGTTCCACGTTGGCGCCGGATTCCCTGGTGTTGCGCCGTGCCATATTCCGCCACCAATAACCTTCAGAAGTGATTTCTTGCTCCTACTGGTCGATTAAACCTTGGTTTCATACTGAGCGAAACTACTGCTACACTGCTTCATACCTTCCTCTTGGGGTCTCCCAGCGAACGTGTGATCCACGCAATCATACACATACTCGATTACTTTTCCTTAGAGGAATATACTTTGTTAACATCTCATACAAATCTACTAGTCCCATTTAGATCAACAAAGCTTTGCTACAGATCATATGATCCTCAGTAGTCAACTCTTGAATTTGTTATAAAACCATTTATGACAAAACAAGCTTTATGATCAAATATTCCAACAGGAATTCCTTCAAGTCTCTCAACTCGAACTTGATGATAATACTAATTAATGTGACTCTAAGTCATGAAGGTTTGGATACTATAGCACTTTGTCTTATTACTTTGTCTTAGCATATTGACTCCAGTTTCCTAGAAAACTCATATGCTCTTTATCTGGTTAAGTGATTATTTCTTGACAAGAAGTCATGCTCATATTGCAATGACTCTTGGTATTAGTCTAAAAGAATTGTCAATTGGAATTGCTTCCGCCTGCACAACTTCTGATAACTATTTCCGAAGATTCAATAATCTCTCCAAGAATCACCATCCTCCCATTGAATTCAACAAGGAATAAATTCCTTAAGAATCACATATCTCTTAGTAACAAAACATTGTCACTTATGTGGTGTTATAAGAGGACTTCGAATTAACTTATTGGAACAACCTACAAAGTAACTCATTGTCTTTTACTTTTAGGATCGAGTTTTCATCTTTCATAAAATCTCAGAACCTAAATCCATCATGTCCCCAAAGTTTATCTTTCAAAACAATGACATGAGGCAAGAGACAAAGAAATTTGCTTTGTCCTTTATCTTAGGACCAAGTTCCAATATTTTAGAAACTTTTAGTGCCTAGGACCAACGTGTCCATCCATAGTTTATATTTCAAAACAATGACACGAAGCAAGACAATTAACTGTTGAAAGAACATTTTTGAAAGTGCATGTTGCCCCCATGCGTGGTTTTGGTAATTAATGACAATCCTTACGGACTAATGTTTGCATTGAGATATCCTTGTTGATCTTGTCCATAGGAAAAGAAAGGAGTTCATGTATTGGACTCTATAAGCTTACATGGTAAAGTATGGCTTGAAAAAGAAGATTGAGGGAACATTCATGTTTATCTCCAAGCCATCCTATATGTCAAGAGAAGAAGATGAAGTGCAAGTTCAATATGATCCATCTCGGAAGATATCATTTGTTTGAAGCTTACAATGGATACATGAAGACACATCTAAACAAGACTCTCCCATAATGGGGTATGGGGGAGTTGGAGAAGTCTTCATCAAGTATGTGCTAGCAAGCATGATCAAGAAAGGTGTTCCAACTTGAGAGAGTCAAGATCGTCATCATCTAACTCAAGTGGAATGCGCAAGGCAAAGGTATGATCTTGATAGGGTTTCTATTTTACTGGTCTCATGTTGTTAGTGGGAGACCGGGTTATAGGATATATGTCGTACTATCAAGAGGGGCTCTCAAGTAAGTAACTTGATCGCATCTTTGTGGAGAGCTCAAACCTTTGCATACTTGGCATATCATCTTTCTTGGTTCTTATTTGGCTTTTATATCCATGTGAGAATTTAGAGCTTGTGTTCATCTCCATACCAAGCTCTATTTCATCAAAAACGGATTTCATATGAATCTCTTGTTGAGTTTTTAATGTTGGAGGTTTTACCGGTTTATCTTTTCTAGAGGGGTAGAACTCTCCTCTATTGGTTTCTTCCTCACATAATGGACCATGATGTGTATATGCATGATCTTGTAGAGCTTGTGATTATCTTCGAAACAAGCCCAAGATCATAGAAAACAGAGTCTGGATGAAAAACTTGTTGTGTTTCAGGGTTGGAAATATTATCGGTTTATCCGTGAGGAAAGTTCCACACCTTCCCATGGGGGGTAACTTTACTCTTTTTGTAGGAAAGATCTTCTTGCTATGTTTCCAACAAAATTGGTTTCACCTTATTTGGATTTCGTACGTGAAAGTTATTGAGTTTGCAGTTTTGGTGGTTTACCAGGTCGGAGTCTCCGGTGTGCTCCAACCGGAGTGTCCGGACTCAGGATTTCTTGTCGAAGGACTCGGGGTGGAGAGCCACTGCATAGGGGACCGGAATGTCTGCGGAGTCTCTGGCCAAGGCCGGACTCTCCGGTCTCTCAGACCGGAGTCTTCGGTGTAAGTTTCCTGCAACGGCTATTTTTCTGGGGACCTATAAAAAGGCCCCCTTCTTCCCCAATGTGAGCAGCTCTTCCAAGCACGATTTTTTCCCATCTCTCACCTCCATTGTTGACCTTGGAAAGCTTGCCCCTCTCTCAATTCCTTCCATGATTCTTGCATATCTTTGAGAGAAAGAGAGAGGAGATCTAGATCTACATTTCCACCAATCCATCTCTCCTCTAAGTGAGGGGAACCAAGTAGATCTTGATCTTGGAGTTCTTGTCTAGTTCTCTTCTTTGTTCTTCCTCTCTTATCCCCCCACAAGTATTAGTTGCTTTTTGGTGGGATTTGGGAGTGAAGGACTTGATCACTTCTTGTGTCTTGCCTTTGCTTTTGTACATCGATTAGCTCTCCCCACGAGGATTCGTGGAAGTGAAAGTTTGTGAGCTTGTTACTCTTGGGTCGTTGAACCCTAGACGGTGTTCTTGAGGCCTTTTGCTGTCAAGGCCTTTTGTGGCTAGTTGGGACCTTTTGTGGTCACTTGGGAGCTCCCAATCCTTTTGTGGGTTGTGCCTCAAGATTGTTGTAAAGGACTCAATTTCCGCCCAAACGGAAATCAATAGTGGAAGGTGAACCGAGCTTTTGGGCAAGGTTCATTGGAGAATAGGGTGAGGCTATTTGTGGCGTTTGAGTTTGAAACTCACACCCCTCCAACGAGACGTACTCCCCTAAAAAGGAGGAAATCGAAAATACATCACCGTCTCCGCGTGCCTCGGTTATTTCTATACCCGAGCTCTTTACTTATGCATTTTACATTGTGATAGCCTTCGTGCTTGAAGTATTATATCTTGATATCACCTTGTTACTTATCTTGCTTAGCATAACTTGTTGGTGCACATAGGTGAACCCAGTATATTTAGGTTGTTGGCTAGTTATTTTAAATACCTAGTTTTATTCTGCAATTATCAAGCCTAAACTGGAAAAAAATTAAATCGCCTATTCACCCCCCCCCCTCTAGGTGACATCCTTGTCCTTTCAATTTTATATATCCCTTGTTGTTTTGTGTGTTAGGCAACAACACTAGTGACACTCTAATTAGTTGCTAAGTGATGCAGGATTTAAATAGACAAATCTACATGTGCATCGAATCGCCTAAGAGAAAAGAAAGAGAAGAAGCTGCTGAGGAAACTCCCAGGCCGGAGTCTCCGGTGTGTCTGGACCGGAGTCTCCGGACTCATGGGTTTTGTCTCGAGTTGCATCAAGTGGTGGCAGCTCCTGTGCTTGGTCCGGAGTCTTACCGGAGAGTGGCCGGAGTCTTCACTCCGACCAGAGTCTCCGGACTCAGGGGACCCAAGTTTCCAGTCCCGGAGAAAAGACTCCGGGCTATCAAGATGTTGCAACAAGTGGTGACAGCTCCTGCCCTCAGTCCGGAGACTTGCCGGAAGGTTGCCGGAGTCTCCGATGTAGCCTGGAGTCTCCGGTCACTTAGACCAGAGTCTCCGGTGTGACGACAAGGGCAACGGCTACATTTTCTGAAGGGGTATAAATACCCCTCCACCTACCTCCAGCCAGCTAGCTCGACCAGACCAAGCAAGACCACCATTGTTGCAAGCTCAAAACTACTAGATCTCCCAATCCCTCCACCCAAACTATTTGATCTTTGGAGGATTGAAGGAGAAGGCCGAGATCTACATCTACACCGAAGCGTTCTTCATTTCCCCCTCATTCACTTGAGGGATTTGAGCCTAGGGTTTCCACTAGGAAAATCTAGGCATCTTGTTGTACTCACTTGCTTGATACTTTTGTGTAGCAGATTCATAGTGCTTGGGAGCTCGCAATCCTTTTGTGGGTTGTGCCTCAAGTGTGTTGTAAGGGCTCCGGATTCCGCCTTGAAAGATTCCGATAGTGAAAGGTGAACCGAGCTTTTGGGCGAGGTTCATCGGAGAATAGGGTGAGGCCATTTGTGGCGCTTGAGTTTGAAACTCACACCCCTCCAACGAGACGTACTCCCCTAAAAAGGAGGAACTCGGGAATACATCCTTATCTCCGCGTGCTTCCCATTCGGTTACTCCTTACTCTTTAGTTATTAGTTGTATCTTATCTTGTTTAGGGTTAACTTGTCATATAGGTAAATTCACCGTAGTTGCATATCTAGAGAATTTACCTTTGTGTCAAGCCTTAATCGAAAAAGAATTAAAATTTGGCGTAGCTCCTATTCACTCCCCCCCCCCTCTAGGTGGTCATACGATCCTTTCAACTGTGCTAAAAATTACCTAGCGAGCAAACATATTCTAGGTTGAGTATTGCCAAACGTTATGCAAAAACAAGAAGATTCTTAGTGCTGACTTTGTCACACTTAGTCAGATCATGACTTGATAACTTTCAAGACATAATTATAAGCACCAAGACTTTATATCTAAAACATTTTGTGAAACTTTAGACATCAATGATAAAATCATTAACAGTCCGAAAACCTTTATCTTTTGTTGATTTCTCACTATGTGCCGGAATACTTAATGAATTCAAACTTCAACGAAGAGTGTAATTCACCAAGTCTTTCACTCGTTTCACATAACGATATCTTGGATTTCCTTCCATCATGCATATGATGCATCCAAGATGATAGTGTCACCCGAAGGTGATATCAACACAATCACAAAATATTTTAGAACAAATGATATTCCCTTAACTTCAAAAGATTTGCAACTTGATCATCCCTGAAGGGAGTGATCTCCAATATTCTTTATCATAATAAAAAGGACCAACTTGTCCTATAAATTCACAAGAATATTTATCGCGAAACATGCGACCTAATAACTTGAGCAGAAGCTCACAATTCTTTCAACTAGAAAAATAAAAGTGGAGACGTCTTCATCCCTAGGACGAAGGTACATGCGCTAAACTTGGCACACACACCACCACGTTTTATTCTCCATCCTTCTCACTTTCCGCAGCCCTTATATTGAATGCAAGAAAAATTCTTCGCAACCAATACTCCAGAGTTACTAGCAAGAATAATGAATATCATTTAAGTACAACTCTTATACTTTCTGTACCTCTAGCATGTTTCTTCTTATTAGTTCCCAAAACCTTTTACAGTTCCACTTCCAATATCTTTTCTTTCCTCGGAAGAGGTATTCAGGATTCTCCTAAATTAACATTTTAATCTTATCCGGTGTGTTAAACACCTTCAGCCTTCTTCTTCCTCTTCTTCTTGAAGCATGCAAATTTGGAAACAGTCGAACTTGATTGTTATCTCTCATTACATAAGCATCTGCAGATCTCAGCATAGCAAGGAGCAATTTAATGTTTTCTACCTCACACTCATGTTTTGAATCATGATACACACGTTCTAAAACAGGGAAGTGAAGTCAACATCAAATCTGTACTTGGCTCGGCTGGGATTAGAAAACTCCAGAGTCTGCAGCCTACCGCAATCAATCATCTTGATTACATGCTCGCTTGTTGAGCTTCCTTCTGCCATGTGACATGACCAAAAAACTTTTGTTATCTCAGAACTCTCAGTCTTTTCCTGAGTCTGGAACATGGCTATGAGTACGACGATCATGTCGCTTGGCAGATGTGCAATCCAACCGCTTCTGCAACAAACAACCCATGCATGTCAACATAAGACACTGGACACAAGTGGACGGTGGCGGTGAACTCGGAGACGGCCCCGTCGGGACGGTTGTAGAACACGCGGTAGGTCGGGGGAGCTGAGCCTTGGGTAGAGGTGGTCCCAAATCTCACAGAGAAATTGCGGAAAGCCGGGAACGTGCAAGACGGTGGTCTCTGCAAAAAATTCTGGCGCCATCTGTACCAGGGACAGAACCCAAAAGGTGAGCGTTAAAGTTTAAAAGTACAAACAAGTAGACAAATAGTTAGGAAGCAGGCAACGCAACAGGGGCTACCCTAAGTCGTCCGTGGAACTAAGGGTATCCTACATGCAGTTAGGCTCTGATACCAAGCTCTGTGGCACCCCGATCCGGATGATCGAGTTACCCCATATACCAGTCCTAGAAACAATGGATATATGACAACTTGATAAACAAGGACATAACCAAATATATATATGGCTCCGAGTTCGGATGGGTACATTATTACAACATGGGGTGAGGCTCCAGCGATCGCGCAACAGGCGCACACAACCGTATGTACATTATTTATCCAACATCGAGCCTCTATCAGAGATCGTAGCGGTACGTAGGTAGTAGCGTGGCAACGACGAGCCTTATTCCACGGGGTTCTGCCTGGGGTACTGATCCTAATTCTCGTACAGTGGGTACTCGGCAATGGGTGCAGCGGGGTCTGGTCACATGAAAAGCCAGGTGAGTACATTGAATGTAGTCGCAAGACATTAGCCTAAAATCAAACAAGGTCTATCTATATGGCATGGCATAAGTTCGGAAAGTAGCATGGCATGCGTTCGCGAATCTAAGTGCGAGTCCAAGCTTAACGGTTGGACAGCACTTAACTACTTACCTTTGTAGGGGCCACTAGTACAGAACGACACATCGGATACCCCTCTATGGAAACGGCAGGCGTTAGGCGACGGAGAATCACGCTTTCCGCGCGGCCAGTGCGTACAAACCTGACCTGGGCCATGGCTGGCCCGTCAACATAGGTAACGGAGAAAGTATTAACTCCGTTACCCATAGTATTGGCAACGGTCTTAATTCTGGCTTCGTTTCCGATATGTGCCTCTATAGCAACGGAGACTTTTGGGTGTCCGTTTCCAATGTGGACACGTTCCATCTTCTTGGAATTTGAAGCGAGGTGGAGTAACTGCTATGGCGTAGTGGCGCCGCGGCACCGTCCATCTCAGTACGTCACTTCGCTGCAGCCATGGATACTCCTAGCAACTCCTCGGGCGTTCGCCGCAGCAGTTTCCCGCTTTCGCTGAATTGGAACCGCGTCGTCGTGCCGGAGGCCGTCACGCAGAGGCACTGGCAATATAGGAGGCCAGTGCCCTGATCAAATGTTAGCCTCCCCGCTGGCTGGCGCGTCAACGACAGGAGGGTGCCTATGCCGCCGGAAGAGGACGCGGGATCCTCGGGCGCCCGCGACCGCAGCCGCTCGCCGCGGCGAAGAGACGCTCATCCGCGGTCGCCTGGATGGAACCGCGTCATCGTCGGGCAGGCCGTCGCGGAGCGGCACTGGCAATATAGGAGGCCAGTGCCATGGTCAAAGGTTCGGCTACCCGGTGGCTGGCACCTCAATCGCGCGTCGGTGTCTATGCCGCCGGAAAGAGTTGAGCTGCTTCAGAGCCGCCGGCTCCTCCTACCGCCGGAGCTGTGCGACGATCCTGCCTACGACGACGACGAGATGTGGGAGGGGCGCATGGGCGGCAATGACATCGTCGGCGAGGAGCCACGCGACGACACGGACGACTACGCGGCTCTCCTCGCATACGAGCATGAGAAGGCGGAGGCCGAGGAGTAGTTATAGTTATTTATTTTTATGTTCTTCAACTTCAATACTAGTAGAGATCAGTATAAGCCCAGTGTGTCAGTGAAAAAATCAAAGGAAACGGTTGTTTATACCCTCTGTTTCCGATGTTCTACTTTGCTATAAATGCGCCCTTCACACAGCCCTCAACTCTATCGCTCACTCTCAGCCTCACTCTCAAAGTGTGGCGGCGCCTCCACGTAGCACCAGATCTTAGCACCACCGTGGTGGCGCGCATCTCCCTCCCTCCGACCATGGCGGCGCGCATCTCCCTCCCTCCGACCGTGGCGGCGCGCATCTTCCTCTCCTCCGACCGTGGCGGCGCGCATCTCCCTCCCTCCGACCGTGGCGGCGCGCATCTTCTTCTCCTCCGACCGTGTTGGCGCGCATCTTCCTCTCCTCCGACCGTGGCAGCGCGTACCCGCTCTTTGCTCCACCCGGGCAGATCTCGTCGCCTGATCTGTAGCTGGAGGGCGCATGGCGTGTCGATCCGAGGACGACGAGGACGACTACGTACTCCCGCCGCCAGATCCAAAGGTAATACATCTATTTGTGACCGGCCGTCGTGCCGACGAACTAGGGTTGTTGTCATTGTTCTGCTTAGGTTTTCTTCCATAGGACACTCATGAACAGAACTAGAACTAGGGTTGTAATACATCCGAGGACGATGAGGACGACCACTGGCGGATCCACCTTGCGCCAGCCGGGTGCACAGGACACCGGGAGAAGGAACTTTTCTTTGTAAATTAGCATTTTTTCATCACATATGCACCCCTAAAAATTGTTTTAAATGTATTGTGGTAACATGTGTGCATCCTGGTTCAATATGTTCTAGCTCCGCCACTGAGGACGACTACGTAGTGTCGCTCAAAAAGAACATAACTAGCACAAATCGGTAGTGTATGAAACTCATGACTGACTTATCTCCTTTGCAAAACAGATGTACATTTCGGTGACACTGTATAAAAAGCCGGGTCCTTAGCCAAGGTGCGCTTGTCGTCTGGCATAATTGTTGGTACACAACAACTATGCAATGGATTTGTAAGTTTGTTATTCTGTCTTATGCATCCTTTTGTGTTGTATGTCCTTTATGCTAAATTTATAGTGAGCTAACATGGAGTCATATATTCTCTCTTTGCATTTCAGTGACCACTTTACAAAAGAGGCACCTTCAGTACATCAGCACTCGCTTATTGCACTATGTGCAGAGCATGGTGCTGATCCATTTAGCTCATTTAAATGAGCTAAATACAAGGTCGGGGACAAAGCGGCGAGTTGATTATATTTTGGCGACACCGTCCAAGAAGAAGATTGAATTCATGAACTCTAACAGCAAGTCCTGAAGATAAATTAAGTTGGAAATGACAAGGATAAGTTTAGAGAGGCATGACATAGATAGATTTAGCTAGACATGTCAATGATAGATTTAGAGAGGCATGATAATGAAGATAAGTAATTGGTTGTCTTGTGATGCAATGTATCGGTGACATTTGTTATACCTTATGAATGCATGAATTTGTTAGCCTTTTTGTGCTTCTGCTATGAAATTTTAAATGTCCAGTGCCAAATCTCTTCCTGCTCTAGGCTTATGAAGAAACCTCAATGCAAACGAGCAGAAACAGAATCTCCGTTACTGATGTTCCAACACATCAGAAACGGAGGTTGTGCACAACCGTTGCCAAACCGACGCCTCATCAGCGACGGTTTTTCGCCTCCGTTACCAATGAGGGCCTTCACATCAGTAACGGGGTCGGGGACACGGACCCTTTTTCCGTTTCCGATGGGGTTTTTGGCCCGTTTCCGATGTGTCGTTCTGTACTAGTGGGCGTTTCGTATTCTAGGAATGGTTCTCGTTTATCACACGATAATATAAACCCACAACTAGGCTTTCAAGCCTCTAGCCAACTCTTGCTTAAGTTCTAGACCTTCAAGCCTCTAGCCAACTCTGGCTTTGTTCTAGGCTCTCAAGCCTCTAGCCAACTCTGGCTTAGGCTCTCAAGCCTCCACAAGATCGTTGGGTTTCAAATTAATTATTTCCCCATATTCGACCGGACTGACTCATAGCGTGACTTTTACGCAAACATCGTCCCATAACCTAGGGACAAGGCTAGATTCTAGATTTACACTCTCGAGAGGTTGCAACTTTTATCCACACACTGAAGTCTAGGCGTGTACCGCCGGTACCGAAGTACTAGAACCGATCATGGCGAGCAGTACAAACCCACACTTCCACAACCGCTTACTCTACCTAGACACTCCCTGTGTAGCCACCGACACGTCCTGAGGACCAAGTCTTATGACGAAGTGAATCCGGCACGCCCCCAACAGATGAGCGACGCCTAGCTGCGGAACCTTCGCAAGACTAGCCCCGACCACAGAGGTAACCGACTAGACTTGCCAAAAGGGTGGCGTCAATGGAGGCTTGATAGAATACTCGGCCATGTTCCGCCCATATGAACGATGCATGGTTGTGCTGGTTGTGTTTGGTGAGTGGCACTATGCGACACAATCTAGTCGAGGGAGCTGGTTATCTTCTTAGTCAATTTTAATTCCTGCCACCAACATGAGCCACGCAACAAATGATAATCACATTGTAATTCAAGCAGTAGTAGATAGTATTGACCGGGCGACTGTGGCGCCACCACGAATCAATGTCCAAAAAAAATAGCATAGTTGGTTAGCGTCAACCGGATGACTGTGGCGGAGATTCCTCCGACCAGCGCCATCTCGTCTGACTACAAGAGTTAGCACAGTTGTTAGCGTCAATCGAACGACTGTGGTGGAGATACCTCCGACCAGCGCCATCTCGTTTGACCACAAGAAATTAGCACAGTTGCATCGTTCCTCCATTCCTCTGACTATGGCAGTTCCCCCAGTCCATCGTCTCGAGAACGGGGAGTGATGCGCAATATATTGAAGATAAACAAATATATAGAAATGTGACAATTTTCAATGCAACATGGCATGTGAGATGCAATGGCAATCCAATTTAAGCACTCAAGAAAATTTCCTAAAGTTCGACCAAGTTTGAGATCGGGTTAACGGCTTGCCTTTAGTAGTGCGGTATGGTCCGAGACCAGCTTCAACTTCGTTGGGGAAGTTTAAATCTAACAAAGGAAATAAAAATGCATCAAAAACCCTTCCTAAGCCATTGAATAAATGACCAAGCAAACAAACTCCGAATAAATTCATTGTGGTGCGAATGGACAGATATTTTCAAAACAAAGCTGTCAAAAAAAATTCTTATTTTTCTGATTATTTTTTAGGGAGATATGGCCCTCCAAAGTTGGGTTTGTTTTCTGCCAATTGTGAAACAAAAGAATAAAAGAAAACGTTTCCATTAATTATTAAAAACCTGACCAGCTGGTCCCACTGTCATTGGCCCATGGTTTTTAAACCGTTTTACACGCGGGTTTAGAGGAGAACACTGTGCCGTCTCTGTCGGAGAACTGGTCCCAAGGAACTAGGGTTGTGTCTCACTGATGCCAGGAATCAGAAAGGGCTGAACACGCAGTCAAACAATCCTCAACTACCTCGGCGACGGTGCTCGTCGAGCTCGGTGAGGGACATCACAGCAGAGAGTAAACACCAGAGCTTACCCAGGTTCAGGCCCACCGCGAGGTGTAAAGACCCTACGTCCTGCTATGTTGTATTGCACTTCTTGGAGAGGTTACAGTACAATGAGCTTGCCGAGGGCTCAGCTATGGCTATGGTGGACTATGGTGGAAGGAGCTTCTTCTTCTCCACTACCGAGTGAACGAAGGGAATGCTATGAGTTGAAGAATGACCCCATCCCCCTCCTCGGTCGTACATGGCCTCCTTTTATACCTGCCTCGGTCCTCTTCCCCGAAAACACAAGGCGGGAAGGGATACCACAAGGCGGCGAAGGTGGAGCGCAGTGCACGGCGTCGGGACTGTTCATGCACTCGGTCCATGGCAGGGTGCAACGTCTCCTTCGCAGAAAAAGCCACCGTCCACCCAGGACGATGGGCTGGCGCTGCAGAGGTCCGTGGCGTGCCCCATGGTGACGTCGGCTTGGAGCGTAGCGGCCGCCGGTCCCCTTATCACCAAAATGGCAATCCTTGGAGTCCGCTTTCCATGGTGCTCCTTTGTTGACCGCTTTATCCACGAGAACGGCAACTGCTGCGTCGTCGTCATCGCGCGCGGGTGCGCGCGTCACTCTGCGGCGGGCGCAGAGGCCATGTGCGCTCTGCAGCGGGTGTAGAGCTTGCTTCCACTTGAAGGAACCCCGCGAGGGCTGGTTGCCTCGCTGAGGTTCTTAAGTACTTGACGCCTTGTGAGGGAAGCCTCGCGAGGGTGGCGCAGACGCGCGCCAGGACTTAGCGTCATTCCAGTGAAGGGAGGCCCTCTCGAGGGAAAGATGCCTCGCGAGACTCGCCAGGCTGAACGCCTGGTCCTTAGCAGAAAAGCTCAGTAGAGTGAAGAAGCCCTCGCGAAGGAAAAGTCCCTCGCAAGGTTCGCCAGGCTGAAACGCATGTTCCTTAGCAGAATACTCTGCAGAGTGTCGAGGGCTGTGGCAGGCCGGCCCGTGGTACACTGGTTTCCACTGGGCCGGCAGTATCCCCCGGGCCCGCGATGGGCACGCTGGAGTTTTGTGGACGCAGGCGAAGCGTCGCCTGGCCCGAGACAAGCGTCGCGCAACGGCCGCGCACGAAGCCACGATTTCCTTGACGGTAACGGGCATAATGGTGGGTCCCACCACGCCTTGGTAACGGCTTCGCCGGGGCAATAAAGCCTGCGAGCGCTGTCGGGGGAATACTTTCTGGATTAACCCGCGGCCCAGTGCGACTTACTCGCACGGACAAAGGCCCACTTGGGAGCAAGCCCAATATTGAACCGCCATAAGGGGAAAGATCTAGAAGACATATCCCGGAGGACGTGAAGACCAAGTAGTCTCCGAGTAGGCCTCTGTGGACGTATTCCTTATGGGGAAGTTTCCTTTTGTAACCTAGCGAGCCTCTGTGTATATAAAGAGGACTCGCAGGACTTAGAGCGGGTCAAGCTATCAAGCCCTAAACCCTAGCTCATACGGCGAGTACCAGATCGGATCGCCTCCATTGTAACACCTCGATTATCATATCAATACCAATCTAGGGTAGGCAGGAAGTAGGTCTTTTACCTCACATTGAGGGGGCCGAACCTGGGTAAATCTGTGTTGATCTTTGTTCCTGCGATCCCAAGCTCGGAGATGCTTGACTCGCGTAATCCCACACCTACGAAGTCATCTATGACACCTGACGTGACAAACCCACGACAGTTGGCGCCCACCGTGGGGCCTGCGGTCAAGAGCGTCACGTTCCGCGCAGGATCCATGAAGGGAGCTGAAGATCTTGTTGTTGGCCGTATCATCACGGTCAATGGCACACCCCTCATCGACGATTCAAGCTGGGGGCCGGAAGCAGATTATTTGGAGACCGGCCACGTCATCCCGTTCGGATCCATCAACGTCTTCGTCGGCTTCATCGGTGGCAGGTCCGTTAGATCGGTCCAGAAGGCGATTCAGTAGAAGAAGTCGCCGATGATGGGGAAGAATCCGTGGAAAGCATGGACTCGCAAGAGTTTGGGTCCATCATACCTGCCTTTGAAGAAAGTTGCTGGGGTTACCCACCAGAAATCACATCATCACCAGATCAAGAGATGGCACAAGTCGCGGTTTACATGGCCGGAGGAGCAGGCGCATCAGGAACTGCTGGAGAAACCGAGGCATCGGCACCCCCAAGCAACCCACTTCTTGTCCCGTGTCAGCCACGAACGCCGCCCTCCGTGCAACAGAAATTGAGGCCGCCAGGGCCGAGCTCCTGTATGAGGTTCGAAGGATGGAAGAAGAGCGCCGCAGGCTCGATCAGATAAACCAAGGAATCCAACAGGAGCGGCAGAGAGTAGCCGCGCTGGCTGCGACTCAACAACAGGTTGACCCGCAAACACAGCTGCGCGCGACTCAACCAACAGTGGAAATCCCGCTCACTCCAGCCGCGGGACGGGAATCCAGACGACTGCGGAAGGAAGGGTACCAACAAATCAAGAGACCCAGCAACAACCAAGGAGGTTTCACACCCCGCAGGGCCATTACCAGAACCCTGTCGATAATATGTATGCTGCGGCTAATATCTTGACTCAGATGGTACCAACAGGCGATGACCCGGTCAATGCTGAGGCGCGGCGCGCGATTCAGATGCTAAGTACGGCAGTCCTGCAACAAGCCAATAGGGCGGAAGCCGAAGCACAGCTGCCCCTCGTACCAGCCAATCACAGGATTGCAGCAGAAAGAAGCGTCCAAGCAGGCCACCAGAGACGTGTCAGGAGTCGCACAGAGGCAGCAGGAGCAAGTCGCAGAAGCGCAGGCGAATGCCATTGATGCAAAAGCGGCCCGCAGATAACCCCGCAGGCGCGCCCACAGCCCTGTCCTCGCGACTCAAGGGACCGCGTGTTTCACTGAAAGGATCAGATCGGAACCTTTTCCTGAAGATTTCAAAGGGCCACGCAAGGTGGCAAACTAACGCCAGCATGGATCCAACCACTTGGCTCAACAATTACGAGATGGGCATGAGCATCCTAAACGCATCGAAGAGATCTGCGCACGCTACCTAAACATGATGCTAGAAGGTGCAGCGCACATATGGCTGCAAAATTTGCCTCCCAACTCTATAAATACTTGGGAGGAACTGAAGGATGCCTTCATTAAGAACTTCCAAGGAACTTGCAAGCGACTCTGCAATATAGAAGATTAGAGCGTTGTGTCCAGAAGGAAGGCGAGTCAAGTCGCCATTGGATGAAAAGGGTGGCAGAAATAATACACTCCTCAGATAATATACCACCAAGCTCAGCCGTCCTGGTGATGGAGAAAAACTGCAAGTTTGAGCCGCTGATTCATAAGCTGGGTCGCATGAAGGATAAAGTCAAGAGCCTCAGCGAGGTGATGGCTGCGGCTAACAAATATGCCAGCTCAGATAAAACCAGAGACGCGTCAGACGGAGAAGAAGAGGAGGTTGCTGCAAAGGAAAGAAAAACTCCAACAAGCCCCAGCAGCAGCAAACGAGCCACAACAACGCGATCAAAACAAACGCAAAACGAAGATGGTCACTCAGGGCTCGTCGCCAATGCGCGTGGAGGATTCAGAGGCCAGCGTGGAAGGGGTCGAGGATACGGCTCCCGTCCAATCAATATGCAAGAAGTTTTCAACCGGCCATGCGACCTTCATGCGACAGGTGATGGACGGCCAGCGGACCATACCAAGGCGCAATGCCATTATTACAAAAGTGGAAAGAAGAGAGCCAACACAACGGGGGGAATTCCCATGAAGGAAACCCTAGTGCGGCTCATAACACAAATATTGGGCAGCACGGCGCGAGTAACCCCAGGCAGACGGGGCAGTATCACACAATAGTTATCGATACCTCCAAAAGGAAGAGAAATTGAGCCGAGAAGTCAGCAGGTGAACGCCGTGATACCAGCAACACCCTTGGTTAAGGTGGTCAGAATACGCGTAACCTGGAGTCGCGACGACCACCCGCCACAAGTACGGGAACCTGGCAAGTTGGCACTGGTTGTGGCACCGTACGTTGCAGGATACAAGCTGACCAAAGTGCTTATGGATGGAGGAAGCAGCATTAATATCTTGTACTACGATACTTTCCAGCGTCTAGGACTCAAGGATTCCAGCCTGCAGCCCACGTCAACAGTATTTCACGGCATTGTCCCAGGAAGGTCCGCACGGCCAGTGGGGAAAATAACCCTAGGGGTAACTTTTGGAACAGAAGAGAACTTTAGAAGTGAATTCCTAAGCTTCGAAGTGGTAAAATTCCAAAGCCCATATCACGCCTTGTTTGGAAGAACGGCCTTTGCTAAGTTTATGGCCAGGCCATGCTACGTGTACCTACAGTTGAAGATACCAGGACCAAAAGGGGTCATCACAGTGTACGGAGATAGAGAAAAAGCAATAGAATGTGAAAGGAGATGCGGCTTCGCAGAATCCGCCTGTGCCGCGGAAGAGCTAAAAGGTTATAAGTCGCAGGTGGACCCAAACGACATGAGTGTGGTTACCACGCCATCTGCCGAGCCACCAATGAAATTCAAAGCGGCCCAGGACACTAAGCAGATAAATCTTGTTCCTGGCGACTCATCCAAGCAAACTAGCATTGGAGCACACATGGAAGAAGAGCAGGAGAAGGCCCTCGTCGCTTTTCTCCAGGAAAATAAGACATCTTCGCATGGAAGCCGTCAGATATGCCAGGGGTACCAAGAGAATTAGCAGAACATAGCCTCAAAGTGAACCCTGCGGCTAAACCAGTGAAGCAGCCACTACGGCGTTTCATGATAGGAGAAAGGCAATAGGAGAGGAAATAGCTCGCTTGCTGGCTGCAGGATTCATCACGAGGTATACCATCCGGAATGGGTGGCAAACCAGTATTGGTTATGAAAAAGAACGGTACGTGGCGAATGTGCGTTGATTACACCAGTCTTAACAAAGCTTGTCCAAAGGATCCATTTGCTTTGCCGCGAATCGACCAAGTAATTGATTCAACTGCTGGGTGCGAGCTGTTATGCTTTTTGGACGCCTATTCAGGCTACCATCAAATCAAGATGAAGAGGGAGGACCAAGAAAAGACGTCCTTCATCACACCCTTCGGAGCTTTTTGTTATGTCAGCATGCCCTTTGGGTTGAAGAACGCAGGTGCGACTTACCAAAGATGCATTCAGAATTGCCTACATGAGCAAATAGGTCGCAACGTTCACGCCTACGTGGATGATATTGTGATTAAGTCGCAAGTTAGCCAGGATCTTATTGGTGATCTGGCAGAGACATTCACAAATCTCAGAAAATACAACATGAAGCTCAACCCCACAAAGTGCGTCTTCGGAGTACCAGCAGGAAAGCTATTGGGATTCATAGTATCAGAAAGAGGCATTGAGGCCAATCCTGACAAGATAAAGGCCGTGATGGATCTCCAAAAGCCAGAAAAGATAAAAGATGTGCAGCGACTTACTGGTTGCGTAGCAGCTTTGAGTCGCTTTATATCAAGATTGGGAGAGAAAGCACTACCTTTGTACAGACTGTTGAAAAAATCAGACACCTTCGTTTGGGACGCAGAGGCCGACGAAGCTCTGACAGCCTTGAAACATCAATTGACAAATGCTCCAGTTCTGGCGGCTCCAAAGATAAAGAGCCAATGCTACTATACATAGCGGCAAATTCCCGCGCTGTGAGTGCTGTCATGGTTGTGGAGAGACAAGAAACAGGAAAGGAATACCCTGTCCAGAGACCAGTATACTACGTGAGCGAAGTCCTCACAGCTTCCAAACAGCGTTACCCACAGTGGCAGAAGTTGGTGTTTGGAGTGTTCATGGCGAGTCGCAAGCTGAAGCACTACTTCCAAGAGCATCCAATAACTGTGGTAGTTCAGCACCATTGGCAGATATCATTCGTAATCGAGAAGCTACTGGAAGAGTCGCTAAGTGGGCGATCGAGTTGGGACCACATCACATCAGCTACGAGCCGCGCACATCAATTAAGTCGCAAGCCCTTGCAGATTTTATTAACGATTGGACAGAAATCCAAGTGCTCCTAGCATGGCAGAAACCAAATACTGGACCATGCATTTTGATGGGTCAAGACAGTTGCAAGGCTCGGGGGCTGGAGTTGTTCTAACATCTCCCAAGGGAGACAAGCTGCGGTATGTGTTACAGATACACTTCAACTGCACAAATAACGTGGCGGAGTACGAGGCACTGCTTCATGGTCTACGTATAGCAAAGGAGATGAACATCAGTCGCATACGCTGTTTTGGCGATTCAGACTTGGTGGCACAGCAGGTCTCCGGAACGTGGGACAGCAAGGATGCGAACATGGCTGCATATAGAGAGAGGTGGACAGAATTGCTGGACATTTCACTGGATACCAAGTTGAACATATTGATCGGAGACAAAATGAAGCTGCGATGCCCTGTCTCGGCTTGGATCCAACAGACAGTCAGTCCCACCCAATGTTTTCCTGGATGAACTGCACAATCCATCAGTCAAACCTCCAGCAGAGATTGACATTGCAGAGCCAGAGGATGATTCAACTTTAGTCGCAGCCCTGCATGAACAGCCAGGATGGACAGAGCCATACATGGCATATTTAAGTCGCGGAGTGCTGCCGGACGATGAAATTGAGGCGCGCAAAATCATACGACGATCAAAGGCCTATACAATCATCAACAACGAATTATACAAGCGCAGCGTGTCAGGAGCATTCCAAAGATGTGTCTCACCAGAAGAGGGACGAAAAATCTTGCACGAAATTCATTCAGGCGATTGTGGCCATCATGCTTCGTCAAGATCTTTGGTGGCAAAGGCGTTCCGACATGGATTCTTCTGGTTAACAGCATTAGCAGACGCAGAGCAAATTGTCAGAGTGTGCGATGGATGTCAAAGATACGCTAGGCAAGATCATATGCCAGCCAAGCACTTCGCACAATACCCATCACATGGCCTTTTGCCGTATGGGGTTTTGACATGGTAGGGCCTTTCAGACGGTCTTCAAACGGAAAAACTCACCTCTAGTCATGGTGGACAAATTCACAAAGTGGATAGAAGCAGAACCTGTGGGAGATTGCGAGGCTGAAACAGCAGTCAAGTTCTTGAAGAAGGTCATATTCCGCTTCGGTTACCCCCATAGTATCATTACAGACAATGGGAGCAACACCTCTGAAGGGGCTACACAGATATTTTGCGCAGACAATGGGATAAGATTGGACCTCACGTCAGTAGCACACCCGCAGAGCAATGGACAAGCTGAGCGAGCTAACCAGGAAATTCTCCATGGAATTAAGCCGCGCCTTATTGAAAAGGTCGAAGCATCTCCAGGATGTTGGGTGGAAGAACTGCCAGCAGTACTGTGGAGCTTAGAACAACCCCTAACAGATCCACAGGATTTACACCATATTTCATGGTCTATGGAGCAGAAGCAGTCATGCCCAGCGATATCATACATGATTCACCAAGAGTTGCGGCTTACATCGAGACAGATAATGAGATAGCTCGGCAAGACTCGGTGGACACATTAGAAGAGGTTAGAGACTTGGCAGCATCAAGGTCAGCAGTATATCAACAAGACTTGCGACGCTATCATGCCAGACGCATCAAAACCCGCACCTTTCAAGAAGGCGACCTAGTACTGCGACTTAAACAAGATCACAAGGGAATGCATAAGCTGTCCTCTCCATGGGAAGGACCCTACATCATCAGCAAGAAGCTAAACAATGGGTCGTACTACCTGCTGGATGTAAGGGAAGAAAGCAGCGAACGCCATGATTTCGAGGATCGTCTCGAGGCACCTCGCCCTTGGAACGTCGCACACCTGCGACCGTACTATACATAAGAAAAGGCTAATCAGAGCCAAGCATCATCCTTTCCAGCTTTATAGCTGAGTATCATCACAGCCACTCAGGGCTAGAACTTCAACTTTGGTCGCCACCTAGGCGCGACCTATGCAACATCTGATCGCCACCCAGGCGCGATCGACCCTTGTATCAGAAACCGGCTGCCACCTAGGCGCGGGTAAACTTTGTATCATCTCTGGTCGCCACCTAGGCGCGACCGACCCCATGTATCACCATGGATCGCCACCTACGCGCGATCCAACCCTATGTATAACACTCGGTTGCCACCTAGGCGCGACCTTATGTGTCATCATAATCAAAGCTTATCATAGCTTAGCCTATCATGGCAATATCATTATGTTTCTTGGGGTCTTTGTTACCCTGAAACAGCCATTTATTGGCAATTATCAAATTTACCTTAAGTTGGATTGCTACTCGCATTATGTGGCCAAAGTACTGGGGTGTGGCGTCAATCGAGCTTGATTGCCTATCATGGCCGCTCTCGACCCTGAACACACATTCCTAGGAAATACTGAGTCGCGCGAGTGCCCACTTAAGGATTCAGATGGCCTAACTAGAGGTCGATGTACTGCTTATAGTACGGCAACACCAATTACAATTACTTGTAACTTAACAATTGTTTTATTCATGATATCAAGTTACAGGTGATGACCTTCAGAGTTCTCTGAGAAGAATTGAGATGATTACCACATACATCCTCTCAATCCTTGGGGGCTACATCATATTATCATCAAAAATTTGAAGATAGATCGTCATCAAGTTCTGAAGCTATCAGGATACTCTAACAAAGAAGCTCACGAAGTCAGATGATCTTCCAGGTGCGAGTCAAGGCCAAACTGCACAATTATAAGTCGCGAAACAAGGAAAAGCGCGGCCTAACATTCAAGATCAAGAAATACTATGAAGTTCAGGCCACGCTTGGGGGCTAATGTCGGGGGAATACTTTCTGGATTAACCCGCGGCCCAGTGCGACTTACTCGCACGGACAAAGGCCCACTTGGGAGCAAGCCCAATATTGAACCGCCATAAGGGGAAAGATCTAGAAGACATATCCCGGAGGACGTGAAGACCAAGTAGTCTCCGAGTAGGCCTCTGTGGACGTATTCCTTATGGGGAAGTTTCCTTTTGTAACCTAGCGAGCCTCTGTGTATATAAAGAGGACTCGCAGGACTTAGAGCGGGTCAAGCTATCAAGCCCTAAACCCTAGCTCATACGGCGAGTACCAGATCGGATCGCCTCCATTGTAACACCTCGATTATCATATCAATACCAATCTAGGGTAGGCAGGAAGTAGGTCTTTTACCTCACATTGAGGGGGCCGAACCTGGGTAAATCTGTGTTGATCTTTGTTCCTGCGATCCCAAGCTCGGAGATGCTTGACTCGCGTAATCCCACACCTACGAAGTCATCTATGACACCTGACGTGACAAACCCACAACAAGCGCGGCGCAGGACATCATTACTCTGTTCTTCCCCTTTCGCCTCCTTCTTCCTAGGGCACACATCTTCTCCGAGCTTCTCCCTCTCCGCAATCCAGCTGCAATGGCGCCCAAGAAAGCTGCCGGCTCCAGGAAGGGAAAGAGGTGGCGCAGACGAGCGAGCCTGCCGCGATGAAGCAGGACGGAGCCCTCAAGCCGGCCCTAGTTGGGTACCGCATCGACTCGGAGGCGCAGATGGACAAAGTGCGCCACATGGTGGCCTCCAAGACCAACTAGCACAAGGCCACATCACTTAAGCCGGCGAGCGACCTCGGCAAGCTCGGTGCCACCTTCTTCCCCGTCTTCCTTCACACTCTCTTCGCTGGGCTAGTCCCCCCTTTCTCTGACTTTTTCCTGGCGGTTCTGGAGTTCTACCAGATCCAGATTCTTCACCTCCACCCCAACTCCATTCTCATCCTCGCCATATTCGCCTACCTCTGCGAGGCGTACATCGGCATTTCGCCTTCGGTCGCCCTCTTCCGCAGCTTCTACGCCCTCCGGTTCACGGCGAACAATGAGCGGACGGGCTGCATCTCCTTCCGCATCACTGATGACATGGGTGGCGTCTACATCCCCATTGCATGGGCCGGCGAAAATGCCATCTCCAATGTGACGAAGAAGGTGGAGGATTTCTGCAAGCGGTGGCTCTTTGTGGACTCCAAGAGGTCAAGCCCCTTCTTCGAGTTGCCTGACGCGCCCCCAGCAAAGAGAACATGCTGGTCGAGCGCGCCTCTCGAGGGCTCAACACTTGGCACCGTGGTGCAACGTCTGAAGGAGCTTCCCGACGCTGGCCTTACTAGGCAGATGGTGGCCAAGGACTTCGTGAGGCACCGCATCGCTCCGCTCCAGGCGCACGAAGATCCGATGTGGTTGTACACAAATCTGGGGGACAAGATGCGCCTGAGCGCTACCAACTTACAGAAGGCGGAGCTGGACAACATCATGGATGTCCTCTTCACTTCTCCATCTATCCCCAAACCGGAGTCCAACTTTACACTGCCGCTCCACAGGTTTGAGATCGGATCTCGAGTTTCATTCGTGGAGACGATGCCTGAGTTCGACCAGTGGGGCCTGAGGGGCAAGTTGGGCCCCGCGACAACCCGGAGTCAGCATCACAGGCGGCGCCAGTCGATGGCGAGGAGGAGACGATGGAGACGCCTGCAGAGTCAGAAGAAGACGTAGCTGACGCCTCAAGATGTCCCAATTCCTCTGCGAGGGAGTCGAGCTCCCGAGGGCGTACCGCCCGAAGCTGAGATCCACGAGGTCTCCTCGGATAGCGATGATCGATACCCCGTCGTCCCCTCGTGACGTACCGAGGGGGAGGAGGAGAGCGACGACGAGGAGGCCTCATCAAGCCACTGCGAGCCTCGCTCCAAGGCGATCCACGACAGGCCTGCTGGGAGTCCGAAGAGCGCTCCTCGCGAGGAGAGAGTGGATGCGCCCTAGGACGGGGCGGAGGCAAGCGCCTCGCAGCCGCGGCGGGCGACGAAGAGGTGGATCGACACCGCCGGGTAAGTCTCGTGTTTCCTTCCTTTTGATGTGTTCTTGAGTCACCTTCTTGAGGGATTTTCTGATTGTTTTCTTCGTCAGGGTTCCCACGCAGACGAAATGGCGCAGTCTCCGGAAGGTCGGAGAGAGCTCCAGTGCCGCAGCGGCGTCTACGGTGCCAACTGTTGGGGAGCCACATCGCGAGGCTGTGGCTTCCCCTACTCCTGCGGATGCATGCCGCGAAGAAAGGGAGACCGGGGCGATGGTGTCGTCGCCTGACCGGCCCGCCACTTCCCCTGCACGGTAGGAGAAGGTGGCGGAAGAGACGGCGGAGGAACCCGCGGCGTCTGCGCCGGAGAAGACGGTCGAAGAGGCGGCGGAGAAGGCCGCGACGTCGGCGGAGGAGCACGTCGACGCCGAGACGGAGGGGACTGCTGCGCAGCCACCTCCACCAATTGCGGGCCCTGAGGCGACAGCGGCAGCCCCCGAGGCCGCGGCGGGAGCGGCCACGGCGGAACAGGCCAATCCTGCCTCTGGCGAGCAGGAGGACATGCTCCTCGGGCGAAAAGACGCCGAGACAACTGGAGGGAACACTGCGAGCCCCGAGGGGTCCCTGACACGGAAGTGGGGGAAAGCTCTTGCCAGAGCCCCCAGGCGCGACTTGAGTCTGCCCCAAGCCCGCAGCGCCATGCTTCTGCTCCTTCGGCGAGCATTGAGGCCTCCGGGCCCCCTGGCGATGGGTGGGCCCTGGTTCCTCGTGGCCGGCGCCAGAGCGCAGTTCGCCGCGATGCCGTCTTTCGCCTGGCGAGGGAGGCGCTTGACGGGCTTGAGGCCCAGCACGTCGAGGAGGAGCTTGCTGCAGCGGAGGAACACGCTGACCTTGCGCGGGCTTGGACCTACCTCCACTAGACCGTAGAGCGCTGCCGTCGGGAGGACGAGGCAGCCCAGGCGCGGCGTGAGGAGGTGAAGCGCTTCGCTGAGGAAGTCCACGCCAGCGTCATCCACGAGAGTAAAGAGACTCTCGTGGACTTGAGCGCTAAGCGCGAGGCCCTCGAGGAGGAAACCGCTGCCAGACACCAGGAGCTCGCGGCCCGTGAGGCGGCGATCACCGCCAAGCAACAGGAGCTCGTGGCCCGCGAGTAAAAGATCATCGCGGACTCAGAGGTTGTGAGGCAAAACTTGGAGAAGTTCCGTGAGGACCTCCACACTCGCGAAGGGCTGATCGTGAAGCGCGGGGAAGATCTCGACTTCCGCGAGTCAGAGCTGCGCAAGCACGAGGAGCAAGTCGAGCAACTCGAGAAAGACCAATCCACGCAGCGGGAGAGCCTGGAGTCTCACGAGGGCAAGGTGGCCCAGGACGAGGTCTTCTTCCAGAAGCGTCTCTTGCAAACCAACGAGAACCTCCGCGTGAAGGAGGAGAAGATGAAGGAGGAGTCTGCGACCAAGGAGAAACTCTTCCGCGACAACTGCTCCAAGGAGTTCGCGAGGAAAGCCAAGATGCAGGAGGAGCGCTTCATGAAGAAACGCGACGAGCTCAACGCTCGCATCAAGGAGCTCGAGCGGGAAAAGAGGCGGTTTGACTCCCGCCTTCAGGTTGCCAAGGACGCCCAGGCCCGTGCGGAGCAGGACCTTGCTTCCCTGACGCAGGACATGACTGACATACAGCAGCAGGTGGCGCCCGTGGTGGAGCTCGTCGAGGAGGCCCGGGACAGTGCGCAGGCTGCGCGGGTCTTGTGGTGCCAGCGAGAGCGTATGTTCCGCTCTCTGGTGGCCCACGCGCGGGCTGTTGCGGACCGCTTAGGGGCTAAGGCCCCCATGCTCACTGTCGAGGGGAACGCTGATGCCGCCACGTACTTCAGCTTCTTCGAGCAGCTCCTCACCGGCTTTGAAGAGGTCGTGACGAGCCTGGATGACCTTGCCAATGCGGAGAGCCGCGAGCTCCTTGGCATCGCGGTTGGCTGCATCTTCGCCAACCTCACACGGCTCCATCTTGGTCTCGACTTCCAGGACATGACGAAGCCCGTCGAGCAGAAGCGCGCCGCGGAGCTGAACGCCTCGGTGTGGAAGGAAGTGGAGGGGTTCGTCCAGCGCTTCAAGTGGGTTGAGGTCGAAGAGGCCCCCGTCCAGGGGAAGGATGGCAAGGAAGATGACGAGGAAGAGGACAACAGCGACCCTGCTGCTTGATGTCCTTGGGGCACAATTTATCTTAGTATTTGTTGTTTTCGTTTTGTAATGGCTTGTAAGAACACTTTTATTATGTGCAAGTGTGATCGCCCCTCGGGAGGCCTTTTATCTCTTCCTCATGTCTTTTCGCTATACGTCGTTAGGACCCTACTTTCAGCGCAATAGCACCGCTGCTTCGGTATGCCAGAGTCAGGGCTCGACAAGGCCGGGGAGTGCGTAAGGCTTAGAGAGGTAAGGGCTCTCGAGGCACGATGCTGGGGAGCCCCCCTTTGACGTGCAAGCAGCTCATGTGGCGTAAGAGAGAAAAGGAGGCTCGAGAGGCGATAAAACCCGCGAGGGAGGAAACTCAACAAGTTCTGGACTTAGCTTTGTGAGACGTTTGTCTCATAGAGGGCATCATGTTCCCTGGCGAGGTGTTTTTCCTCTCGAGGCTGGTCTGGAGTTCCACGGCCTTGTAGGGCATCTTGTTTCCTGCATTGGACAGGGAGGCATACCCACAAGCAATGCACAGTTGTACAACTCATGCGCGCTCATAGGTTTCCTCATGTGTATCTCACGAGGAGAATAAGCACCAAGGTCCTTGGTGAGGTGACGTGCACGGGAGCAGGCCCATGAGTCAGAGCTCTTTGGTGAGGTAGCGTGCATGGGAGCAGGCCCATGAGCTAGAGCTCTTTGGTGAGGTAGCGTGCATGGGAGCAGGCCCATGAGCTAGAGCTCGGATCCTTCGGGTTTTGCGATGCTGCTGGGATGTTCCCGAGGCACAGGCACCGTGCTCAGCCCCCGCTCACGAGGTGCGCACGGGGGAAAATGTGAGCGTGAATGAACGTAAGAAAAACAACTCACCACAGCAAAATTATGTGACGGCCTTTGGGGCCCATAGGTTCATGCTGAAAGGAAATTGTTCATTACACTTGGCGTGGCCAAGATAAAATCCGCCATGTCTGGGCATGGGGTTCCACACGGAGTGGCTAAGGCTTCTCGCGGCCCGTGGCGACGCGTTGTAGAGAGAGCTCAGTGGAGGTGGCCCTCGTGGAGGGAGAAGATTTTGTGAAGCTGGGAGGTGAAGATGCATGCTTCCCTCTTGAGACAAAAAAAATGCCTGCCGCGATGTGATCAAGGGTAGAACTTGCCTAGGTGCTCGATGTTCCACGGTTTTTGACCGAGATGCCGTCTTCCGTCTCGAGCAGTACCGCGCCGGGCCTGGCGATGTGCGCGACCCGGTAGGGGCCTTCCCACATGGGCGAGAGCTTGTGGAGGCCTTCTCTGGAGAGTATCCTCCTCAGGACGAGATCGCCTGTCTCGAGGGTGCGCGGGCGTATGTGGCGGCTGTGGTAGCGGCACAGGTCTTGCTGGTACTTTACCGCCCGGAGGGCAGCACGGCGACGTAGTCCATCGAGCAGCAGCAGCAGGTCGTCGTTGTGGAGTTCTTCCTGGTCATCCTCATTGAAAGCGAGGATCCACGGGGACCCATGCTTGATCTCGGTGGGGAGGACTGCTTCAGCGCCATAGACGAGGGCGAACGGCGTTTCTCCGGTGGGTTTTGTGGCAGTTGTGCGGATGGACCAGAGCACAGACGGGAGCTCTTCAATCTAGTTCTTGCCGTGGGCTTTGAGGCGATTGAAGCTTCTTGTCTTGAGGCCCTTGAGTACTTCAGCATTTGCTCGCTCGGCCTGCCCGTTGCTTCGTGGATGGGCCACCGAGGCGAAGCAGAGCCGGGTGCCGAGGCTTTCGCAGTAGGCCCAGAAGATGCCACTGGTGAACTGCGAGCCGTTGTCGGTGATGATGCGATTTGGCACGCCGAAGCGGCAGGCCAGGGCTCTGATGAACTTCACTGCTGATCTCGCCGGTATGCTGCGCACTGCTTCAACCTCCGCCCATTTGGTGAACTTGTCCATGGCGACGTAGAGGTAGCAGTAGCCCCAGCTGGAGCGTGGGAACGGTCCCAGGAAGTCCAGCCCCCAGACCGCATAGGGCCAGGACAGCGGGATGGTCTGGAGCCCCAGTGCAGGCTGGTGGACCTGCTTGGCGTGGAACTAGCATGCTTCGCAAGCTTGGACAATGGTGGTTGCATCCTGAAGCACTGAGGGCCAGTAGAATCTGCTCCTGAAGACCTTCCCCGCGAGGGTGCGCGAGGATGAATGATGGCCGCATTCTCCATTGTGTATGTCCCTGGTCAGCTGGCGGCCTTCGTCAGGGGGAACACATTTCAATGCAACTCCATTTGGACGTTTGCGGTACAGGTCTCCCTTGTGAAGGCAGTATGACTTGGCCTGTCGAGCAACTCTCTCTGCTTCTGCATCCTCTTCAGGGAGGACTCCATCCCGGAGGTACTCTTTGATCTCGTCGATCCAGCCCGTCTCTTGATGTGTCATGGCCAACAACAGGCGATCTCCTGAGGGTGGACTGCAGTTCGGTGCTCCAGATGTTGGTGCCAACGGGAGCTCTTCGTCGATGTCCACGTCGGCTGTTTCTTTTGGCTGCTTCACTGACGCTCTGGTAAGCCTTTCCTCGAACACGCCTGCTTGCTGGGCCTCTCTGCGCGACGCTCGCCTGGCGATGTCATCGGCCTCCTGGTTCTCCTTTCGTGGGACATGCCTGAGCTCCATCCCCTTGAAGTGCTTCTCGAGCTTGCGAACCTCCTCGTGGTAGGCGGTCATATGACCGTCCTTAGGCGTGTAGCTCTTGTTGGAGAAGTTGACGAGGAGCTGGGAATCGCCCTTGATGAGGAAGCGCTTGATGCCGAGGGCGATTGCGGCTCTGAGCCCGGCGAGGAGGCCTTCATACTCGGCGATGTTGTTGGATACCTTGTCAGTCGTGAAGCACAGCTGGACGGCGTAGAAGAGTTTGTCGCCTTTTGGCGAGGTTAGGACGATGCCAGCCCCTGCACTCTGGCATGCGAATGCCCCGTCGAAATGCATGGTCCAGTGATTTGGCATTGTTTCTCCAAACGGCGTGGTTTTCGCCTCTCGAGGCTCTTCCTGCTGCTTGTCCGTCCATTCGGCAATGAAGTCTGCCAATGCCCTTCCCTTGATGACTCTGGTAGTATCGAAACGCAGGCCAAAGGGTTGCAGCTCGATGTTCCACCCTGCGATGCGATCAGTGGCGTTTGGGTTGCGCAGGATTTGCTCCAGGGGAATGACGTGACCACCGTGATGGGGTGACCCTGGAAGTAGTGGCGCAGCTTCCTGGAAGCGATGAGGAGAGCGAGGAGGAGCTTCTGCTGCATGGTGTATCGCTCGGGAGCGTCCCGCAGCACCGTGCTGACGAAGTAGACGGGATGCAAGACAAGCGTTGTCGATGGTGGTGCAGCGCTGGGCTCTTCGCCGGGCTCTTCAGGGGCCTTGTCAACTTTTTCTTGTGGCGAACTCTCGGCGAGGGTGTTTGCTGGTTGTGCGGGCTCGACTTGAGGCTCGGGGCCTGAAGAGGGTGCTTCCTTGTCGGGAGGCTCTAGGCTTGGCATGGCAGTGTCCTTCATGGCGAGGACTGGCTCTTCCCATTCCGCCACCAGGACCGCGCTTGCCGTTTGTGGAGTGGCTGCTAAGTACAGCTTCAGATGCTCGTCGGGCCTTGGGGCGACCATGACAGGTGGGCTGGCCAAGTACTTCTTCAGGTCTTCAAATGCCTTGTCCGCCTCCGGCGTCCACTTGAACGTGCCATACCTCTTCATGATCTTGAAAAATGGCAGCGCCCTATCGCCGAACTTGGAGATGAAGCGGCCTAGGCTGGCCATGCATCCCGCCAAGCGTTGCATGTCCTTGAGGCGATGAGGTTGCTGCATTTCTTCTATGGCATTGATCTTGTCGGGATTTGCCTCTATGCCACGGTGGGACACTAGAAACCCGAGGAGCTTGCCTGACGGTACCCCGAAGACGCACTTCGCGAGTCTTGACCACGATGTCGTCGACGTAGGTTTCTACGTTCCTCCCCATCTGAGCCCCCAAGGTCGTCCTCATGAACCTCTGGAAGGTGGCGCCGACGTTCTTCAGGCCGAAAGGCATGCAGACGTAGCAATACACACCACAAGGGGTCAGAAATGTTGTCTTCTCCTCATCCTCCTTCGCCATCTTGATCTGGTGATAACCTGAGAAGATATCCAGAAAACAGAGGAGATCGCAGCCGGCGGTGGAGTCCACGATTTGGTCTATTCTGGGCATCAGGTACGGGTCCTTCGGGCAGGCCTTGTTGATGTCGGTGTAGTCGATGCAGAGCCTGCCGCCCCCGGTGTGCTTGGTGACGACCACCGTGTTGGAGTGCCATGTGGGGTGCGCAACTTCTCGAATTATGCGTGCTTCTTTCAACTTTTCTACTTACTTGATGATGAACTCTTGCTTCTCTGGCGCCTGGCGCCGCGCTTTCTGCTTCACTGGGCGTGCGTTTGGACACACAGCTAAGTGGTGCTCGATCACCTCCTTCGGTACTCCGGACATCTCTGACGGTGTCCACGCGAACATGTCAGAGTTTGCCCTGAGGAAGGCGACGAGCGCGCTTTCCTATTTGGGAGGCAAGCCAGCGCCTATGGTGACGCTAGCCCCCAAGCCGCTGGCGTCCAGCAACACCTTCTTCGTAGTTGCCTACTCCTGTGAAAATAGCTACTTCTTCGCTGGCCTCTCGAGGGGCTCCATGTCCTCGTCATCAGGGAATGCCATGGCACCGGCCTTGTAGGCGGTCTCGACAGAGCGCATTGCGTCCTGGACTTGACCGTGGATGGCGATGGTGCCGCCGCTACCTGGAATCTTGACGATGTTGTACGCGTGATGAGTGACGGCCATGAAATTCGCGAGGGCGGGGTAGCCGAGGATGGCGTTGTAGGGCAGGCCGATGTACGCGACGTCGAAGTCGATTTGCTCGGTGCGGTAATTCTGCTGCGTGCCGAAGGTGACCACGAGCCTCACCTGCCCTAGCGGTGTAGTGGAGCCATTTGTCACCCCCGTGAAGGGCCTGGAGGGCATCAGCCACTCGTATGGCACTTGAAGCTGTTCGAAGGTCTCGACAGAGATGACATTCAAGCCCGCTCCCCCATCTATGAGCATCTTGTTGACTGCGATGTTGTGGATGGTGGGAGTGCACACCAGAGGGATGGTGCCGACGGCCTTGGTTGATTTGGGTGGTCCTTGGAGTCGAACGCGATGGTGTACTGCGACCACCTGAGGGGTTGGGACGCCTCAATCCCGGGAAGCGCGGCGTTGACCTCGCGAGAGAACTGCTTGAAGTGGTTGTTGGACTTGGGCGCCTGAGACCCGCCGAGGATGCACGCTATTGTCCCCTGGGGGGCCTGATAGCCTCCAGGGTTCTCGTCAGGGAGATTGTTGTTCTGCCGCAGCCTTGGTTCCTCTCGCGCTCCTTGCTAAGCTGCTTGAGCTTCCAGCAGTTTTCAGTCGCGTGGTTGAGCCTGTTGTGGTAGACGTAGAATGGGTGATTATCTACTTTCTTCTCGTCAGCCGCCGGGGAGGCCTCGCGAGGCTGCTTGGCGTCAGGCTCTGCCGCGAGGACAGCGGTGGTCTTGCGCTTCTCGACAGGCTTCCTCCTGCTCCTGGACCCCTCGGGAGGCTCTTCCTCCGTTTCTTGCTTGACGAAGAGGAGACCCTCTTCAGCCTTGGCGCACTTGTCTGCCAAGTCGAAGAGTTTCACCACTGAGGTGAGGGTGTCATGGATGCCGAGCTTCTCGAGCATCCTGCGGTTCGTGACGCCCTCTCTGAAGGCAGAGATGACGTGCAAGTCCGGGATGTTTGAGATCTTGTTGTGGACCTGGCTGAAGCGCTGGATGTACCTGCGGAGGGTCTCGTCTGGCTTCTGGTGTACCACGCGGAGATCATTGTAGGTGAGTGCGCGCTCGTACGTGCCCTTGAAGTTTGCGATGAAGACCTTGCAGAGCTCCTCCCATGTGTCGATGCTGTTTTCGGGGAGGTTCATGAGCCATGAGAGCGCTGAATCCTTGAGGGCCATGGAGAGCCAGTTGGCCATCACCTTGTCGTCGCCTCCTGTGGCTTGGATGAAGACGGTGTAGAGCTACAGGAACTCCAGAGGGTTGGTCCTGCCGTCGTAGCGCGGAGGGAGATCTGGCTTGAACTTCACCGGCCAGACGACGCGTCGCAAATTGCGGGTGAAGGCGGTGCAGCCTGTGGCGTATGTCACAGCGCCGTCAGCGAGCGCGTTGCGGTGCTGGCAGCCTGCGGCGGCAATCTCCTGGACGACACGGTTGTGGCGGTCCCGTTGGCGCTCGATCTCCACGCGTGCATCCGCTGGAGTTCGCTGCACAATCTGGCAGTCATGCGTGCGACGCGGCGCGGTGGTTCCCCGCCGGTACTCTAGCTGGAGGAGGTGGCGGCGGAGGCAGAGGGGGAGGAGGAGCATCGTGCGCTATGTTCCCTCCGCGTCCGGAGTGGTGCACGAGCGAACGAGATGGCGCTGGCATTGGAGTAGGTACGGCATGCACGGCATCGGCGTTGATGAGTTCCTCGAGGCGCCCGAGCAAGTTGTCGTGGCCTGCCTGCGTGGGGCGGTAGCGCAGCAGCTCCTGCGCCATGAGTAGCGCAGTGGCTGGGTTGGGCGCCACCCGGCTCTGCGTGGAAGTGCTCGCGTTCCTAGATGGGTGCTGAGAGGAAGCTCCCTTGCCATCGTCGTCGTTGCCGCCGTCGTCTCCAGGGTGCTCGACGCGCGGCTCGGCGTTGTGCTCCGAAGCGCGGTTGGCGCGTGGGCGACCGCGCGGGTTGTTGTTAGCGGCGGGCTCGGTGGTGGCTCTGCCAGACGTCCGGCGGGCGAGACGCTCTGCTCGCGTGTCAGCCATGGCATGGAGAGGTTGAAGAGGTTTAAGGCGCGCCTCAGCCCCCTACCTGGCACGCCAAATGTCAGGGAACTGGTCCCAAGGAACTAGAGATGTGTCTCACTGATGCCAGGAATCGGAAAGGGGCTGAACACGCAGTCAAACAATCCTCAACTACCTCGGCGACGTTGCTCGTCGAGCTCGGTGAGGGACATCACGGCAGAGAGTAAACACCTGAGCTTACCCTGGTTTAGGCCCACCGCGAGGTGTAAAGACCCTATGTCCTGCTATGTTGTATTGCACTGCTTGTAGAGGTTACAGTACAATGAGCTCACCGAGGGCTCAGCTATGGCTATGGTGGACTATGGTGGAAGGAGCTTCTTCTTCTCCACTACCGAGTGAACGAAGGGAATGCTATGAGTTGAAGAATGACCCCATCCCCCTCCTCGGTCATACACGGCCTCCTTTTATACCTGCCTCGGTCCTCTTCCCTGAAAACACAAGGCGGGAAGGGATACCACATGGCGGTGAAGGTGGAGCGCAGTGCACGGCGTCGGGACTGTTCATGGACTCGGTCCATGGCAGGGAGCAACGTCTCCTTGGCAGAAAAAGCCACCGTCCACCCAGGACGATGGGCTGGCGCTGCAGAGGCCCGTGGCATGCCCCACGGTGACGTCGGCTTGGAGCGTAGCGGCCACCGGTCCCCTTATCACCAAAATGGCAATCCTTGGAGTCCGCTTTCCATGGCGCTGCTTTGTTGACCGCTTTATACACGAGAACGGCAACTGCGGCGTCGTCGTCATCGCGCGTGGGCGTGCGTGTTACTCTGCGGCGGGCGCAGAGGCAATGTGCGCTCTGCAACGGGTGTAGAGCTTGGTTCCACTTGAAGGAACCCCGCGAGGGCTGGTTGCCTCGCTGAGGTTCTTAAGTACTTGACGCCTCGTGAGGGAAGCCTCGCGAGGGTGGCGCAGACGCACGCCAGGAATTAGCGTCATTCCAGCCAAGGGAGGCCCTCTCGAGGGAAAGATCCCTCGCGAGGCTCGCCAGGCTGAACGCCTGGTCCTTAGCAGAAAAGCTGAGTAGAGTGAAGAAGCCCTCGCGAAGGAAAAGTCCCTCGCGAGGTTCGCCAGGCTGAAACGCCTGTTAATTAGCAGAATACTCTGCAGAGTGTCGAGGGCTGTGGCAGGCAGGCCCGTGGTACCCTGGTTTCCACTGGGCCGACAGTCTCCGGCGAGCTCACCGGCAACGGTTTCCGGCGGCTGGGGCGACGCGTAGGGAAGGAAGAGGAAGCAGAGCGGCTCAGGGAGGTGTGGTGTATCCCATCTGTGTACTCACGGATGACAGCGAGGTCGGGTAGGGGCGGAGCTTCTTCTTCCGTGGCGACGACGACCTGTCGAGGATGGATTCAACGGCTCCGGCAACCAATCACCCAGGCGAGGGCGGCTGGTGGTCCATCGTGCTCCAGGAAGGTGGTGTATAGGTGGAATCGAAGGGGGAAGCTCCCACGGCGAGGAATTTGTCCGTTGCCCGTGCGGCTAGGGCAAACTCATCGCCGGTGCTGTGGTGCTCTCCGGGGTTCGATACTACAGGGGAGTAAGATTGGGAGGGTGAGAGTGGTGGTGTGGTGCTTGGAGGCTGCTGGGGTGGCTTCTTATATCCTCCCGAGAGGTGGCCGCCATTAACGGCACGGGCGAGCTGGCAAGTGCTGTGTTGTGCACTGTTTCGATCGGCGCGTCACGGAGCTGGTGGCGGCAGCGGGTGGCGGAGCGTCTCATGAGCAAACAGGGGAAAGGTGGATAGGCACGGGGTGCGGTGGAGTCGCTGACGAGCGGGGCCCCGGTGGTGCTGTTCCGGGCGGCGCGTCGGCTTGCGTCTGTGGCCTTGTGGAGGTGGCCGTGCTGGCGATTTCCAGTGTCGGTGGTCGAGGGAGGGGAGGGGAACCTGCTGGGCATGGTTTGGGGAGAGGGGAAGCAGAACGGCGACGACCACAAAGTGGCGGCGCCGCCTGGCACGGCCATGCCGGTGGTGACCACGCGACAGGGCAAGCCAACATCGGCATGAGGACGTTTCTCTCAGCTCCGAGCTCCAAATCGAGTGAGTTTTTCACCGTTGTGTGCCAAATTTAAAATCCTACAACTTTGCTGACTAAAGTTTTTCCAAATTCAAAACTTGGTCCATGTGGAAATTTTGAAAAACAACACTGGCCAATAAGGAAACAGTGGTTTTGAGGAAGTAAAAGGTTTGTGGTTTGGCCAATCTTTTGTCCGGAGGTAGAGGTCATCCAAGTACACCTATCCAGGGTATTATCCATATCTGGAAAAATAATTTAAATAGCTTTTGACATTTTTTGAAGTTTGAGGGCAGATTTTGAATAGGAAAAATATGAGGCAATTCCTCAAGTGCACATCAAATATTTTTGCATAAATAGGCTATATATTGCATAGGGATCATCCCCTGAATTTTGGAGAATTTTTTAGATGATATTTAAAATACTTCCTTTGTAAAGCTAGAATAAATGGATTTTGGTTTATAAGATAAAATGAAATATTGAGGAAATGTTTTTGGGTAAAACGGGCAAGCAACAAGTGCACCAAGTGGGAGATAACCCAAAACACAAGATCCCAGGCTTGGACAAGGTTTTGTAAAAGATTGAAAATCGAAAAGGTCGTTGAACCAAGGAAAAATTAAATCCAAAGTTAATAGCAATAATTTTTAAAATGAATTATTGAAAGGCCAAATTTCAGGATGTTACACACCTTCCCCCCTTAAGTTGAATCTCATCCTCGAGATTCCTGTTGCACGCTGAACTGGTACGGATACTCAGTCCTTAACAAATCCTCTCATTCCCATGTGGCTTCATCCTCAGTGTGTTTATCCCATTGTACCTTGTAGAACTTTGTGACCTTGTTGCGGCTGCTGCGTTCTGACTCATCCAAAATTTTGACGGGATGTTCCTTGTAAGTCAGTTCGCTGCTCAACTCCAATTCCCTAAAGTTAGCCTATTTGGTTGGGGGTGAGATGCATTTCCTTAGCTGGGATACGTGGAAGACGTCGTGCACTCCTGCTAGTTCTTCCGGTAGTTCTAGTTGGTAGGCTACCGACCCTTTTCTTGCCAAGATCTTGATGGGTCCAATAAATCTCGGGGCCAGCCTCCCTTCCATGTGGAATCTTTTCAGGCCCTTGAGGGGTGTTACCCGAAGATAGACATAGTCGTTCTCTTCGAAGTGTATCTGACGGTGCTGTCGGTCGTAATAACTCTTCTGGCAGGACTGAGCTGCCTTGAGCCGGTCACGAATCAGATGTACTTGCTTTTCGGCTTCCAACAAAACATCGGGCCCAGAGATCTTGCTATCTCCAGCTTCAGACCAGTTGACTGGGGTCCGACACTTTCTCCCATACAGTGCTTCAAATGGTGACATTCTTAGGCTGCCTTGGTAGCTGTTGTTGTATGAGAATTCCGCATAGGGTAAACTATCTTCCCAACCTGCTCCATAGGCGAGCACACACGAGTGGAGCATGTCTTCTAATAATCGGTTGACCCGCTCTGTTTAGCCGTCCGTCTGTGGGTGATATGTTGTACTGAACGATAGTTTTATCCCCATGGCCTGATGCAGGCTCGTCCAAAACTTGGAGGTAAATTGTGTACCTCTATCTGACACAATGGTCTTCGGAACTCCATGGAGTTTGACAATCATGTTCACATAGAGTTATGCTAGCTGATCCGAATGGTACGTTGTCTTGATGGGAATAAAGTGAGACACCTTCGTCAAACGGTCGACAATGACCCAAATGGAGTCATTTCCTCGGCTGGACTTGGGAAGTCCGATGATGAAATCCATACATATGTTGTCCCATTTCCACTCGGGCACTTTAAGGGGTTGGAGAAATCCCGCGGGTTTTTGGTGCTCGGCTTTCACTAGGTTGCACACGTTGCAACATGCAACATAGTAGGCGATCTCCTACTTCATACCATCCCACCAGAATACTTGCTTCAAGTCTTGGTACATCTTGGTGCTTCCCGGGTGCATAGAATAGGCATATTCGTAGGCTTCCCTGAGGATCTGTTGTTTTAGCGCGGTCTTGTCAGGTACACAAAGGTAGTTACCGTAGCGGAGCACTCCTTGACTGTCCAAGGAAAATTCCTTGGCCTTACCCAGTGGTATTTTGATCTTGATCCCTTTTATGCCGGGGTCGTTGGCATTTTTGGTTTTTATCTCTTTCTCAAGGTTGGGTTTCACCTCCAATGTGCTTAAATAGACCTTGCTTCCTACGCACAAGTTTAGCTTAGAGAACTCTTTCTCTAAACTCGGCTGCATCTTTGTGGGCATCCTGCTTAGGACATCTGCTACGACGTTGGCCTTCCCTGGATGGTAATGAATTCCAAGGTCGTAGTCCTTGATTACCTCCAGCCACCTCCTTTGCCTCAGGTTGAGGTCAAGCTGGGTGAAGATGTATTTGAAGCTTTTGTGATCCGTGTAGATCTCGCATCTTCGACCAATAAGGTGATGCTGCCAAGTCTTCAGGGCAAGTATGACAGCGGCCAATTCCAAGTCATGTGTGGGGTAATTCAGCTCATGGGTCTTGAGTTGCTTTGATACATACGCGATGACCTTCCCTTCTTGCATGAGTACGGCCCCTAGTCCATTTCTACATGCATCACAGTATACCGTGAAATCTTTGACATCATCAGGCAACACCAGTATTGGGGCTGTGGTCAACCGGGTCTTCAGCTTGTTGAAGCTTTCTTCACATTCGTCCGTCCCGGCATACTTGCGATTTTTCTTTAACAAGTCTGTCATGGGCTTGGCTATCTTGGAAAAGTTTTCAATGAATCTTCGGTAGTAACCAGCCAATCCTAGGAAGCTTCTGATTTCTGACACATTGGTGGGTGCTTTCCAGTTCAGCACCTCAGAGATCTTGTTGGGGTTTACGGCCACACCGGCCCTGGACAATACATGTCCTAGGAACTCCACTTCTTTTAACCAAAACTGGCATTTGCTGTACTTGGCATAAAGTTGTTGTTCACGTAGTCTTCCGAGAACCAACCTGAGGTGTTCGGCGTGCTCCTCCTCATTTTTGGAGTAGATGAGGATGTCGTCGATGAACACCACAACAAACTTGTCGAGATATTCCATGAATACCTTGTTCATCATGCCCATGAAGTAGGCAGGAGCATTGGTTAGGCCAAAGGACATAATATACATTCATACAGACCATATCTAGTGGTAAAAGCGGTCTTGGGAATATCACTTTCTCGAATCTTCAGCTGATAGTATCCGTGCGGATCAATCTTGGAAAACACACGGGCACCACGGAGTTGGTCAAACAGATCATTGATTCATGGGAGTGGGTACTTGTTCTTGATGGTGACATCATTGAGAGCATGATAGTCAATGCATAACCGAGCGTACCATCGCTCTTCTTTGCAAATAGAACTGGTGATCCCCAAGGCGAAATACTCAGGCGAATGAACTTTTTCTTGATTAGATCATCGAGCTGCTTCTTCAATTCCACTAGCTCGGGGCTTGTCATACGGTAATGTTTCTTGAATATTGGGTTTGTTCCGGGTACAACTTCAATGGCAAATTCAACCTCGCGGTCAGGGGGCATTCCGGGTAGCTCTTCTGGGAACACGTCTGGGTATTCACTGACCACATACACTTGCCCTATCTCCGGTGCTTGGGCAAGAAACATCTTTGCATTTATCTGGTGGGGTTTATTTGGCAAGTAGGTGGTACGTATGCCTTCTGGGTTGGTGAGGGTAACTGCTCCAGTTGCACAGTCAATCTGGGCTGCATGTTGTACCAACCAATCCATTCCAAGGATGGCGTCGAGACCGGGCACATTGAGGTGTTGAGCTGAGCTGGGAATTTCACTTGGTTGATGCTGATGGTCAGCTCTTGACAAACGGTGTTTGTTTTCATCTCTGAGGCGGGGGTTTGTATCACCAAAAGATGGCCCAAAGGGGAAACGGGAAAACGGTGTTTGGCAACAAAATCCTTCGAGATGAAAGAGTGGGAAGCTCCAGAATCGAATAAAATCAGCGCGGGTTTAGTGTTGATAGTACACGTACCAAGCACTACATCCGAAGCTTCGTAGGCTTCCTCTGCGGACATGTGGTGGACACGGGCAACTTGAGGTGCTTGATTGCACCAGTAGGGTGGTTGTTGTTGGAGTTGTTGTTGTTGCCGTGGCTGTTGTGAAGGGGCAATCCTTGATGTAGTGTCCGTCTTGCCACACTTGAAGCAGGAGTTCTCCCTCTTGCAGTCATCCACTAGGGGACGCTTGTGGTAGAATCCTTCACGGGGATATCCATCCTTCCTGGGTTGATTCCAAGTGGCCTGATGGGTTGGGGTCTGGTTGTTGTGCTGCCAGGTACGTGGCTTCGAAGTAGCTCCTTCATGTTGGTTCTTACGTGGCTCGAACTTCCGCTTGTGAGAGTCGTAAATTGTGGGTGCTCCTTTTCTGAATTAGTGCAGTGTTGATCATGGACTGAAAATCTGGAAACTATACAATGCTGAGCTGAGTCTTTATGGCCTGATGCATCCCATGAAGGAACCTGTCTTTCTTCTTTTCCTCTGTGTTGGTGTCCTCGGGTGCGTAGCGAGCAAGGTTGTTGAACTTGGTCAGATATTCATTGATGGATTTGCTACCTTGAGTGAGTGCCAAAATTCCTGCTGCTTCATTTTTATAAGGCTTGAGGGTATGTAGGCCTTGCGGAAGCTTCCTGAAATTCTGACCAAGTGGCAGGGGGTCCATTGCCCCTCGCGTCCTTTTGATTGTCCCACCAAACGTTGGTAGGGCCTTCAAGGTAGTGGGTGGCGAAGAGCACCTTGTCCTGCTCGTCAACACGAGCAGCTCTAGTTTCTTTCCCATGGTGCAGAGCCAATCGTCAGCCTCAAGCGGGTCGTCAGCCTCCGAGAACTTTGGTGGCTGAGTACGCTGGAAATCCTGCAGCTTGGAGTGCCCTGGGCGTGGGGCACCTTGGGCCTACATGTACGTGCCAAACTCTCTCATGATCTGTGTTAAGTGCTGGTTGTGACGCACATCCATCATCATCATGAGCTGACTTGGGCTTGGTTCCTGAGTTGGTGGAGGAGGAGGTGATTGAGGGGGTGCGGGATCCTCGCCCGCTTGTCGTGCGGAATGACGAACTGGGGTCCCTTGGCTGCCACTTGCACCGCTATTGGGCCTCATCCTGGATGGTTGAACGTGATGACGTGTACCATGAGCATCCACAGGGGAAAAAATGCGACATCCAAGAAAACCAAATGGAAACAAGGTTTGCAAAGACAACAAAGCATGGTGATATACAATGGCTGGTTGGGTTGCAAGATTCTAGTTACTCGCTAAGTTACACAAGACGCAAGATAAAAGATACAAGACACATGATACATGATACAAGAAGCGGGATACCACTCTACCACTACATTATTCGAGCTTGCGATACAGCGGAAAGGTAAGATACCCTAAGCGATGCAGTCTCCAAGCGTCTAGAACTCCATCTCGAGGGATGTTGCTGGTGGGATGATATCGATGTCCTCCCTCGCGGGGCTGTAGTCGGGCAAAGTGCGGTCGCCTCGGGAGTCTCCATAGCGAGAGGGTGTGTCAGCACGGACGCGGCGATGCTGAGTTCGTGCCCCGGTGGTACGAACAGGGGTGAAACGTGAGAAGTAGCGAGTAGCGCTGCTGCAAGTACGAAAAGGTGGCAGTGGAACGTGGGGTGCAGGAGTGCGGGTGAGTCCCCTCCTGATCAGGTCGAGGGAGCTGCGGGTAAAGGTGGGGAGCTGAGGTGGGGAGCTGAGGTGAACTAGCTCTAGATGCCCATGTCATCTCGGCCATAGCTACGCTGGCGCGAAGCGAGGCAAACTGGATGAGGGTAACGTGGGGATACTGGTGAAGGAGGGTGTGGTACTGAAGGAGGGCGGTGAGGACTGAGCGGGGGTCACCTGGGTTGGGAAAAGGACGTCCTCGTTGTCTAAATCCAACCTCGGAAAGTAGACGTAACGGGTGCACTGCCTCATGACTAGGTCGTACATGCGGAGGAAGACGATGGCATCTCCTGCAGCCTCCTATATGGCCCGGGTCACCTGAGCAGCTACACCGGAAGTGATGGCGTGGAAGATTCCATCGGCCACCGGCTCTGGGCGCAAGTGGACGGTGGCGGTGAACTCGGAGGAGGCCCCGTCGGGATGGTTGTAGAACACGCGGTAGGTCGGGGGAGCTGAGCCTGGGTAGAGGTGGTCCCAGATCTCACAGAGAAACTGCGGAAAGCCGAGAACGTGCGCGGCGGTGGTCTCTGCGAAAAATTCCGGCGCCATCTGTGCCAGGGACAGAAGCCAAAAGGTGAGCGTTAAAGTTTAAAAGCACAAAAAAAGTAGAGAAACAGTTAGGAAGCAGGCAACGCAACAGGGGCTACCCTAAGTTGTCCGTGGAACTAGGGGTATCCTACAGGCAGTTAGGCTCTGATACCAAGCTCTGTGGCACCCCGATCCGGATGATCGAGTTACGCCATATACCAGTCCCAGAAACACTGGATATATGACAACTTGATAAACAAGGACATAACCAAATATATATATGGCTCCGAGTTCGGATGGGTACATTATTACAACACGGGGTGAGGCTCCAGCGATCGCGCAACAGGCGCACACAACCGTATGTACATTATTTATCCAACATCGAGCCTCTATCAGAGATCGTAGCGGGTACGTAGGTAGTAGCGTGGCAACGACGAGCCTTATTCCACGGGGTTCTGCCTGGGGTGCTGATCCTAGTTCTCGTACAGCGGGTACTCGGCGACGGGTGCAGCGGGGTCTGGCCACATGAAAAGCCAGGTGAGTACATTGAATGTACTCGTAAGACATTAGCCTAAAATCAAACAAGATCTATCTATATGGCATGGCATAAGTTCGGAAAGTAGCATGGCATGAGTTCGAGAATGTAAGTGCGAGTCCAAGCTTAACGGTTGGACATAACTTACCTACTTACCTTTGTAGGGACGTTTTGTATTCTAGGAATGGTTCTCGTTTATCACACGAGTATATATACCCACAACTAGGCTTTCAATCCTCTAGCCAACTCTTGCTTAAGTTGTAGGCCTTCAAGCCTCTAGCCAACTCTGGCTTTGTTCTAGGCTCTCAAGGCTCTAGCCAACTCTGGCTTAGGATCTCAAGCCTCCACAAGATCGTTGGGTTTCAAATTAATTATTTCCCCATATTCGACCGGACTGACTCATAGCGTGACTTTTACCCAAACATCGTCCCATAACCTAGGGACAAGGCTAGATTCTAGATTTACACTCTCGAGAGGTTGCAACTTTTATCCACACACTGAAGTCTAGGCTTGTACCGCCGGTACCGAAGTACTAGAACCGATCATGGCGAGCAGTACAAACCCACACTTCCACAACCGCTTACTCTACCTAGACACTCCCTGTGTAGCCACCGACACGTCCTGGGGACCAAGTCTTATGACGAAGTGAATCCGGCACGCCCCCAACAGATGAGCGATGCCTAGCTCCGGAACCTTCGCAAGACTAGCCCCGACCACAGAGGTAACCGACTAGACTTGTCAAAAGGGTGGCGCCAAAGGAGGCCTGATAGAATACTCGGCCATGGTCCGCCCATATGAACGACGCATGGTTGTGCTGGTTGTGTTTGGTGAGTGGCACTATGCGACACAATCTAGTCGAGGGAGGTGGTTATCTTCTTAGTCAATTTTAATTCCTACCACCAACATGAGCCACGCAACAAATGATAATCACATAGTAATTCAAGCAGTAGTAGATAGTATTGACTGGGCGACTGTGGCGCCACCACGAATCAATGTCCAAAAAAAAAATAGCACAGTTGGTTAGCGTCAACCGGACGATTGTGGCGGAGATACCTCCGACCAGCGCCATCTCATTTGACTACAAGAGTTAGCACAATTTTTAGCGTCAATCGGACGACTGTGGCGGAGATACCTCCGACCAGCGCCATCTCGTTCGAGCGGCGCGTCGCGGAGCTGGTGGCGGCAATGGGTGACGGAGCATCTCACGAGCAAACAGGGGAGAGGTGGATAGGCACGGGGAGCGGTGGAGTCGCTGACGAGCGGGGCCCCGGTGGCGCTGTTCCGGGCGGCGCGTCGGTTTGCGTCTGTGGCCTTGTGGAGGTGGCCGCGCTGGTGATTTCCAGTGTCGGTGGTCGAGGGAAGGGAGGGGAACCTGCTGGGCATGGTTTGGGGAGAGGGGAAGCAGAACGGCGATGACCACAAAGTGGCGGCGCCGCCTGGCACGGCCATGCCGGTGGTGACCACGCGACAGGGCATACCAACATCGGCATGAGGACGTTTCTCTCAGCTCCAAGCTCCAAATCGAGTGAGGTTTTCACCGTTGTGCGCCAAATTTAAAATCCTACAACTTTGTTGACTAAAGTTTTTCCAAATTCGAAACTTGGTCCATGTGGAAAATTTGAAAAACCACACTGGCCAAAAAGGAAACAGTGGTTTTGATGAAGCAAAAGGTTTGTGGTTTGGCCAATCTTTTGTCCTGAGGTAGAGGTCATCCAAGTACACCTATCCAGGGTATTATCCATATCTGGAAAAATAATTTAAATAGCTTTTGACATTTTTTGAAGTTTGAGGGCAGATTTTGAATAGGAAAAATATGAGGCAATTCCTCAAGTGCACATCAAATATTTTTTGCATAAATAGGCTATATATTGCCTAGCGATCATCCCCTGAATTTTGGAGAATTTTTTAGATGATATTTAAAATACTTCCTTTGTAAAGCTAGAATAAATGGATTTTGGTTTATAAGATAAAAGGAAATATTGAGGAAATGTTTTTGGGTAAAAGGGGCAAGCAACAAGTGCACCAAGTGGGAGAGAACCCAAAACACAAGATCCCTGGCTTGGACAAGGTTTTGTAAAAGATTGAAAATCGAAAAGGTCGTTGAACCAAGGAAAAAATTAAATCCAAAGTTAATAGCAATAATTTTTAAAAGGAATTTTTGAAAGGCCAAATTTCAGGATGTTACACTTTCTTGGCACCCCTAAGTACAATTCTTAGGAAACATAACCAATCAACATATTTACTCCTAATGGTAGAAAAGTGGTTTCCTTATAAGTAGTGGACCAAGGTTAATAGCGGGTGTTACGTGTGTCGATCTACAACAATCTAAAGTTCACTAAGACATGTTCATAATTATTTTCTAGCACTAGTTAAAGATAAACTAATAATGTGCTCCCACTAAATTCTGATATTCCCCGTGATCAGATTTTTAGTGATTCGGAATCCACGCTCAACATACGATCAAAGGTCGGATGCGTGCTGCAGTGATCTAAGTTTACAGCGGGTAGGTCACCTAGCCAATCACTTCCTGTCGTGATTTATGTTCATCTTTCGATGGATGTGCTCCGAGCTCATGACTAGTCATGCCCGATCGTCAAGACAACCAACCGTATTTTGCTGCATGGACGTTCCATACACGCGTCCTGAATCCTCATCAAACTCAGCTCATGGATACATGTAGCCCGAAGACAAGCACCGGTTTGACGCTGCTACGACTTGGAAGGGCACGAACTCCTTGATATTTTTAATTTTACCTCAAGTACTTAAACTCTGCAACTACTGATGAATCTCCCTAATAATTACATCTACTGCGCAAACAAGGGAAAAGCAAGAAAACAGGTATAAAACATGCACAAGTAAATAACACTTTGTGATGTAGTATAGTCTTGTTCCTTCATCTTCCAGTGGCGCCTCCACCGGTACGGCCATGTCGAGGTTCACAACAGTGCATGCCTTCTCCTATCCTCCACGACACCGTGGCTGGACGAACAAGGAAGAACGGCACACCGGCCAAAACAAAACAAGGTTAATCAACGAAATAAATATTTCGAGACTATACCACATCACATGTCCTGCAAAACAGAGTTAGACACCTCTAACATTTGTTTGCATATTTTAGCGTGGCTGTAGGATCAACGGGACAACCGGAAATACTACGACCCTCACCAAGCATGATTATTCATGTTGCTAGATTGACATTGCGGGGTGATTGACATCCCAACATTACGAAAACGTTGCGGGTCCCAATCTAAACGATCACTGGTGCGCGTGACCCCCGTGTGGACCTAGTCCACATGCCCTTTCCACCATCGAGTCAACGAGACCAACTATAGAAAGACCCGGAGCTACTGAAGCACTTCGTTGGTGCCGACGGGCATACTAGGAGCAGCCGGAAGGTCCGCGGATTGCCAGAAGTACGTAAAATCAAACTATGCCGTTGGAAACAATCTTCAATTGTTTATTGGGAAGCAAACATAAATAAACTGAATGTTAGAGAAAGACTTCAATAACATACCCGCACAAACTTATGCGGTGCCCGCACACCATGTGCCCTAGATCAAATCTTGTATCTACGCATAGACCGCTCTGATACCACTATTGGGTTGCGTGTATGGAAAACAAAAATTCGCCACTACTACGCAACAGCCAAAATCTACTATGCAGATACAAGTAACAAGACATGCATATTTGATCTAACTGTAAATCGTTACCGACACCATTGAAGCGGAAGAGATGTCGATGACGACGTTGATGAAGCTTGTGGAAGAACTCCCTCGGCTAAGCCTAGCCGAGAGAATATCGTAGACTCCTTGCATCCCGCCTTGATCCAACAGAGTGAGGTTATACCGCCATCGTAGACAGCACATCCCTCTGAGTTTCGCACACATACATCGGAACTAGTTTAGCAGGGCTTCGCTGTCCATGCTTGAAGCACTCACCGCTGGTGTATATGAAGGTGGAGAGCTCAACACATGAGAAGGAGGGAGAGAGAGATTAGATATTTATATCTAGATCTAATCGGGGAGGATCCCTCTAAATATTTAGAGGTTCCCTCTAAACCAACTAGAATAGATCTAAACTTATGTGTCTCCCAAAGGAGGGGGTGGAGTGTTTATATAGGAGGCCAAGGGGTAGGGAGGCTTGGGCAAGGGGCAACCCCTCGCCTTTCATCGCCGGCCCTAGGAGAGTTGGAGTGCCTTGGTGCGCCTCTCATGGGGAGAGTTGGAGTTGAACTCCAACTCCCCTCCCTATTCGGTTTGGGGGGGAGGAGTCCTTGTCCAACATGGTCTCCCCAAAACCGTCTCTCCCTTTATGGGCCCAAGGCCCAATTAGGGTTTGGCCAAGGGGGGAACTTCCCCCTTACTGCGCCTTGGCCCACCCGCCCCTTGTGGGGGTGCGGCTGCGGTGGCTCCAATTTATTTAATATTTTTTCCAATAATTATTTATTGATTAAATAATTTAATATTTAATTAATATTTTGTCTAATTAATTCTTATTTGAATATTTCCTTTTACAGAATATTCCCCGAATTAATTACTTATCATATAATACACTTTTATATGATCCGGGGCACCCAGTGTTGAAAGTGCATGTTGCCCCTATGCGTGGTTTTGGTAATTAATGACAATCCCTATGGACTAATGTTTGCATTGAGTTATCCTTATAGATCTTGTCCATGGGAAAAGATTGGAGTTCATATGTTGGACTCTAGAAGATAAAGTGATGACCAAGTTTCTATCCAATGGTTTATATAAAGAACGGTCATCTAGAGTTGAGCATATTGCAAGTATGTATTGAAGGATTCAAGACATCATCTTTGTGAAAAGAGAGAAGATTATGAAGTGCAAGTTCAATATGATCCATCTCGGAAGATATCATTTGATTGAAGCTTGCAATGTATACATGAAGACGGAGCTTAGCGAGGCTCTTCCATAAATATGTATGGGGGAGTATTTGGAGAAGTCCTCATCAAGCATGTGCTAGCAAACACGATCAAAAAAGGTGTTCCAACTTGAGAGAGTCAAGATCATCATCATCTAGCTCAAGTGGAATGCATAAGGCAAAGGTATGATCTTGATAGGGTTTCTATTTTACCGGTCTCATGGTGTTAGTGGGAGACCGGGTTATAGGACAGACGGCGTACTATCAAGAGGGGCTCTCAAGTGAGTAACTTGATCGCATCTTTGTGGAGAGCTCAAATCTTTGCATACTTGGCATATCATCTTTCTTGGTTCTTATTTGGCTTTTATCCATGTGATGAATTAGAGTTTGGTTCATCTTCATGCCAAGCTCTTGTTCATCAAAAACAGATTTCATATGAATATCTTGTTGCGTTTTTGATGTTGGAGGTTTTACCGGTTTGTCTTTTCTAAGAGAGGTCAAACTCTCTTCTTGTTTTCCTCCACACATGATGGACTATGATGTCTATGTGCATGATCTTGTAGAGCTTGTGATTATCTTCGAAACAAGCCCAAGATCATAGAAAACGGAGTCCGGATGAAAAAGTTATGGGATTTTCTATTTGCTGAGTTGCTGCAGGAATTTCGAGGCCAGAGTCTCCGGACTCCGGTCTGCAGGCCGGAGACTCCGGTCTCAGGGCAAAGTCTCCGGTCTCCTTCCGGGTCTGTCAAAAAATCGGCTAAGTCTTTGATGGTGTCGCGTACTGGACTCGGTCCGGAGTGTCGCCGGAGTCTCCGGTGTAAAATTCCTGCAACGGCTCTATTTTTTGGGGGACCTATAAATGGCCCCTTCTTCCCCAAAGAGACCAAGCTTTTCAGCAGCACGTTTTTCTCTCTCTCCCCCACCATTGTTGACCTTGGAAAGCTTGCCCCTCTCTCAATCCCTCCCATGATTCTTGCATATCTTTGAGGGAAAGTGAGAGGAGATCTAGATCTACAATTCCATCAATCCATTTCTTCTCTAAGTGAGGGGAACCTAGTAGATTTTGATTTTGGAGTTCTTGTGTGGTTCTCTTCTTTGTTCTTCCTCTCTTCTCCCCCCACAAGCATTAGTTGCTTTTGGTGGGATTTGGGAGTGAAGGACTTGAGCACTTCTTGTGTTCTTGCCATTGCATTTTGTTGCATCGGTTTGCTCTCTCCATGAGGATTCGTGGAAGTGCAAGTTCGTGATCTTGTTACTCTTTGGTCGTTGGACCCTAGACGGTGATTGAGACCTTTTGTGGTCACTTGGGAGCTCCCAATCCTTTTGTGGGTTGTGCCTCAAGATTGTTGTAAGGGACTCGATTTCCGCCTAAAAGGAAATCAATAGTTGAAGGTGAACCGAGCTTTTGTGCGAGGTTCATTGGAGAATAGGGCGAGGCCATTTGTGGCGTCTTGAGTTTGAAACTCGCACCCCTCCAATGAGACGTACGCCCCTCAGAAGGAGGAACTCGGGAATACATCATCGTCTCCGCGTGCTTCGGTTATTTCTATATCCGAGCTCTTTTCTTATGCAATTTACATTGTGATAGCCTTCGTGCTTGAAGTCTATATTTTGCTATCACCTTGTTACTTGTCTTGCTTAGCATAAGTTGTTGGTGCACATAGGTGAACCTAGTATATTTAGGTTGTATGCTTGTTAAATTAAAACAGCTAGTTTTATTCCGCATTTATCAAGCCTAAACCAGAAAAGTTTTAAATCGCCTATTCACCCCCCCCCTCGAGGCGACATCCTTGTCCTTTCAAGTGTCCGCAGACAAAATACTCCAGATAAATATTTCTCTCTTATATAAACCCTCGGAATAAATCCGACTAGTGATAGAAACTATTTCTATCACTCCGAGACACCTAGTGTCTGCATAATCCAATCTCTCTGATAAAGATATTATCTACCACGCAGAAACCATTCCGATGATACTCTCTCGGTATCCAGACCAACCATATACACAACAAACTATAACTGACTTAAGCGTGTTACCCTACAGGTTCGATAACGTGTAGCTATAATTAGATGTTTCAATCTAATCACCGGCCAGGGTCAGGTACATGGGCTACCTGAATAACTGCTACCGTTATGCGAATGACACTCTGTTGAACTTGTTAATTATTAATTCGTCATTCCCATTACTAACGATACTGAACTTACCCGGGATAAAGTATTCCTGATATTTCCATGAATCAATCTCTGATTCACTATATCTTTGTCTATCTTGTTACCGGTAAGTTTCCTTTTCTTGTTCCGTAATCCGATATCCCACATGATGTAACTTCATCATGCATTGTCTGCAGAACATATTGGATATCATACATACCGAGTGGGTCCTGGATGTATCTCTCTTTTGACACAGGAGTAATTTCCCATCTTGGAACATTAGGATATATGCATACCTTCGGAATCACCCAGTGACTGCCATTATGATCACCCAGTTACGGCCGTGATGGTTGACAGTACCAAAGTAACTCTTCTAATATGCACAACCCTAATAACCTCATGGTCTAAGGACATGTCATATAATAACCATCTGCGATATTGCACTAAGGACAAAAAGACACTTTGGAATCTTCTTAGCATATCAACGATTTGGGTCTACCGGCCATATTGTTTCCACCAACAATATGCCACTCATTGATGCTGACATAAACAATGTCCCATACCAGGAAAATGTGGTTTCAAGCAAACAACGAATTAGTGTAAAAGGCAAGACTAGGATATACTTTATTCTGTTCATGTCTCTACACGTGCGAGTGAGTTTTCCTCTGAATCACATATTCAGGAGTCACCGCAGTTATGGCATAGAATCATGAAGCATAATTATGAATCAGATGTTAAACTTTATTGCATTTTTGGGCATACATCCAAAAGACAACGCCGTCACGGTGCCATGGCCGGACATCCACCTCCCCGGCTACTGGCACTTGAATGTGGAGAGGATTACGGTGCCTCCGGTGCCGGCGGGCGGCACGGCCCGTCCAAGGGAGATTTGTGAGCGCAGGGCCTAGCTCCCTGCCAACCATGTAAACCACCTAATTGTTTGCCGATGACAGTCCCCACAGGGGCACGTGGTTCGACACGAGCACGACATGCGCCGCTGGACCTACTTCGGCGCCCGCGCCGCACGCAGCGGGCTCCGTGCTCCTCCACTGTCTCCCCCACGCGTTTGTCATGCTCATGCTCACGGCCGTGCTCCACCGGTGCCCGTGGTGAAAGAGGAGGTGAAGGAGGAGGAGGAGGAGGAATACGACCTCTGAGTATAGAGCCGCACTGGAGAACTCCCTCCTCACCGTCGACACTAACGAGCTGGCCCGTTGGCAAGGGCTCAACGCGGTGTTCCACCAGTCCGCCATGGCGGTGGAGGCGGTAGCGGATGCGCAGCGTTAGCAGCAGCTAGAGCAGTACCAGGAGGAGCCAGACGAGTAGCAGGAGTCGTACCAGCCGCCGTCCTGGTTCACGTCGTGGCTCGAGTGGTGGTCACCGTGGACCGACGATCCTGACACGCTGCTACCGGAGCAGAACTAAGAGCCGGCCACCCCTCCGCGCTTGTCGGCGGCAGCGCCACCGCCGCATCTGTACCAGGCCTCGGACTACATTATCGTCGAACCGTCTAACGACAAGGAGTAGACTCTGGAGACAGACCGGCTGCGCTAGGTGCATTGCCTGCGACGGTAGACACACAGATATTTGATATCTGACTGGCAACCCAAACAGATAAAACACAGACAAAATCGGTGTCCGTTTGCGTTTGCCATTGGAGTTGCCCTAATTGTTTCTGTTTTCCTTTTTGGCAGCTGACGTAGAAGATCCTGGCTTCCCGGTGGGAGAGACGGGAGGAGTTAATGATGGCCATGAGCTGGGCGCCTTGTAAGCTTGTGTGACATGCGAGCAGAGCAGAGCAGCACTGCTCGTGAGGACGCGAGAGCGTGCATGTGCTCTCTCTCTCCGTCCTGTACAGAGAGAATACGAAATGCAGAGGCAGGGGGAACAGATGGTAGTTTGCAAGAAAGGAGAAGCTGAGGATAGGGAGAGAGTGAGAGATGATCTGTGCTTGAAAAAGCCTAGCTCGTATCTCCGCTGCTCATCACCCCCAGCCATTAATCTAATCATGCTCCAGATTCCATCGCATGACCTTGCAGAAACATGCTCTTTCCTTTCTTTACGTCTCTTTCTCAGTTTCTCTGCGTCTCTCTCTAGGCCCTTTGCCCTTGGCCTCTAGCTGGAACAGCACGTAGCAAAGCAGCCTGCTGCAGGAGAGAGAGGAGAGAGGGACATGGAGGGAGCGCATGCAGCTGCAGAAGCAGGCGCATGGGGATGGCCATGGATCACTGTGGCAAGTCTGTCCGGCAGGTTTAGGAACACTGGAGTAGAGTAGTACTAGTACTAGTACCACTCCTGCTCATCAGATTCACATCGCTTGCATTGCATGCATCCATGGTTTTTGCATCTCGCGTCGAAAACCTTCAATGAAACTCTGCAGGCATCAGTGAACCCGCCAAGTGGATGTAGCTGCTCCATTCGTTTTGGCCTTAAAAATTGTGCCAGACCCCTTTTCCATTGAATACAGAGACCTTGAAACTAGGAATACACAACGATTTGTATTGTGTAACAGTAATTTTTGCAGAAGTACGTGAGGTAGGTCTGGTCAGGTGTGCCAAGTAGCTGGCAATTTGTAATTAATATTGCGGACTGCATATTGACTGAGCTCCATCGCCTGACCCGAATAGTGTTCAGAAAACGCTTTGTATGTAGTAATGGAGGATTAGATTGCATAATCACTCGTGAATTAGTAGTGGTTCAATAATTTTAAGTACATTAAGAGTATGTTTAAGCTACATGCTGACTAAATGGATTTGAAAAATAGTTATTTTTTTGCAATTAGGGATAATCTAGAAATATTATTTGAATTATAATTGGGAGCTAAATTAGTCAGTTTGTCATTGCAATTAGTCAGGCAATACTTTCAGTATTGTTGTCATTTATGAACAATTACGCTTGCAAAAAACAAATGTGAAATTAAGTTTTAGTAATATTTTTTTTTGAAAGGGGAAGTTTTAGTAATTTTAAGTAATATAGAAATGTATACATCTTTTAGGGTGCGTGCCACCTTCATGGATGCGAAAAAGTGTTAATTTTTTCCATTCGTGTACTAGGGTAGACTAGAAAATATTGTGTAAAATTTAATTAACAGCTAAAATGAGTTAATCATGCATTGCAGCATCAATAGAAGAGTTATTTGTTTCAGTATTGCTGCCATTTTCTCAATAATTAACTTGTAAACCATGGGTGCGATTGTGGTTTGAGTACTTTTAATTACACTGTAGAAAAGTAATTTTAATTCCCTACCTCTATGGATGCGAAAAAGCTTTTGTTGCAATTAGGATACTAGGTAAATCTAGAAAATATAGTGTAATTTTAAATTTCCAGCTAAAATGAGTTAGTACGACATTGATGTAACAATGGGTTAATTTATTGTTTCAATATTGCTGCAATTTCTGAACGATTGCTTTTCAAATCAACGGTGAAATTAGGGTTCTACTAATATTAAGTACATCGTGTATATTAAGGTACATATGCATAGGAAGACGATGACACTGCGTTCATATGAGCGTGGAAAACACGGTGCAACGCCCCAACTATGAGCTGGAGTACACGGTCTAAGAACTGACCGTTTCAAAATAGACAACGCTCTGCATGGTGGCAGGCGGCAGCAAGCTGCACAGTTGCCAGCATTTAATGTTAGACTAAAAAAATACAGTTTAGTTAAGGAAATACGTCGACATATATACATTAAAGAAGGCGACCATGTAAGAAAGGATACAAACAAGCGGATGGACAGGTTGAGGAGACGACGGTGAACAGAGATCCACAGTGGTGCTCGAGTGCAAAAACGCTTTTTCGGTAAACTCAAGTGTATTTTGCCTCTTCCCCACCAACAAGCTACTCATAGGTTGCACCACTGAATGAGCGGCGACGACACGACGAATTCCCTTCTCTCGAAGTGCAGTGGCGGATCTAGAACGAAATCAGTGGGGGTGCCAGGCTTTAAAAATCCTCTATTAGGCTTACCATTCAGCCATGATTAGTGCAAATAATAGTATGATTAGTGCAAATAATAGTGGATAAAAATATTTATATGTTTTTGGAGGGGGTGCCATGGCACCCATGGCACCCCACTGGATACGCCCCTGTCGAAGTGTGGGGTGCTACAGTCCTTGTCCTACTCGTGGCTCGGCGGATCCGGGGCTACAGTACGTGAGATCTGCATTGAATTGCCTACCTGAAGTTGGTAAGGTGGCCGGCCGTGTGCCGGATGGATGGGATGAACTCAGAAGGTGACAACGTTTTCTAAGCCATGATCGCTGCAATAATAGTTTTTTTTTTTGCATTTTTCACCACGTATATTCAACCGAAAACCACGTACAGAGTACACAGTAGAAATACAGAAGCACAATACGTAGAGGAAAAGGAACCACAAGCAACGAGAGCTTCAACATCACCGGCGCCGGAGACGCGGACGATCGGCCACCTTCTTGCCGCTGTCAGGGAAAACATTGCCCTATGAGAGACGCCGCCGTGCCCGTCCGCCGCGTCGCGGCGGAGCTGTTGTCGATGAACGACCCGGGCGAGCGCCCCCCTAGCCCCTCCAATCCACCTTGCCTCGGCCGCCATCGTCGCCGTTGCCGGAAGATGAAGAAGATCTTGACGAGCCCAAGGATCCGCCCGCGACCCCAGACACCAGATTCGTCGCCTCGGATCCAGCCAGGGGTCGGGGAACTCGCGCACGGCAGCACCCAGGCGCTGCGAGCACGAGGAGGGCGGCCGCTCCACGGCGAAGCTCCGAAGAACACCACCGGCGAAGGGGAAGAACGCCGCCACCAAAACCACCACCAACCGCACCCCCGCCTCTAGAGCGCCGCCGACACCGAGCCTAGCAAACCCTACACTATGTACACACCGAGATCCGGCGTTCCCCCACCCTCCCGCTGCCGGAGCAGCCGGCGGAGGGGAGGAAACGGCCGGATCCGCGGCGGCGAGGTGGGTTGACCAGGCGGTTTTCAGAAAATCGCCTCTCCTCTCTCGGGACGAAGGGGAGGGACGGGCACGACCCGTCTATAGGCCTCAAGTATTTGGCGGCCCCCCGATGGAGATCTCTGCAATAATAGTTTGCAGCGTCGATCATCATCGGTTTCGGCTTCCTGATACAGTGTGCGGAGTATCTCGTTGACAGAGACGCTTCCACGCATTAAACTATGTGCTCGTGGATATCGGATTCAGAAATATCAATACATACACAACGAAATATCTTGTAAAAAGTGATATATTTTCTATATATGTGGTCTAAATTATAAATATTTGATTCTTTACAAATTTTATATGCCTTATCCATTGGAGGGGAGGTTGTATTTATTAATACTTACCCAAATGTACTCTATAGTTTACAGTCTCTTTGTATTGACGTGTTTTGGAGATTTCCAATCCATATAGGATCCTTTTCTAAGAAAGCATCTTAATTTAAAAGATGACACCTCGAAAATTATTATGGATTGCTTTCCTACAACCCAATCTCATAGAAATTTCAATTCTAACCTCCTTTTTACGCTCATTCGCTTTTCTTGTGTTTACATTCAAATGATTATCAATGCTGTTTTGACCGTTTTGCGATTCTCTGTTTTGCATCGGCAATCTTTTCAAATTCATGTGTCTTCAAATTCCAGTGATCCTATGATCCAAAGTAGGTCTAAGGCATTCGACCTTTCATGTCATTATGGTAAAACATACTTTTTCTATGGAAAAATGCACGCTTTTTTCACAAAACAAAGGAAGCAGTTAAGCTCATCATCGCCCAAAACACTGCTTGTTGCATACACAACACGATAGATCCGTTGACGAACTCCTATGCAGTCCGACAGTGTCTATTTCTCGCAAATCACGTCAGTCATTGCCACATGGATTCTCTTATAGTTCATGCCAAAGTTGTTGCCACTTTAAACAGTACAGTGTTCGATCGGAACATTCGCCGAGCACCATGCAAACAAGTGATTTCCCACGGGCGCTGTAGCCCAGCAGGGAAAGACAGATTGTTGTATCGCCCATACAGCCATACAGGATTTCATGGCCCATACAAAGCCCATATTACACGGAACTTGGTAGCCCACCATAGGACGTGTTGGGTCCCAGGGTCAATCTTCGTCACACTCTTCATCTGTTCTGTTGGAGGCTTGTCTCAAAAAAGAAAATGTTGGAGGCATTGACCTGTTGCAAGGTTAAGAGAAGGGGAAGGCGATTCTAGGAACAAAGAAAGATAGGAGGCACATACGCGGCAATGAAAAGCTTCATTGTGGTGAAAGTGTTGTTACATATGCAATGATGCAAACAAAAGGTCCCGTCGACTGCCTCCACATGGCGGCATATTTTCTCCGGCGTCAACGTGGAACCATTGAGGTTGTGTTCGCGTGTCTGATCGATCATATCTCATGTGTTCATGTGACTATGTCACTATGTGAGCATTCGTCTCTGATGCGCTAGGACGATGATACCACATCCGACCCCTAACAAGCTCTCGGTCGAGGCATGTGATGTCCCTAGGCGATAAAAAGAGAGGCAAAGGGTGTATCTACTGTTCTAAACCCCAAATCCCTTTCTCGAAATCACTCATTGCTTCAGAAGAGAGATGTGAAAAAAAGAGAAGAGCCCAAGGGTTTAAACTTCTCTTTGCTTAAGGCATTTTCTACAACCTGGGGACAATCGGCCTTTTTTTCATGAGGAAAGGACAGTCGTCGGCCATCCGATCGATTCGATAGAAAGGAGAAGATTTATGTGCATGAGGAGTTTGAGAGAACTCATAACAAAAAGCAAAAAAAAAAACTCACACCCCTTTTCCGAAATCTATGCGTCTCTCAGGTCTTGGGTGTGCGGATAAACTCTTTGCCTAATCTCCTCCTTCACCAAGGCCGCGCTATGTCTGGATGAAAGACACATGTCTTGGGTTTGAATGTTTCCACGTTAATTGTTTTTCTAACTTCAATTCAACCCAGACAATTGTGATAAAAAAGAAAGCGCGGAATGGCTCGGTGGCGATTGTACGACAAGAAACACGCGACCACAAAACCACCATACAATGGGTTGAAAGGAAACGATAATAAAGGGGTCACCTGAACCGGAGAGAGAGAAGCCACACCTAGGTATGCTGGATGGCGTACGGTAGCAAGCAAGCATGAACATCCAATCCATGGTACTACTCCCACCGTTTTTTAATATAAGTTGTTTTAGCATTTATCCACATTCACATATATCTAGATGTATATAGACATATTTTAGTATGTATGTGCACTCATATTAGTATGCATATAGACAACATGTTGGATAGCTAAAACTTCTTATATTTATGCACGGAGGGAGTACATTGGAAGGGAAAACTGAACAGGAAAACAAATCAAACGTCTATGCTAGGAGGAAGTGAGAAGGAAGGTGCGGGTTCCATATCTTAACGCGCGAAGGTTTTTCTGTTGCCTCACCGTCAAGAGCACATGATGTTCTTTCGGCCTTGAGTATATCATCTGAGCAGGGCCTTCATCTCATATTAGTTTCTCTCTACAATGTACCTTCGTGTCGACGGCCTTGGCAGTTCGTCCATCTCACCGCTAGCATCGGCGCCTGCCCGCTTCGTCAAAGATGAGCCCTGATGGCTGATCCAACATTATCTTTGTTAGTTGCTGCCTTTAATTCCTTTATCATATATAGCTAGTAGAATCCACAGCACACCCTTTCATCTATCTGTTTGTTTTTGTCCATGCAAGTATGCATGTATATATCAATGACATGTCCTACATTGAATTTTGATTCAGGTTGAACCAGAATAAAAAAACTCCTCCTCTAGTGCATGGAAGCAAGTGTATTTCTTCTAATCTCGTATTGTCTTGGATTGAGGATGGAAATACCATGCCCTTGTTCCTTTCTTCCTACATGTCGCATATTAATTTGTTTGTAGGGTTGTTGCATGGAAAACATAATACATGGACCACAGAACACACGTAGTTGTCCATCTCTGCCTTTACTGAATTTCACCAATTTGTCGTCGACGTCTTCTGTCTGCACATTAGCACTCAGGTTAGCGTGATGAACAGATTAGCGGTTTGCTCAGGGGATTTGCATCGAGGTAACTGGTCCGGGTTTCTTGCAGTGACGAACGAATTTAGCTGGGCTTCTGATCATGCTCAGTAAGTGTTGGGTACTCTGAATATTGTAAATATGTAATTGTAGAAGGGTTAAAAGGAAAAATAGCTAAGTCTATTAGGAGGTGAGGAACGGGAGAACAGAGTAGAAGCTCCCAGAAAGACATCCGCTGTACTCATGTTCTTGAGATGAGTAAAATCGATGAGATCCCCAAACTAATTTGTTGGTAGTCTAATTGCTAGCTTCAACATGGTATCAGAGCGATCGGTCCTGGACTCGGATTTGATTTGATTTGAGCTACGGTTGCCGATCGCCGTGGTCGTTGTCGCCTTTGAGTGCGGCAGCCATCTTCGTCAAGGTCGTCGCCATCCTCGACGGCTCGCCTTTGTGCCGCGGTGTCGTCGTTCTCTGCCGCGTCTCCGTCGTCCTCGTGCCGGGCCGCATCTTCCGGCTGCAGCGCGTTGCCTTTGTGCCGCCTCGCTGCCATCCTCGTGCCGCTCAGGTCTGAACTCTCTGAAGCTGTTCCCGTACACTAAGTTGGAGCTGCTCACGACCAGCTGTATTGCCTTCTCTCTCGGCAAGGTAGAAGTGTTGTCAGTCCAGCAGCTTGTTGAGGATCGTATCTTCTTGCTGTGTGGTAGCTCGGTGGAGACCAAATTGAACTGTGTGGATTACTAAATCTAGTGTGAAAAAGTGTAGCTGTTCAATTTATTCCAGAAATACACTCTCTGTTTAGTGGTCATGGGAGATACCAGTAAGGATTCCGGTATTGAGAAATTATGTGAAAGTATGCAGCGTATGTTTGAGCAGCTGATGGAGCAGACTCAAACAAAAACGAGCAGTACTTCTGAAATTTTGAAGACCCTGGAACCCAATCCTGTCAAATTAACTGGTCCGGGCGATTTTTTTAGCTGGTCTCGGAATGCCACATTGATTCTGGAGTCACACGGACTTCAGAAATTTTTGAAGGACGATGAGAAAAAGCCAACAGATGTCACACAAGAGCAGTGGGATCAGAACCAAAAGAGAGTTATGGTATGGCTGTTGGGGTCGATGGAGAAGATTGTGAGGGAACAAGTCGAAGGTTTTCAGTCTGCAGCTGAAGTGTGGACAAGTATTGAGAAACAGTTCTCAGGGAAATCAAACAAGATGCAAGTCAGTAGGATTTTCCATGAAATGAGGCAGATTAAGCAAGAGCAGAAGACAGTGACTGAATTTGCGGGAGAGATCAAGAAACTTTATAGAGATCTGGAGTATTTTAGACCATTCAAGGCCCATGATCCTAGGGATGTACCACTCCTTCGAGAGTGGTTTGAACCATTGTTGGTTCAGACTTTTCTTGATGGTCTGAACTCAGAGTTTAGTCTCCGGTCCCAGCTTATACAAGCCACACCAGATTGGCCTACGTTGGATCAGACCATCGCCAGTATACTCGAGGAAGAAACACGGTTGGCCAATCAGATCACAACTCCACAAGCTAATGTTGATGGCAAAGCTGCACTATCTTCAGTTAACCAAGCCCAGTCTCCTGGTACTTCAAGAAATGAGCAGGCGAATGCTACTAGGTTCGGCTACACGAAGAAGCCTAGGATGGTGTGTGACCATTGCAAGAGGCCAGGGCATGTGAAAATGGATTGTTTTGAAATAGTTGGGTATCCACCTGGCTGGAAACAGAGGCAAAATAATAGATTTAGAGTTGGTGATAATAGAGAGAAGAAACAAGAACGTGTGCACTTTACCTCTGCCATAGATGAATCGACATCCTCAAATGCACAAGCTCTCGAGGCATTCAAGTCTAAACTCATGGCAGCCACTAATGAGGGATCCACTGAATTTGCTTCTAGCTTCCATGCTGCTCGAGGTGCGGAATATCCACACAAATCATACACCGGTAATTCTAATCTTTGGATAATAGACTCTGGTGCAACTAATCATATGACAGGCTCCTCTAAGGATTTCTTGTCCTATATACCACGCTCAGGGAGGGATAAGGTCCGTATAGCTGATGGCTCCACAGCTCCTATAATGGGCAGTGGAACTATCACCTGTACACCTTCCCTATCTCTAAACTCTGTTTTACATGTGCCAAACTTCCCTGTTAATCTATTGTCTGTTAGTTCAATTACAAAATCCCTACGATGTGGAGCTTGGTTTGAGCCCGAGTTCTGTGTATTTCAGGAGCTCAAGACAGGGAAGATACTTGGGACTGGAAAAGAGCATGATGGCTTGTATTATCTTGACAATGCCTCGGTCCCACTTGCTCTCACTGCTACATCCTCATCATCCACAGATGAGTTGTTGATGCTTCATCGGAGGCTTGGACATTTGTCTTTCCGGTCCTAAGCCGTATGTTTCCTTCATATTTTGCTTCTTGTTGTAAGGATAAGCTAATCTGTGACGTGTGTGAGCTTGCAAAACACACACGAGCTACTTATCCGAGTAGTAATGAAAGAAGTAGAGAACCTTTTGAGGTTGTTCATTCAGACGTGTGGGGTCCCTGTACTGTAATCTCTCTTTTAGGAGAGCGATGGTTTGTCACTTTTATTGATGGGTTTAGTCGTTGTACTTGGCTGTATGTGCTTAAACAAAAATGTGATGTGCCCGCATTTAAAGACTTTTATGCCTTGGTTGGTAATCAGTATAATGCAAAAGTCAAAATACTTCGATCTGATAATGGTACAGAGTATGTTAATAAAGAATTTGAATGTTTCCTGTCATCTAATGGCATTATACATCAAACAACTTGTGTGGATACTGCAGCACAAAATGGAGTTGCTGAGAGAAAAAATAGGCATTTGCTAGAAGTGGCCCGATCTATTATGTTTGAAATGAATGTTCCAAAATTTCTTTGGGGAGAAGCTATCAAAACAGCGGCCTACTTGATAAATCGTATGCCATCAAGGGTTTTGAATTTTAAAACTCCAATTGAATGTCTAAGTGGTACTAATTCATATATTGTGCCACCAAAGGTATTTGGTTGTACATGTTTTGTTCATGATTACAGGAACTCTGTTGGAAAACTGGATCCTCGTGCCATCAAATGTATTTTTGTTGGATATTCTCCTACTCAGAAGGGCTATCGCTGCTGGAGTCCTAATGAAAGGCGCTTCTTCGTGAGTATGGATATTACCTTCCGTGAGACAGAGCCTTATTATATCTCATCCAACAGAGTTATTAAGGAAATTGGTAATAAGGGGGAGAAAGTTGATGACACACAAATACGTGCTGGTCAAGTCTTAATTCCAGTAATAGACACGATTCAAGCTGAGCAAGAAAAGGAAGGAGAAGAAAATGTAAATACTGATGATGAGAACAGAAACTCAAATATTCAGGAAGAATGCGAGTCGTCATTACCACAACAAGTTGAAGTGGCTGAAGGGGATTCAGGCATACACCTTATGCTTCTACAAATATTGAGCCTTTATTGCTAGATGATCCAGCTAATACTACAACTGAAGAAGGGACTGAAAATCCGGTAATAATTCCTCATTCTTCATCAATTAATTATCCCATTGCTCTACGGAAATCTGTAAGGCACCCTGATATACCAGCACGCCTTAAAGATTGCATTGGCTATAAACATGATATTGCAAAGTTTGTTTCTTATGAAAATTGCAGCTCGTCATTCAAGGCATTCCTCACTTCTCTTGACTCTACATCTATACCTAAAGATTGGAGACAAGCTGTACAAGATCCCAAATGGAAGGCTGCAATGATGGAAGAAATGAAGGCTTTGGAAAAGAATGGAACCTGGAAGTTAGTTGAACTTCCTTATGGTAAGGAACCTGTGGGCTGTAAGTGGATATTTACAGTTAAGCAAAATCCTGATGGCAAAGTAGAGCGATATAAGGCACGTTTGGTGGCAAAAGGCTATACACAAACATATGGAATTGATTATGAAGAAACTTTTGCACCTGTTGCCAAATGAACTCAGTTAGAACCTTGATCTCGTGTGCTTCTAACCTTGGTTGGGATCTGCATCAACTCGATGTCAAGAATGCATTTCTACATGGGGACCTGCAAGAAGAAATTTATATGCATATACCACCAGGTTTTGATACCAGTCAAACTGAAGGCAAAGTCTTGAGACTATATCGCTCTTTGTATGGTCTCAAGCAATCACCTCGGGCTTGGTTTGAGAGGTTCAGGCGAGCTATACTTCAAATGGACTACAAACAGAGTAATGCTGATCATACTCTATTTTATAAACGTCACGAGGGAAAACTAGCCATATTAATAGTATATGTTGATGATATTGTCATTACAGGAGATAATGTGAAAGAAATAAAACATCTTAAGGATAAACTTGCTCAAGAATTCGAAGTTAAGGATCTTGGACAGTTAAGGTATTTCCTGGGAATTGAAGTCTCTAGAAGCCCTCAAGGTATCTATCTTTCTCAAAGAAAGTATGTCTTAGATATCTTAAAAGAAACTGGATTAACTGGGTGTCGTCCCGTTTCTACACCAATTGACCAAAATCACCGCCTTATGAGCGAAGATGGATCTCCTGTAGATCGAGAACGATACCAAAGACTTGTTGGGAAATTAATTTATCTTTCCCATACTCGACCTGATATTGCCTTTGCTGTTAGCGTCGTTAGTCAATTTATGCATGATCCTAGATCACGTCATATGGATGCCGTAATTCGAATTATTAGATATCTGAAAGGGTGCCCAGGTCGTGGCTTGTTATATTCAGCTAATGGAAATTTACAAGTGGAATGTTACACAGATGCAGATTGGGCTGGTGCTTTGGATGATAGGCGATCTACATCTGGTTACTGTACATTTGTTGGAGGGAATTTGGTAACATGGCGCAGTAAGAAGCAAAGTGTAGTAGCCCGTTCCACTGCTGAAGCAGAATTTAGGTCGATGGCTCATGGAGTTTGTGAAGTTCTATGGCTGAGGATTCTCTTAATGGAGCTGGGATTGTTTGACTCAAAACCGTTGATGTTGTATTGTGACAATAAAGCAGCAATTGACATTGCAAATAACCCTGTTTTGCACGACCGCACGAAACATATTGAAATTGATAGGCATTTCATCAAGGAGAAGTTGGATCAAGGAATTATCTGCATGCCCTATGTGAGTTCATCAAACCAACTTGCAGATATTTTGACTAAAGGTTTATCTGATAAGTTATTCTCAATATTCTGTACCAAGATGGGGTTATATGATGCATTTGCCCCATCTTGAGGGGAGTGTTGGGTACTCTGAATATTGTAAATATGTAATTGAGAAGGGTTAAAAGGAAAAATAGCTAAGTCTATTAGGAGGTGAGGAACGGGAGAACAGAGTAGAAGCTCCCAGAAAGACATCCGCTGTACTCATGTTCTTGAGATGAGTAAAATCGATGAGATCCCCAAACTAATTTGTTGGTAGTCTAATTGCTAGCTTCAACAGTAAGTAACCGAAGCAAATCACGCTCCGGATAATTAAACCAAAAACGGGACGTACGAAAACGACATAGCAAGCCTGCCTCAAGCTATCGCTGCCGCCGCTGTGGAGGATCGTCGCAGGCGGGGCTGAGGCAAGCGCGGCGCTCAGGCTCGGGCGTAGGCGAGGCGAGCATGAATCAGAGCTCACGTCTGGACTCGGGAGCCCTCTCACGGGCGCTGCCGCGGTGGCATTGTGACTTGGGAGCTGTGCCCGGAGCGCTCTCGCCGGCGCCGCTGCACGGGCGTGGGGAACTATGACGGAAGGTTCTCGCGGGTGGCGGTCGGCAGCACCACCCTCCCCCATCCGATGCGCGACCGCGGCGTCTTCTCCCGCCTCCTGCTATTCCCTGCACGTTGGAGCCCATAGATGAGCACGACGCTCCTCCCATCTGACATCGCCTGACGGCCCTCGAACCGGCTTCTCCAGCAGCGACGCTCCTCGCATCTTCGCGGACATCGTCGTGCTGCTGTGGGCGGACGTCGCGCCTCTGAGCTAAGTTTGTGAGACACATCGGCATGACTCCGAGCATTGCAGGCTAAAACCACCAAATAGTTCGATTCAGAGATGAACATCTCTGTCGCTGCAGAGCACCTTCCACGGGAGTAGGCGTGAAATTAATGGGGCAGGGTGCTTAATTAATCGCTGGCTAATTAATGAATCGATGGAGACATATAGCTAGGAGCTTGGTTTGGGGAAGGAGAAGGAGGGGCTTACCGACCGTGGTGGACGTAGATGCAGGCGGCCCTCCACGGGTAGATGTGATCCCCGTCGGCGACGTCAACCGGGTTCACGCGATTAGACAGCACCGCCCACCATCGTATAATTCTGGCTGAAACGGAATCGTCAAATCTGAAACAGTAGAGATAACCAGGGTGGAGCATTATAATCATCCTCGTCTGGCGGCCCTCTCCCCGGGAGACCCTCTCCGCCTCGGCCTAGTGTCTCCGTGGCTACAGAGCGAGGAAAGAGGCCATGGCTCCGTGTACGATCTGACTTCATACGGACGTGAAAGTATTACGGACGTAAAAGTATTACGGGATCGTTTCAAATTACGGACAATGTACGAAACAAAGGAAACCACGACGGACGACGACGACAAGAAATCGTACGGACGAAAGTCTGGGAGGAAGAAACACTCCTGTTTTTATTATTAGGTATAGATTATAAACTCATGGTCCGGTTTCGCTCGACGGCCATGGATCAGAGTCAGACCAACAGAACAACGGGCGGATGGTTTTATAAACTTTTTAATCTGCTCTGGTAGAATAGAATAGTGTCACCTCCCGCCAAGCACACGTGCGTTCGTTCCTGCGTCTCTGTTGGATTTGACACGTAAGTTGACTCTCGGCAGGTTTGGGCGGCGGGGCGCATGCATGCATACCTGCATGGCATGGCGCTCGCCCGCGCGCGCGGGCCCTGCCGGCGTCGGCCGCACGGCAACGGTGCACCAGCCGTGCAAGCGATCGAGCCCCGATCGTGCGCACCGGCCGATGTCGCCGTCGCCGTCCTGTCAGAACTACAGAGTAGAGGCACCTGATCCGGCCGGCACGGAGGGCAGCGGCGCCAGAGCGCGCGCAGGCGGCGCGGCATTGAATGCCCGCGCATGGGCGCCCACGCGTGTGACCCGGCCGGCCGTTGGCTTGCTGCGGCCGGCGACCCGGCGTGTGCACTCTATTTGCGTGCAAGGGGAAAATCGAGGAGGACGACGGCCATGGCAGAAGGCGCAGTGCCATGCAGCAGCTGGGTAGCGCACACGCGAGCGTGGCAACACTGGCAAGGGCCCCATGACTACAGGACAAGGAGCGAGCTACCGCGCTCGACGCGCGGGGCGCCCGTGTATGCGCACGTCGCGGAAGTGATAGTGTTGGTGACATGGTTTTGTCCGGTATCCTCAAAAATTTGTGAGGTTTGGGTTGCGAAACACATGTTCAACACAATGGGAGGGTGCCGATAGGACAAAGTGCACCGGCCAAAGGATTTTCTATGATTTTTTTTGAAGTTAAGGCAGTCGTTCTGCCGTCCGATTAGATAGAGTAGAGTGTTTTGTACAGAGATTTAGGTGTCCAAATAACAGAAAAGAAAAATAAGCCTAAACAACAGTTTGTACATCTCCAGAATCCTGTGTGTGTGGGTATAAGCCCGCTGCGCTATCTCCTCGCGCACAAAGTCAGCCACCGCCGCGGGCAGAATCGCCGTGTTGCGGAACACTCTCCTGTTTCTCTCTTTCCATACGCCCAGTGGCGGACGTAGCGGGTGGGCAGGGTGGGCAGCGGCCCACCCAGAATTTTCAGAAAAAAACGGACCCCCCAGAATTTTGGCCCAATTGGACTCTTGGCCCATTTATTTTCAGCACTAGACTCTGTCTCTCTGGAGTCTGGACGAGACCTGTTCGTTCTGGCCACTGGAATTGGATAGCGAAGACTGAAGACAGAAGAGGTCGCGCACTGGTCTGGAACATGGCGACGACCTAGCCCCTCTGCCCCTGCCCCGCCCCCGGCCGCCGCCGCCCCGCCCGGCCGCCCCCACTCTTGCGTCTCCGCCGCCGGCCGACTCCCCGAGGCCCGAGCCGCCCGTCGCCGTCCGCCCCTGCCCGGCCGCCCCGCCCGCCGCCCGCCAGCTCGAGCTGACGAGCTCGACTGCGACTAGGGCCACCCGCCCGCCGCCACAAAGCCACGCCGCCGTCGCCCGTCGGACGCCCGTCGCCCAAGCCCCAAGGTATTTCTGAGAATCAACCTCCTCTGAAATTGGTCTATTTGGACTCGTTTTGTATGCTACGGTCAGTACTGGCTACGGTAGTCTGTCCATCTCTATTTGTAAATTGTAATGTATTCATGACGATTCTCATCCGGATTGCTATGCATTGTGTAAGTTTTTGTCCGCTAATTGTGGATTGTTTCAGAGTACGTAGGTGGACATCCTCAGTTTTGCTATGCATTGTGTAAATTGACAATTTCTTGTCTCCAACTAGTAACCAATTGACAATATTTCTTCTAATTGTAGAATTCATTATGAAGAGAAATAGCCAGATTGCATCTCTTTTTAAGAAACATGAAGCTAAGAAGATGGTGGTAGAGGTAGATGATGTACACATTGAAGATAATGGGCTTTTGATCCAATCTGATTCTGAGAGTGAGACTGAAATGGAAGAGCCAACACCAAATCCACCATCACCCCAACAACCGTCTGCAAGGTCATATGATTCTCACTTCCTTCCACATGATGCAGGGGAAAGAATTCCTATATCAAGATATGCTGTCAATGATCAAGATGATGTTCGAAGAGGATTTATCAGACAAGGTCCATGCCAACCGTTTGAGCATAGGTTTCCAACAAGAAAAATAAATGGTCAAAACCGATCCTTCTCAGCTGTTTGGTTGATAAAATACAATTGGCTAGAATATAGTATTGAAAAGGATGCAGCCTTTTGCTTTGTATGTTATTTGTTCAAAGGAAGATTCAATGGGGGCCCCGGGGAGATGTCTTTGTTACAAATGGTTATAGAGATTGGAAAAACCTGAAGCATTTAAGAAACATGTGGGTGGTGTTTCTAGCATTCACAACCAAGCTCAAGAGAAGTACAACTTATTTGTCACACCCAACACCAAGATTGATAATGTTATTGTGAAGGTGTGTAAGAAGGATCTACTTCTTTACAAGTAAAGGCTAACTTATTCCCTTAGATGCTTGAGCTATCTTTTAAATCAAGGATTGCCATTCCGTGGACATGATGAGAGTGAAGAATCAACCAACAGGGGTAACTTTATTGAACTTCTTAAATGGCTTGCTGAAAATAATGAAGAAGTTGATAAGGTTGTTTTGAAGAATGCTCCTGGAAATTGCATCTTGAACAGTCCTAGGATACAAAAAGACATCATTGAATGTTGTGCAGCTGAAACTACTAGACTAATTATTGAAGATATGGGCATGGACCACTTTGCAATTCTAGCTGATGAGTCTAGTGATATGTCTCACAAAGAGCAACTTGCTCTTTGTGTTCGCTATGTTGATCAATTTGGAAGAGTGTGTGAGAGGTTTCTTGGAGTAGTTCATGTTTCCGACACTACTTCATTGTCACTCAAAGTTGCAATTATATCCTTGCTAAAACAATGTCATTTGACTCCCTCTCAAATTCGTGGGCAAGGATATGATGGGGCTAGCAACATGAAAGGGGAGATTAAGGGGTTGAAAACATTGATCATGCAAGACTCACCGTCTGCTTACTATATCCATTGCTTTGCTCATCAACTTCAATTGGTTCTTATTGCCGTGGCAAAGGAGAATGAACCATGTGTCTGCTTTTTTGATCATGTTTCTTACTTGTTCAATATTATTGGAGTTTCTTGCAAGCGCCATGATATGCTTAAAGATGTTAGAGCTCAACAACTTTTGGAAGCACTTGAAATGGGTGAAATTGAAAGTGGAAGTGGATTGAATCAAGAAATGGGTTTATCTAGACCCGGTGATACTCGGTGGGGTTCTCATTTTAAAACCATTTGCCACATTGTTGATATGTACCCCACAATTGTTGAAGTACTTATGAGGATTGGAAAAGATCCTTCACAAAAGGGTGAGTGGACAAGAATACGTGGAGTGGCCGCCGCCTTTGAATCATTTGACTTTGCTTTCAATCTTAACTTGATGCTTGTTATTCTTGGTTACACAAATGATTTGTCTCAAGCTTTGCAAAAGAGGGATCAAGATATTGTTAATGCAATGGCTCTTGTTGGAATTGCAAAGGATAAACTTCGTAAAATGAGGTCTCATGGATGGGAAGGATTTCTTGCAAAGGTGACATTGTTTTGCAAGAAACATGGCATTGAAGTTCCTTCACCGGGTGATCAATATGTGGCTCATGGAAGATCACAACGGTATTATGAAATACAAACAAATGATGATCGTTATCGAAGAGAAGTATTTCTTGGTGTACTTGATCAAATTATTCAAGAGCTTGACAATCGGTTTGATGAGGTCAATACGGAGTTGCTTATTTGCATGTCAGCCTTGAATCCATCGAATTCATTTGCTTCTTATGATGCACAAAAGGTAATGCGACTTGCTCAATTCTACCCCAATGACATATCAAGTGTGGATTTGATAAGCATTGAGTTCCAACTTGAAAACTTTATTGATGACATGAGAAAAGATGAGAGGTTCAAATGTGTAAATCATCTTGGTGAGCTCTCTACTTTGCTTTTTGAGACAAAAAAAGCACCTTGTTTATGACTTGGTCTACTTGCTTCTCAAATTGATATTGATCTTACCGGTGGCGACGGCGAATATTGAAAGAGTCTTTTCTGCAATGAGTCTAGTGAAAAATAAGTTGAGAAATAGCATGGGTGATGAGCTCTTGAACCATTGCTTAGTGACATTTATTGAGCGAGAATTGTTCTTAAAAGTAAGTGAAGATGTGATAGTGGAAGCTTTCATGGCAATGAGAGAACGTAGAGTTAAAAAGAAGTCATAGTGATGTAATTTTCTATTTATGCTATATTTTATCATGTCAGACTTTATTTATGTGTTTGGATTATTTGGTGAGCTATAATATTGTGAGACTTCAACTTATTTATATAGTCCTTTCAATGCAATTATGGATTACATGTGTTGTCAAAAAAAAAATCGTCGGTGGCACACTTTGATAATTTCCTAGCCCACCCTCCATTTGTTTCCTGCGTCCGCCACTGCATACGCCCCACATGCACATTAAGGCTTTTAGCCTTTTACCTTTTTTTGCATACCTAGTCACATAAAAATTTGTGACTGGCTTGAGGTGGCGGTCCACTTGATCCAAACGGGAGATAAGCTGGCGGTCCCTGCATCTCTATTGGATTTGACACCGTTAAGGATCCCCATAAAAGAAATTCTACTAACACACATGTGCACATAGCCATGCCGATCTCACACTGTCCGGTGCTTCCGAGACACCCTCCAAACTTGGCGGCCGGTTCAGCGGTGTTGTTATGAGCGTTTTTTGGTACCGACTTCCACCGGAACTTTGGGGGTGCCGGTGAAGATGCTAAGCTACAACATGTTGTATGTATGTGTTATCTTTGGAACCAAGCTAGCTTTCCCCGTTTCAACAACTAAGACGAACATGTAACAATCGGAAGAGCTTAATAAGGGCCAATAAAGAGATCTTTAGGAGGTTAGCTTTCATTATCGAAATTATTAGTTATATACGAGTTTATGAGAAGAAACTTGGTTAGGTGACACTCCTCTTGGACAACAATATGCACCTTGGCCGAGGAAGCATGTCATGGTGGCTGAGTTTTTGTTGAATACACCATTGAATATTATCTATTATCTTTAGGATATCCTTAACGGGAGATAAGTAGGTGTCTTGGCTTAATCTTGTCCAAAAATTGATGTCCATCCAATTAACAGAAGTCCCTGATACTTTTAGATGGAAGATTTACACCACCGAGATCTTGATAGGAATATAGGATGAATGATAGGCATATTTTTCACAAGAATTTTGTTTGGGAACTTAATGTACCATAAAAATTCAAGTTTTTTCGTGGTTTTGTGCAAGGTGTAATTTTTGCTAAGAACAATTTAGCTAAACATAGTTGCAATGAAAATATAAAAATATTGTTTTTGTCATGACGATTTAGCTATTATTAAACAGTTCAACATTCATTCTTCCAGTGTCCTTTTGCACGTTTAATTTGACGCATAGTATTTGTTACCCTCCACCACCGACTAATATTTCAAACATATTCCATCACATTCACACCCTTGTGTGTATGAGTGTATCTCGTTATCCATGTTTTGCATGCTCTATACGGATGTTTTTCGTGGTACTCACCTATCCTTGACCTTGATGTTCTTTTCGACTTATCTCTAGCATGGCTTTCTTAGTTTTATATATGTCGGTCTGGGAAGCATGGTGGAGCTAACGGTGAGTACTGACCCAGTATCAAGATGGCACCATGTTTCTGGTTTGTGGAGCGGCCAATCCTAATTTCAAAGGATTTCTTCGTGGCTCGTGGAGACCACGGTGGTTCGATGGCTACAGTAGATTGTCGACATCAGAAAATATTGGACTGTGCTGCACGGGGCACTTCGTGTGTTGGTTGGCTTCTCGTCGAGTTTTTTTTTTTTTTCTTTTTGAGAACAAGCTTCTCGTCGAGCTAAGACCAGCAGCTAGGCTCGACTTTGTTTTCAGTTTTCACCACTAGCAAACAATGGGCTCGAACTCGGTTCATCAAGCTAGAGCTAGGCTTGGGCTACAGAATTCCAGTTCGACTCGTGTAGGCTCGTGAACCAGCAACAGAATTGCTCGACCATTCCTTGCTCACCTTTGTAGACAGAGCAAACAACAAGAAATGGGACGTATGGGCTGGAAAGGACCTCCTATGCTACGCTCATTGAGTCCGATCAAACAACTACACCTAAAGTGTTCTGCTAATGGGCCGCATCCGGAGAGGCCCATTATGAAGACATTCTCCTTTTTAAAAAAAATCAAAATTTCTCTATCTATATCTATACTTACTATTAAACAAGAGAACTTGATCTTTTCTACAGACACCCCGCCCAGTGTACACAGTCTAATATGTACCCTAGACTATCCGGGTTAACAAGATCTAATGGTCTAGATTGATCTAACTGATGCTCTGGGTGCACTTAGCAATTACCCTGAGCGGACCGTGGCCGAGCGGACGAAAATTTTCGAGGCCGAAGCATAAACTACCTCCCACGTTCTATCGCCCCCATCCTTTCGCCGCCTCTCCAGTCTCTACGCGAGTCACCGCCGATCCGCTCCACTGCTGACTCCGTGGCCGCCTCCCCACCCGACGCCGCCTGATCCGAGCCCTACTGTCCTGCTTCCTCGGCGCGCCTGACCCCGCACCCACGCTTGCCACGACGCCGCCGGCTTGCATCCGTGGATGTTAATAGCGCGCGAAAGAGAAGATGGACGCGCGGCCGGCCGTTGCACGCGTTGGCTAGGTCTAGCCGTTGATATAGACCATCCTGCCGGACGTCAATGGCGTGCATGGACAGCGCGATCTGTGAGACGCTGTGATGCGGAGAAGCATCTTCCGGCTGCACATCTCGGTACGCATACTGCTTTCAATGTAGTTTCTCGCTTGTCTTCATTGGGGTATCCGGTATCGGATTCCTAGCTAGACGGCGCCGTATGTGTTGTGTTTTTATGATTTGGGATCTAATAGACGTCTGATCTTTAAGCTGGATATGGTGGCGGCCGAGGACTTCCTTCAAGGGTCGGTGGAAAGGAAGCCGGAACAGGAGGAGAGGGGCGCGACCAACCGGAAGAGATCCGCATTTCCCCCTCTCTAATTTGGTAGTATTTTGTCTGTGCTTTACATTCGATGAACAATTCGTCAGATGCTTGTACTCGATATCCAATTCCTGAACTATGGCACGGTGTGCTCATCTTGCAGGTGGTTGCCAATCAGCAGGTGTGAAAAGAAATACGAATTTCACCTCCGACACCATCCACATGTGCCTATCTCCTTTCTTTCCTCACATGCTCTCTCTTCTAGGGAACTCACCAAGATTTGGTACGTTCTCGATTCATATCTCTGTCAATTCTCTCTCTTGATCAGTCACTATGTATTTGTGTTAATGCCTCCAAGAACTTACACTTCTTAAGGCTACTAAACATTAGTATGGAGTATGTATTTAATTGATTTGGAGATGTTGGTCTTCAGCCCGTAGGCATTGTCTTCCGAAGGTATAGAAATATTCGCTATTCAAATAAATCATTCCTGCAAAAATACCACCACGATCTGACACTTACTGCAAATTTTTGTATTGCAGCTTAAGTTTGGGTCTCTAATTATTGTTTCTGGAATTAACAAATTGCATAACAACAAAGTGATGAGATGGTTCATGTATATCAGTATGACACGACTCTAATGATCAGTAATTGTAGTAATATCTACATTTTGTAGCTTCTTTTTGAAACGCTTATCTGTATTTTTTATTTCATCTGACCTAAGAAGCGGTGTTTCTGCAGAATCGCGTTGTACTGTTGCTGGCGGTGTTGATGTCTATGGAGGTTCATTATCCATGACTCTTTCCTCATACACTGTTGCTGGCCGTCCCCAACTCGATGACAGCGTCTCCTTTGCCCGTATGCTGAGCAACGCTGGGAAAGCAAGGTTTGTTTTCAGAATCTTTACTGCACTTTTCCTAAAGTCTGTTTGTTTGGAATCAAGATCAGATTCAGTCTCAGAAACTGTATCCTCAGCAGATTAGAAACATCACTATTGCCGGCTGTTTGGGAACACGATGCTGCTGGCTGGTTTGGAATATGACTTTTTTTTTGCGAAAGTTTGGAATATGACTTTGAAATCTAGATGAATAGAATCGAGATGTATCTCTGGTCGTATAAAAGGAATTTATGTGTCCTCGCTGAAACCAGATGGTTGCCCTTTGCAGATATGGAATTTGTGCTGGCATAGTCAGATGGATTTTGCTGAAACCAGCATGTCTGAAACTTTCTAATTGCTAGGTAATGTCTTCAGAAATTACACCTTTAAGAATTTTCCAAGATTTTTAACATTATTTGTATTCCTCTTACAAATGTATCTACCACTGTACCTTGTACTTGAAAGAATTAGTAACCGCATGATACAATAAGAATGATGTATGAGACTGCTAACAAAATATTACACAAGAAGACTTCTTCACACATTAAGGACCATTTTAGTTCTTTTTGAAGACCAGCATTTGGAAATCATACTTTATAATGCAGCTTATTTCAATCAGAGGAGTTGTAGTCTCTGCCTCTCATGCAGTCTGTCTCACACGCGCACAGGTGAGGCTGAGTATTCACAAGCGGAAGATGCTTAAGTTTCTTGATCAAAGTGAACCGGCGGGCACCTGGTCCTGCCTACTTTTTTTTTTTAATCTTGATTTAAACCACTTTTGAAAGTCAAAAAAATCTGTAAAAAATCAGATGCATTGGTAATGCAAATCCAATGCGCCGGCAAGTGAGTTTCGTGAAGAATTTGTATTTACGTTGGCTACGTAAAAAAGACAAATTTGCAAGTGCTACAGTACTGTTGTATAGCAGTGTATATACGTCATAGATTTGTCTTTTTACATAGGCCAAACGAAAGATCGTTTCTCCGCGAAATTTTGTACCATTACTGCATACATGTGTATGCATGTCTCCATTTTTTTCGGAATTTTTGAACATTCGGAAGGTCCTCGTCCTGGGCAGGAGCAAATGCACCCAGGTTCATCCACGTATTTCCCGGTGTAACCTTTCCTATGATGGCTTCAGGCCCCATGGCTCTATTGTGCTCGCCTTTTTGCAGAGGCCCATCGGCGGGTGAATGTGCAGCTTGAATCTAGCTCGGTGAATCTTTGGAAGCTCTTCAATCGGATGTGTTGATGTGGTTGGGCTCGGGGCGGAGCTGCGAGGTACAGTGCGGGTTGGCGCGGGAGAGAGCGGGCAACCGGCGGAGAAGCCACCACGCACCACGTGGTGTGTCAAGTCCAGGACCAATTTGCGTCAACGACACTCAGGGCGAAGAGTAGAGTCAATATTATTTAGAGGGCAAAAATATTAGGGTTTAAATTGTTTATTTTGTTGTTTTAATAAGAGCATCCCAGTGTATGAAAATTGCGAGCATCAAACGGTGACTGTTTTATACGGCAGTAGCTATTTATTTGATTCAGCTAGAGCTTCTGTTGCGGGTTTTTCACATATTGTCAAAACAATTATTTTGTTTAAACATATATTTAGAACGTTTGTAGAGACGTGCGTGCACGTGCATGCTTTACTAGTATTATTACTGATAAAAGAGCAAACATATTCTTTCCTAAATTCACCCAGAAACGCGTACACAGGACAATCTAGACCAAATTCCACCTCCCGATCCGCCCCACCTAATTAGACCTAACTGTCCACCTAAAAAATAACCCCCACTTGTGTACGTTTAGCAATTTAGAAGAGCGGACGAAAACTCTGCCTTTCGCGCCCCTAGCGTCCGCCAAAGCGAAACCGTCGTCCTCGCCCCGTTGCCTCGCCCCTGATTTCACGCGTCAACACGCGGTTGCGGTCGTCGCCGGCATGCCCTGGCGAGCTTCCCCGCGGCTAGAGAAGCGGGAGTTCATGGAGGTTGCAAGCGCGTCACCGGATAGATCCCGACGCGTCTTCTTCTCCGTCGAGAACGCTAGGCTGGACGGAGGATTTCTCGCGCCGGTAGCTTCACCGCCGCCTCCCCCAGCCGATTCCAGGCCAAATCGAGCCCGCCCTCGGCCAAATTCAGGCGGGAGCTTGTTGTGAATATAAGCAATTTTTTGATTAAATTAATCCAAGAATAAATCATGACCAAGATGTGGACAGTGCTAATGACATGCTGAAACTTGATGATAAAACCATGTACTAGAAAAATTGTAGAAACATCTACGCAAATCGCTAGTACAACAGCCATGCAGGTAATCATGAGAGGGATAAACGTGTACCCTCCAATAGGCCAGTTGGCCGTAGCAGCAGCAGAGGTAGCGGCAGCAGGAGCGGTATCGGTCTCCTCAGCAATCTTGTCGGCGTCGGTGCTCATGTTGATGACGAAGGTGACGCGGACGTAGTTGATGCAGATGTATTTGAAGCAGACGAACGGAGGCGAGCAGTCACGTGGAAGACGCTCCCCAAAAACCTAATTGCCCCTCTCCCGTACAGGATGTTGAGAGGCGGGGTTTCGGAGGCCTGCTCTCCCGCAACCGTGTACGCGGTGGACGGGATGGGATCACCGGTGGCAGCAACAGAGAGAGGAACGATGGTGGCGGCGCGAGCAAATTTGATCTGTTGTATCTTTTTCCTAGAGAGGAGCGACCTCTCTTATATACATAGAGGTGGAGGCGAGAGGTCCAACCGAAACGTGCGCAATCAATTCTGAAAACTTCCGTACTTAAGAGCACTTAAGACAAACATTTCAGCGCGCAATGAATTCTGAAAACTCCCGTACTTAAGAGCACTTAAGACAGACGTTTCAGCTCGCAATGAATTCTGAAAACTCCCGTACTTATGAGCACTTAAGACAGACGTTTCATCTCGTATTCATTTTCCATTAAGGCAAAACATTTCAGTTGACCATTCAAATTCCATTCATGTGTTACAAAAAGAATGCATCGGCTCGGTGAGATTCCCGTAACCTGCGGCGCGACGCGCTGATGCATGTAAAATGTATACATGAACTTTGCATTATTTTACATATATTCCAGTCATATTTGCATCATATAAGGGTTATATCACTGTTTTATAATGATTTTGGGAATATTTGACATGTTTCCTATTTTTTATGGAATTAACTGCGCAGAAAACCCTATTTCTATATTTTAATGTTTCAGTGACCCAAACGACGTTCAAATGATCTGGAAATTTACGAGCATCAGTTTTTAGACATGAACCTCGCCATCTCCAAGCATCACCATGTGCTCAATCTTGGCGTCAGCAAGTACGACAAGACCTCGCGCATCTCAGTCCCCGCGATTCGTCGCCGATTGGAAAGTCATCGTCAGGAGCTTCCTCCGCGGCGTTGTGAAGCGATTTTGCTAGGCAGGCAGCTGGACTACATCCAAGATTCAGTCCACAGCGGCTGCTTGCTTTTGCGCCCATGCGGTGCTGCCGATTAAGAGACTGTTGCATGTCCAAGCTGGGCTTTGTTCCTGAATCTGCTTCTCTGAAGAAGGGTCTGCCTGAATAATAAACTTTCAGTTTTGGCAAGCTGACTTACTCAATGGGCACAGCAATCTCTGCACCTTACCAGCCCATGCTGGTAGTGAACACCATTCTGTACACATGCCGTTCTCAAGAACTATCATGGATTCATGGTGTTGCAGGTAATTTTGTACACGAGTACCCTCAATGTATGCTGGTAATGGTAAGCGCAAAGATCTACCTTCGCTGCACTAGTTCAGTTTTCACAGGACTTGAGCTAAGAGAGGATTCAACTTGCCTGGGCACTATACAGCGATTTTGATGTTTACTTCTTGCATGATCCCTTAAGTGCTGTAGATGTGCACACCAGCCCAGATATTTTCAAGGTATGGTACACAAGAGAATCTGCAGCATTTAGCTTTTGTGATTTTCAAAGGCTTAACATAACCAAATAGGAAAACACAGAGTTTTCAGTATGAATTATATAATGCTAGAATTATCTCTAAGCAATAAAATATTTCCATGAATCATTTAATTTTATTAGTAGCGCAAATGAACTACTTGATGAAACTGAATCAATTTGTATTTGTAGGAGTGCTTACTGAGACAAATGTCCTCTAAGAAAGTCATGTACTCATGTCTGTAACTCATCAGTGAGTGTTTGCGAGATTCTAATTTTGTTCCGGTAAAATGTGAACCCAGCTTCCATATGCATCTTTACCTTCGTCAAAGAATAATTTAGAATGTGTGAACCAACTTGATCAGATTGTCATATATTTGTTGGATATTTCTTCACTCCTTACTGACCCGGGACGTGCAACAACAAGGCTGAAATGGCTGGCATTGTGCGGTTGCTTTGTTGGCGGGGGACAGCTCCATCCTCGACTCCCCACGCCGCCGTGTTTGGCACGATGCCGTCCTGCCTTCGCGATGCCCCGACCTGACACCATCCCCTGGATACTAGGCTCCGTCCCTCCGATATCCCACCACCTGATTTCCATCCACAATAACCCCTCTTTTCCCGGGTCTCGGAAAACACTATCCTACATGTCAATGTGGGTTCCCTGTTCTCCTGGTGCTACACACCACCCGGTTGAGCTTGGGATGATTCACTTCTACCTTCAACCCCGAGAATACATTTTGTTCTTGATATAAGATACCTCACACAAGATGATTGATTCATAATTAAGATGGTGAAGAAATCAGAAGTCAAGGTAATTTCTTGGTCATGTCGTTTTTAGTTATTTCCTATGTGATCTTCTTTAATTTGCTAGAAACTTGCTTTAGTCCAAAACGCTCCTATAATTGCGGGTTCGGAAAATATGATGATCGATTTATTATTTGTTGTATACTTTTACTATCTATATTATCTTATGTCATTGTATTTTGATGAACCAAAGGGTGCTCTGTTTTCCATTGATTAATTAATTTGCTCCAAGACCGCAACAGCACAAATGGTTGGAACATTTTTGTCGAAGAGAACCCACTGTTTCATTTCTATAGGCTTTTCACCTTCTGTTCAATTGTGTCTATTTCATGAATGCATACCGATTTTAAAAAGTGAAGTCACTTTGAGAACAGCCAACTAACTGACATTGTGCCTTCATATTTGAGTAAACCTCCCATGTTGACTGAGGGTTAAGTCTTTCATCAAACGTTTGTTTGCTGTCAAATTAATGGCAGTTTTCCTGCCATGCCCATAGTACTGAAAACTTAGTAAAATTAAAAGACATTAACAAGCATCCCTTGTTGTTTGTCCAATATAATACAGGTGTCTTCAGAATACCAAGTTATCCGGATACATTCCCAAGGCTCTGATAAGTAAAGGGATTTTTTTAAGTTTGTACTCTTTCTTTAATGCGATACATCTCCATATTATGATCGCAAGTAATACTTACTCCTGAAACCTTGATGCTAGACAAATTAAGTATATCTGTCTCCAAGTCTGGGAATTCCATATGACCTTACAAACGACCTGATTGCACAAAAGTTACATAAGCTCGTTGTACTGCGAAATTGCCACCGACACAGCTCACCCCAGAGATTATGTGACCTTGAAGCAGACGGCGAAACTGTTACCTAGACAGCTCATCAGAATATGTGACCTTCTAGCGTGCTGCGCAATCCCCAAGAGACAGCTCATCCCTACAGATTATGTGACCTCGAAATGGCAACCAAGAACTTTGCAAACTGGATTGATGCTCTTCTCCTCCCATCTTAATCGCGTATGATACTTTTGAAAGTTCGATGCATCGAGAGGGCAATAGAGATGTGGGTGAACGTTCTGATATGGGGAAAAGAGTTCTCCATGAGCCCAATCCTTTATTTTTTTTGCGGTTCAGGAATTTAACTTTGATATGAAATGCATGTTACACGGCGCCGACCACGAGGAGGGAGGGATAGCATTATGAATTCCTAATCATCTTATAAACTAGACTTTTTGCATCAAGTGTTTGTGGCATGGTGGGGCATCCACTTAGGTTTGATACTCTCATCTATACAACATATTTGTTTTTCTTTATTTTTTTTTGAAATAAAAAAATAAATTTGTTGTCGTCAAATTTTATTATGTGTAAGACATTTAATATGCCATGTAGGTAAGAATCATTTCATTTGTAAATCAGACATACAATCCGTCATCATCTTGCGGACAGTGAGAATCATTTCATTTGTAAGTTGGAAATATCATTTGGCATCGACTATCAGTATGTGAAGACCGTTTTCATAGGTTTGCTTAAGTTTAATAAGGTGCCAAGGAGGGAAAGAGGTTGCAAAGAGAATTGAGGCCTTGTTCGGCAGGCTAGATTCGACCGGTCTTAGAGTGTAAATTCCCGGCCCATCTAAAAACACTGGAAAACACTGCGAGGCTGTTCGGCGGGCCGGTTTTGGTCGGGCCGAGCCCAGAGAAACCCGTGGAAACCCGTCGGGTTGGAGAGGAATCGAGACGCGAGGGGCTGCTCGCGTCTTGGCGTGTCTCTCTCGATCTAGCGGCGCAGCGCATCGTCGACGCCGTCGCCCATCGCCTCCGTCCTCCGACCTCCGCCGCCGACGTCGACTTCTATCAGGTACGCCGCCTGTCCCATCCCTCGTCGTCGTCCGGGAGGCCGCTGGTCGACCGCCTCCGCCGTGCCTTCGTGTCGGGCGGCCGTGTGGTGTCCCGCCCAAGAAGCTGCAGCAGCGGCGACCTCCGGGGCGGCGGCACGGCGGCGTCCGGCGCGAGACGACGAGGCGGACCTGAGGCGCGGGTAGATCTTGCAGAAATACTCGGCGTTCCTTCTAGCGGAGCAGCTAACTAGTTATAGACAGAGCGACGAGTACAGGCGGGGCGGGTCAGATTCTTGCAGAAATACTCGGCGGGGTGCTTGCTTTTGGTACTCACTTTCCTAGAATTGACAGGATGTTCAAATCAGGCAACACTTCCACACTTTTAAAACAATCAGAAAAAAAAATGCAGAGCTTGACGTGTGTCACTTTCCTAGAATTGACAGGATGTTAAGGATGTTGTTCTGACTTCTGATGATTAGCTTGTTTAGCGTGATAGCAGTAGTGAGATTCTTCACTCTTTCTTCGGAACAAATGTACCAATCCGTAAGCAGCTAGTGCCTACTGGTTTGTGTATTTGATCAGAGTGAAGTTAATTGGAAGAACCTGCATCACAATTTATTCTGATTTGCTTGTTGGCATGTATTGGGAGAGCGGTCAGTTGATGGTTACAGTAGCAGTTGGAACTGCTTAGTCTTCATGGAATTTTATTGCACTGTCATGTCCTGTATACTGAAACTGAATTTGAGTCTTGCATTGTTTGTGGGTCTTCATCATGAAGAGCTTCTGTATTAAGACAGCTCCTTGATCAGTTGTAATTATTATGCTTTTTTATTACATGCACACAAGCTTCCTGCTATTGCATTGCAATTGTGTTGTATTCTGATCATTTCCTTTTTGTATCCTTGTAGCTACCCGAACCTCCGGTTATAGTTGGGGTGGACGAGCCGCCGCCGTCTTGGAGCCCAGTGAGCACACCTGATTTCGGTATGTCTATGTCCACAGCTTTTACATTTTGCCAATGTGAAAGGATACGGATGTCGCCTAGAGGGGGGGTTAATAGGCGATTAAAATTCTTTGCGGTTTAGGCTTGAATAAATGCGGAATAAAACTAGCGTTTAATTTATCAAGCACGAAACCTAAACAAGCTAGGTTAACCTATGTGCACCAACAACTTATGCTAAACAAGATAAGCAAATATGTGATAGTAAGATATATTACTTCAAGCTCGATGGCTATCACAAAGTAAATAGCATAAGTAAGAAGCTCGGGTATAGAAATACCGAGGCATTTGGAAACGATGATTTATCCCGAAGTTCACTTCCCAATGGAAGCTACGTCTCCGTTGGAGCGGTGCGGAGTCACAAAGTGATCCCCGAATAGCCGTCAAATGGCACACCATAATCTCCTTCGTGCCTCCACCAATGCGGAGTGCCACGAACCACTATGGGACACTTGAGGGTGGTCACCGAACCCGTACAAGGATGAGGCACACTCCACAACTTAATTGGAGGCTCCCAACTATCCCGCGAGCCACCAAAACTCCGAGATCAACAAGGACCGTCTAGGGCACTCCAAGTACCCAAGAGGACAAGCTCTAGGGCACCCCAAGTACCCAAGAGTAACAAGCTTCTCAACTTCGATTTCCACGTATCACCGTGGAGAACTCAAACCGATGCAACCGATGCAAGAAGGCAAGACCACTAGAAGTGGTCAAATCCTTCACTCCCAAATCCCACCAAAAGCAACTAATGCTTGTGGGGGGAGAAGAGAGGAAGAACAAGGAAGAACTCAACAAATGGAACTTCAAGATCACGATCTACTAGGTTCCCCTCACTTAGAGGAGGAATTGATTGGATGAATATGTAGATTTAGATCTCCTCTCAAATTCCCTCAAAGATATGCAAGAATCATGGGAGGGATTGAGAGGAAGGCAAGCTTTTCCAAAGGTCAACTATGGTGGAGAGAGAGGGGGAAAGCTAGCTCAAGAGCTGAGATAATCGTTGGGGAAGAAACCCCCTTAAAAAGGTCCTCTCAAAAATCTGCCCGTTGCAGACGAAAAAGGCCGCAGCGGTAGTACCGGACCGATCCCGGTAGTACCGAGCCGCGTTGACTCGAGGAAGAACGAAGGCCAGTCAGCGCTCCCTGACTCGGCGCGCAACGGTAGTACCGGACCACCTGGCCCGGTAGTGCTCCCCACCCGGTAGTACCGCGCTACTACCGGGGCTACTACCGGATTAAATCGAGCGAATCCAGAGAGCATTTGGAGATCCGGTACAGGGCCCGGTACTGGGCCCGGTAGTTCCGCAAGGGGTCACCCGGTAGTACCGGGCGAGGGTCGGTACTACCGGCCTAAGAAGAAACTGCAGAACCAGAAAAAGAGAACCGCAATAACTTTTGCAAGGAAGCTCCAAACGAGATGAAACCAACGAGGTTGGAAAGGTAGCGACAAGAGCATTCCTACAGAGGGGATACCACACATGGGAAGGTGTGGACCCTATCTCGAAGGTGGACCGATAATATTTCCAACCTGAAAACGCAACAAGTTTTCCATACGAAATCCGTTTTCGGAGAACTTGGGCTTGTCATGAAGATCACAACAAGCACCAAAACCCAACAAGGAGAAAATCCAAATAAGAACCAAGAAAGATGATGAAGGCAAGTATGCAAAGGTTTGAGCTCTCTCCAACTGATACGCTAAAGCTCAATTGAGAGCCCCTCTTGATAGTACGGTATGTATCCTATAACCCGGTCTCCCAACTCGTACCACGAGACAGCTAAAATAGAAACCCTATCATACCTTTGCCTTGCGCATTCCACTTGAGCTAGATGACGTCGATCTTGATCTCTTCAAGTGGACCACCTTTCTTGATTGCGCTTCGCTTGGTGAAGACCCAAACATTGCTCCCCCATACTCCACTATGGGAGAGCCTCTCTTAGGCACATCTTCACATGAACATTATCTCTAAATGGGTGGCAAGCTTCAAGCCTAGGATTTCTTCGAGATGATCCTCTTGAACTTGCGCTTCTCAACATTGATGACGATCACCACTTTACGTCATCGATCATGGGCCATATGACATCTTCATTTGATGCAAGCCCATAGAAAGATACCTAACCACACGTAGAAATGCTACACACATATCATGGGTTAGTTCACAAAGCTATATGGACAATTGCTTACCATACCAAGAGATACATGATCCCACTTGGTACATCTTGTAGCTTTGTGTGTTGATCAACCTTGTATCTTTTCTTCTCTTTTCAATAGATGATGTCTTGAAGATAATCATGAATGATCACATAATTCTTTTCTTCAAGACATACTTGCAATATGCTCAACTCTATGATCTTGATGCCAAATACTTCATTATATCAATATACTCATGGCATCAACCTTGAATCCAACATATGGAGTTCAAGCATGGTCTATGGACAAACACTACAAGTAAAACTCAATGCAACCATTAGTCCATAGGGATTGTCATTAATTACCAAAACCACACATGGGGGCGCCATGCCCTTTCACAATGCTTACGCATTTTTTAACTTACCAATGCATGGCCATTTTATCTTATTAGTTTCTTAATTTATTGTACTTTAGTTCTGCAATGAATGAACGGAGCCTAGAGCGTGCTAGGAAGAGGAAAGCTGATGATGAAGAAGAGCTGCTGTTTTTCATCCTTCCTGCACTACACTTCTTTGTGACACACACAGAAAAGATTAAAAGGCATAGTTCTGTCTTGTACGACAAAAACAAAGTTAGGGAATTGCTAGATGGCCATCTCATGAATTGCTTGACAGCTTTTAGGATGGAACCATATATATTCAGATGGTTGGCATCTTATCTGAGAGCTGAGGAGCTGATAGAAGATAGTACTCTCAAGGTGGAAGAGAAGCTGTCATTTTTTCTCTACATGCTTTCACATAATGCATCATTTCAAGATCTGCAAATCATGTTTCAACGTAGTAATTCCACCTTTCACGAGTATATCAAAGAGTTCTTCAACATTATCCCATCCTAGCAACTCGGTTTCTGAGGCCTCGATATGTAGATGAACCACATCCCAAAATCGTCACGGATGATCGCTTCTTTCCATACTTCCAGAACTGTATAGGTGCCATAGATGGTTCTCATGTGCCTGTCAGTAGAACTCCTCAGCTTCAGGCTCCTTGGCGAAATAGGAAGGGCTCCCTTAGCCAAAACGTAATGTTTGCATGTGATTTTGATTTCAATATCACCTTCATATCATGTGGATGGGAGGGATCTGCGACAGATGCTAGAGTACTCAGCTCGGCCATGCTGAAAGGTTTTAAAGTGCCTCCTGGAAAGTTCTATTTGGTTGATGGTGGTTATGCAAACACCCCATCCTTTCTTGCTCCATACCGAGGTGTGCGGTATCACTTGAAAGAATGGGGGCATGGGCGCCGAAGGCCACAGAACCACATGGAACTATTCAATCTCCGACATGCCGTAATGAGGAACCATGTAGAAAGGCTCTTGGGTATTCTAAAAAAGAGATTTCCTATTCTAAGAGTTCCAACCTTCTATGCAATCGAGAATCAAGTGAAGATTCCGGCAGCCACAGCAGTTATCCATAATATTATAAAAATGCATGGTGGAGATGAGGAATGGCTTGAGAACCAACCTGAACCTGTAATAGACCCAGCTTACTTTGTGGATCTGCCCAATGATGATGATGATGACAACTGACATGGGTATGCCTATCGGGTACCCTACCATGAGGATACCTGGTGCACGTATCGACTAGGCCCAACTATCAGAGCCTACATGAAGCCCATGAAGGGAGGCCCACGAAGATGGAGTATCCTCCAAGTTTGGCGAAGCAATAGTCGGTTTAGAGTTTCCTTAATTGTAAATCGAGTCGGTTACGAACACCCGAGACCCAGCCTATTATTTAAGGACTGGGAGGGCCATCGAACCAGACAACGAACCACCAGAGCCACAAACCCTAGCGAGATCGACATCTCGCCGGGATCCTTGTAACCATCATATTCACAAATCAATAACAGACAGGCAGGACGTAGGGGTGTTACCTCCACACGAGGGCCCTGAACCTGGGTAAAATCTTTGCCCTGCTTGTCAGCCGACGATACTTCCAGCTCTACCACGTTCTCTCCCCCATATTCATAACCTAGGGACCTTAACCATGGGTCTTGATGAGTCTACCCCTCGTCAAGTGGCGCCGTCTGTGGGAAAGAATAGCGCTGGACTCGAAGTTTCGCCGGTCCCAACAGCAAACGGCAAATCGCCGATCACACCAGCAAACGGCAACTCGCCGATCTCATCTGCAAACGGCAACTCGCCGGCCATGTCAGCAAACAGCAACTCGCCGATCCAGGCGACACACGGCGACTCGCCGATCCACTCGAAAAGCGGCAGCCTGCCCGCTTCACCTGCAAAAAGCGCATCTGCTCTTCCAATGAATTTCAATCCGCACTCGCCAGAGCTTCAGGAGGCGTTTTCCGGCCTTGAATCAGGTTTGAGTTTGACTGTTGGAGCATTCAATTTTTTCGTAAACAATCTTGGCACGCAGGACTCGACAGATCCGCAACAACTGGCGCTGGGTGCACTCGAGGCTCCGTCGACTGCGCTCGCCCCGTCGTCGATTCCTGAAGCCTGCTCGCCCGCAACAACCATGTCGACCGGCGAGCTCGACAGGTTCATGATGACGGAACTCCAAGGCGAGGAGGCAGAATCAGCATACCGCACAAGCAACATCGACTTCAACCTACCACTCGACGAGAGTTTCGACTGCGGGATCTCCCTCGATGACTTCTACGAGCCCGCGATTCATAACGACAGCAACGTCGACTCGGAGATCTTCACCAACACCAACCTCGACTCAGAAATCCATAATGGCTTCGCCAACACCGAGATGAGCATAGGCGATGAGCACATCGACAACGAGATTCGCCTCGAAGATCTACTCGATGACACTGGCTCTGACATGAGCCTCGACGGCGACGTCGAGTCCATGACTGGAATCGACAGCACATACACCTGTCCACGGGTCACGCCCCATCAGGTCTACGTGGCCTTCTCCGCAGAATCATCCGCAGACGCAGCCGCTCGCAGGCCTGCACAATTCCCATGCACGGTAACCATGCCGGATGGGGTCACAACCTTGACAATCACGGAGGAGATGGCAGCAAAAGCAGATAAAGTCATAAAGGAGTGCACAATGATGCCACCAAATTCCACCCCAGAGGAGATGTTGACCTTCCAGTACTTCAACTGGCAGGAGTCAATTCGACTGCAAAACTACCGAGCGACGCTCGAAGAGCGCAAAAGGCAAGCCAGCCTCTCGAGTGCCCGAAGAAGGGAGCAATCCCTCGGGTCCACACAGCAACCAACCCCACGACCTAGGTCGCGGTTGGCAAGCCTTCCAGAACATGAAAGGGTAGCAATCACCCGTAACCTGTCGTTCATGACAGAGGACGCTAACGGAATCCCAGTGCCCAAAACTGCTGCGGGTGCATTATTCTCCGTAGGTGCTTACCTCAAGGCAATGCAACCTCCGGCGAATGACCCTAACGCAGCCCTGCATCGCCAACAACTCAAATCGCTAGCTCTAGCGGCACAGGCTATACAGCCAGAAGACAAAACTCCAGCAAGGAATCGCGATCGCGACATAGTCGACTCACGACACGCAGCACATCATCGCAGTGGTCGCAGCCACCACTCGGATGAAGGAAGGAGAAGCACGCGCCGGCACAGGTCCAGCAGAAGCAGATCTCGAAGATCCTATAGCAGCGATTCATACTCTGATCGCGAACCAGAGCCATGCGGAGCATTGTGCTTCACTCGACGCATCCGTGAGACGCGGATGCCCAAAGGTTCAAGTTGACAGGCGAACAACCCAAGTACAACGGCCGCCAAGAACCTTCCGGGTGGCTAGAAGATTACAGACTCGCCGTGGCATGCCAGCGTGGCACGAACACCACGGCGATGCAGTACATACGACTCATGCTCGAAGGAACTGCCCGCGACTGGCTCAAGGCGCTCCCTCCATCATCATACGACTCGTGGGACGATTTCCGCAGAGACTTCATCAAAAACTTCGAGCCTCTATGTGAGCGCCCGAAGACATTCGAAGAATTAAGGGCATGCACTCAACGATCAGACGAGTCGTTGAGATCATACATACGGCGGTGGACCGAAATACGCAATTCGGTTGGCAAAGTGTCAGAAGACAGGGCCATGGATGCCTTCATACAAGGTCTCGCCAGGAAGGACTTCAAAGAGGCACTGGTCGTGAAAAGCCAACCTCCCTGGCTGACCTCATCAAAGTTGCGACTGAGTGGGCAGATGGAGAGGATTCTGTACGCAGATCCCGTGCTTCCCCACCACGCGACAACTACGAAAGCGGCAGTCGAGGCCGCAGAGATTCATACAGAGAAGATCGCAGGCGCAAACGTTCCAAACGTCCTTACGACGATAACAGACCCGAGTTCATGGCGGCTGGATACACACAACCCGGGAGGACCAAGATAGAAGCAATCGACGCTCGGATGATCGACGGGACAGTCGAGATCGCGAGCAGCGGAGCGACAGCTACAAAAGGCAAGAATGGCGCAAACGCAGCGACGCAAAACCCGAGCGGTCATTCGAGGAAAAGATGGACGACTGGTGCAGATTCCACCTCTTCAAGGGGGACGACGGAAAACTACGCTCCAATCACACCCTAAGGAACTGCAGGGAATTCGACCAAATGGCGACTGACTACATGATACGACTCAAAAGGTACGGCCCAGCACCTGCTCAGCCCACGCCTGCACCCGTACCACAGCCGAACGCTGTGCCCGCTCTCATGGCGCCACAGCCGCCACCGCCACCACCACAGCCTGCTCCAGGCGCAAACCTCGCAGGTGCCATACAACCCGTACTACGGGCGGAAGATGATCAATATCCACAGCCCCACGGGCAGATGTACATGATACAAAAGGGTCCCCTCCAACAGGCAGCAAAAGCTAATCACTCGACAGTGAACATGGCTGTCATGGCACCTCCTGCCGTGCCGAATTTCTGAAGGGATCGGAAACCATCATAAGCTTCAGTCGAGAGGATCATCCCCCAGCTGTAGTTCGACCAGGGCACGCGGCTCTGGTACTCGACGCGCAAATAGGAGGCTACGCCATGACCAAGGTCTTCATGGATGGAGGCAGCGGCATAAACATCATCTTCGCGGACACGCTCCGCAAAATGAACAGGTCAGTCGAAAACCTCCCAAAATCTTCAAATACCTTCCACGGTATCGTTCCTGGCAAAGCAATTAGCCCAGAAGGCACCATACAACTCGACGTTACGTTCGGGGACAAAAGCCACTTCAGGACAGAGTCGATTGAGTTCGAGGTCGTCGACTGGAAATCACAATACCATGCTATTCTTGGTCGCCCGACGTTTGCTCGATTCATGGCGGTGCCACACTACGCGTACCTCACGCTGAAGATGCCAGGACCAAAGGGAGTCATCACTGTCCGTGGAAACTTTCAAAGGTCCGATGCTTGCGACCGCGAGTTCAGCAAAATCTCCGAGATGTTCGGGGTGGAAGAATCACTCGCCGACTGGCGATTTCCAACGACCGCACACTCCTTCCGGAGCATAAGAAGTTGGCAGTCGACAGATCCTTCAATGCTACAAATGACACAAGGTCGCATCAGGTGCACCCGACCGATCCGTCCAAGACAGTCAACATATCTTCGAGCCTGCCTATCGCATAGGAAGGCGCGCTCGTCGAATTCCTCCGTGAGAACTGGGAAATATTTGCGTGGTGTCCAGCCGACATGCCAGGTATTCCCAGGGAATTCGCCGAGCACTCTCTCCAATTGTTTCCAGATGCAAAGCCAGTCAAGCAAACGATGCGTCGAATCTCCGGCCCAAAGCGAACCGCAGTCGAATCTGAAGTCGACCGGTTACTCGCAGCAGGATTCATTAGGGAAATCAAGAAATCACAATGGGTGGCCAACCCCGTACTCGTAGAGAAGAAGCATACAGACATCCTTCGGATGTGCGTGGACTTCACAGCGCTGAACAAGTGCTGTCCAAAGGATCACTTCCCGCTACCCGAATCGACCAGATCGTCGACTCCACCGCCGGATGCGCACGACTCTCCTTTCTGGATGCTTACTCAGGTTATCACCAGATAAGGATGAAGCAAGAAGACGAAGAAAAAACGGCGTTCATAACCCCACTCGGGGTCTACTGCTACACAACTATGCCCTTTGGGCTCAAAAACGCGGGTGCAACATACCAGCGCATGATGCAGGACTGCCTCAAAAAGCAAATCGGACGCAACGTCCAGGTCTACGTGGATGACATTGTCATTACCACAAGGGAAGAACACACACTACTCGACGATTTGAGGGAGACGTTCGCAAACCTCAAACGCTTCCATATCAAGCTCAATCCTAAGAAGTGCACGTTCGGCGTTCCAGCCGGGCAGCTCCTAGGGTACCTAGTCTCTGCCCGTGGAATCGAAGCAGACCCGGAGAAAATACAGGCCATCCTCACAATGCAAAGGCCTTCAAAGCTTCACGATGTGCAGAAACTAGCAGGACGAGTAGCAGCGCTCAGTCGATTCATCAGCAAACTGGGTGAAAAGGCTCTACCATTCTATCGACTGATGAAGAAGGCGGACAAGTTCGAGTGGACGCCAGAAGCTGAAGCAGCCTTCACAGATCTCAAGCGGATCCTCACAAGCCCTCCGATCCTCGTCGCACCTAAGGAACGGGAACCACTCTACCTGTATGTCTCGGCTACAAACAGGGTGGTGAGCACCGTACTGGTAGTCGAACGCATGGAGGAGGGGCACATCCAAAGCATACAACGTCCAGTCTACTACCTGAGCGAGGTTCTCTCCATATCAAAACAGCGGTACCCGCACTATCAAAAGCTGGCATACGCTGTATTCATGTCCTCAAGGAAGTTGACACACTACTTCACCGAGCACCCGATCACCGTGGTAAGTAACTCAGCAATCGGTGATATCCTCACAAACCCCAATGCAACGGGTCGAGTCGCAAAATGGCTCATCGAGCTGGCTCCAAGAGACATCAAGTACGAGCACCCGAAGGCTATCAAAGCACAAGTCCTACCCGACTTCACAACCGAGTGGATAGAGGCCCAATTACCTGGAGCACCAGACGTGTCCAATTCCTGGACCATGTACTTCGATGGGTCCAAGAAACACGAAGGCGCAGGCGCAGGCGTCATCCTCATATCACCAAAAGGGGACAAGCTACGTTATGTTTTGCAGATGGGATTCAAACTACCCTCCAATAACGAGGCTGAATACGAGGCTCTGATCCATGGCATGCGGATGGCAAAAGCACTTGGGTGCACTCGATTGATGATCTACGGCGACTCCAATCTCGTGGTGCAGCAAACAATGAAGGCCTGCGACGCAATCGCGGACAACATGATCGCTTATCGCGACCTGTACAACACACTGGAGGGCAGCTTCGAGGGCTGTGAGTTGAGGCACATAGGAAGGGAAAGTAACGAAGAAGCAGACATGCTAGCCAATCTTGGCTCAACTGGCGCACAAATTCCACCTGGTGTCTTCCTCGAGCGCATCGAACACAGATCTATCAAGGAGAAACGAGAGCCTCCTCCGTCGACTACGCCAGCCAAAAGCAAAGCGCCAGCACAGAGGACCCCCCAGTCGAGGTACTCCTCATTGAGCCAACTTGGACTCAACCTTTTCTGGCTTACATACTCCGCGCGAGCTACCAGATGACATAACCGAGTCCCGACGCGTGACTCGAAGATCAAAAGCATACACCGTTATCAACGGCGAGTTATACAAGCGCAGCATATCAGGTATGTTCCAAAGATGCATCGCATTCGAAGATGGCCAAGCCATACTTCGAGATATTCATGCAGGTACCTGTGGGCATCACGCCAGCAGTCGATCACTCGTAGCCAAAGCCTTTCGCGCAGGGTTTTACTGGCCTACAGCACTCAAAGAGGTGTAGTCGGCTGCCAGAAATTCGCAACAAGCCGCACGCACCCGCATCGGCGTTGAAGACCATACCGCTGGCCTGGCCTTTCGCCCAATGGGGGCTCGATATGGTTGGGCCACTCAAAAAATCATCGCATGGCGGGCATACTCACCTACTGGTGGCAGTCGACAAGTTCACAAAGTGGATCGAGGCGGTCCCCATCACAAATTCGACTGCTACTACGGCAGTCAACTTCATAAAGAGCATCATCTACCGCTTCGGTGTCCCAAACAGTATCATCACTGATAACGGCACAAACTTCACGGCTGAGGAGTTCAAAACCTTCTGCAAAGAGCAGGACATTACGCTCAACTACGCATCCGTGGCGCATCCACAATCCAATGGCCAAGTCGAAAAGGCCAATGGACTTGTGACGAGTGGGATCAAGAAGCGCCTCCTGGTGCCACTCAAAAGAGCTGCGGGTGCTTGGGTCGAAGAACTACCATCTGTGCTATGGAGCCTACGCACAACTCCCAACACTTCTACGCAGTTCACCCCATTCTTCATGGTCTATGGTGCAGAGGCAATTCTGCCATCAGATGTAAGGTTCAATGCGCCACGAGTTGAAGCATACAATGAAGAAGACGGCAGAAGCACTCGAAGACGCAGTCGACTTGCTCGATGAGGCGCGCGACACGGCCTTGGCCCGCACAGCTGTTTACCAGCAGGACCTTCGCAACTACCACAGCCGTCGACTGCGCACCAGGTCCTTCGTCGTTGGCGACCTGGTTCTTCGACTGAAGCAAAAGAAGGTGCACAAGCTCGCTTCCCCATGGGAGGGTCCCTTCATCATCACGGAGGTCCTTGGTGGAGGCGCATATCGACTGAAGCACGCGAAGACAGGCGAACTTCTCATAATCCTTGGAACGTTGCGCATCTGCGCCGTTTCTACGCATAAAGTGCTCACAGTCATACAATGTAATAGGCTATATGTCGGATGGCTGCAGGTTTCAGACGCGCTCTTTTCCTTACCAGGGTACCTAAGGGGACTGGAAGGTTTTTAATGAGGCGGCCTGCAGCCTAACATTCAAAAGAGGAATAAAATCAATGTTCCTTCGACTTCTTTGTGGCTACTACCCGCATAATTCATACCTTAACCGCACCCGAAACCCTCGGGGGCTGTGTTATCGATCAAATGAGCTCTCGCTCTTGCAGAAACACAATGCCTTAGCCGCACCCGAATGCTCGGGGGCTGCGTAACAAGGATCCAAACAAAGAACACAAAAACTCTGCAGCCGCACTCGAATACTCGGGGGCTGCACAGTCATTGGTTCAAACCAACACATATTTCACAAACCCCGCTCGACTGACTCGGGGGCTCGACAAAAAATCAAAGTATACAAACTATACAATATACAAAGAGTCAAAAATTACACTCGGGGGCTGCCCCCTATACAAAAATTGCACTCGCAAACTATTCTAATCCTCAGGCTCGTCCTTTACGGGCAGCTCGGGACCGCAAAGCTGTTCGCGAGTGCACTCGATTAGTGTCTCCGCAGCTTGGATCGTGTCATCCAGGTCTTTTTGTTCGAGAACCTCTCGGCTGCAGGTGTCCGCAACACCAACCTTGGTTTTCGACTACGCATATACGCCATTGCAGCGTTGGCTCCAATCACAAGTCTCTGAGACAGCAACTCTCGAATGGGATTTGTTTGACGGAAGATGTTCAACAAGCACGAATCCCTTGTGGTTGTGGCCCCGAAGGAAAAAGGTCTCGTTCAGGCGAATAAACGCTGCCCGGCATAACTCCAGCAGTTCAGCACTTCGCCAGACGCGATCCTTCAGGGTGGCGAGTATGCGGGCATGGTACCTATCAAGCCAAAAGTGTTGACGCCCAGTCGTAGGGTCGTCAACCACGCTATCCAGACGCCCTTCCACGCGAATCTTTTCAGCCTGGAAGTTGTCGACAAAGCCTACAAACACGGCGCACCAGTCAGATCAAAAGGCAAAAGCTACGCAAAAAGCTTGTAAACAAGCAAGACTCGAACTTACACTCGAGTTGCCTGTTCACAAGATCCATCTCCCCGAGCCATAATCCTCAGCCTGAGTGTCCTTCAGATCTTGCTCCATTCTCACAAATTTAGCCTTCATATACTCCATCACCTTGGCATCATTTGCCACTGACCTGGGATCGGGTGGTGATTGGAGCCTGTGAGGAAACTAGTCGCAGTACTAGGTTCTCGTGATGTTCAAAAAGCATAACCACAAACACAAAAGTTTGTTTCAGAAGCCAAAACTCATGTCATAAGCATACAACTCTTCGAGTGAAAGGCATTAGCAAAGACTTTGCATAAACAAGGTAGCATAAAAAAAGCGCAGACTCGCGCAGTTCAGAAGGTATCATTACAAGGCGCAAAAAAGCAAAAAGGGTACAGCTACCCTAACCTAAGATTTTGATTTCCTAAGCGACGATTGGCAGTCTCGAGTGCCCGGCGCTCCATGGTGTTCATAAAAACTTCGGCTAGTCGCCGGCGGCTCCGCTCACCCCCTTCAGGGAAATGGGCTTCCCATCTGGCTTCAGAGGGAACGCAGACAGTGCTGCTCATAGTCGCAATCTATCCCATGTCCCACAAGAAACTTGATGGTGGACTCGGAT